>CP092866.1:29460298-29595298 GCA_030710605.1 Cordylochernes scorpioides | reverse complement strand
ACTCGAGGGAATGTTTGTAGTCTAGTATGTTGATATAATAAATCTTTCTGAATATTAGGAAAGGTCAGGTAATTTTTTTTGTAGGGGTGATGCTCTGAAAAAGAACGCTATACCACTTTATCAATAAACAAATTGGCGAGGCCAAAATAAGCAACCTAAACAATCCATTAGCTTTGCAAGATAAGAAAATAAATAGAGAAAGGCATGCAAAATTCTCAACACAAATCAAAAGCTTTAATCCTCATTAGTAATATATATTAGGTAGGATGAGGTTTATTTTGTTTCTATTACATTACATGGAATAGATTTTTGTTTTTCTAATAAAATTTACCGACCTCTTTGTTCACTGAAACCTAAACAAAGTGTATGTTAGACCACTCCTTGTTCAACCTTACACATTGTTTAGGTCTCTTATTAGGTGCAAGATGTATACTAATGCTAAAATGGTAATTTGGGTAAACATAGGTAAATTCATGTTGGGCCAGTATTGTTCAGCAAGCCAACACAGATATAACATTACGGTATGAAGCAAGTTGTGCTAAAACTAATATTTCCAATCAAATTATCCAAAAAATAACACATACTATGTAATATAAACACATGTGTGTAAAATAAACACAATAATAACCAATAATTAAAAACCATAAATTTTCCTAACACAGTATACATCTTAAGTAAGAATACCTTACCATGAAGGTTTAAAACCCTACACATTGAAACATGTGAAAAATGTAGCATGTGTGTATGATGGGCTTGAAGAGAAAATATTTAAAAAAGATATTTATTGAAACTTTTGTAATACCACACCAAATATGCATATTTACAGTTACAACAGTTGCAGATCTTATTAGCGCTTTAAAAGGGACAATCATATATGAGCAGAGCATCTATGTACATTAGAGGACATTATAAACATAGTGAAAAAAATATAAAAGGTAATGAATATTTTTTTTGCTAATTGAGGAAAGAAATACCTTAAGAAAGAGCTTCTTGATAAACACAATATTTTTGTGCTGCCATTAGGTGCGAGAATAAAAAGATTATTGGAGGAACTAACGCGTGAGCAGGCAACATAAAGCTAGCCATGGGAAAAACATGGAACCTGAAGATCAATTCCAGCCCATTTCAATGTTTGACCTTGTGCTTTGTTAATTGTCATTGCAAAGCACAACTTAACAGGAAATTGAAGTCTATTAAAATGAAAGGGCAAATCTGAAGATATAATGGGAATCCTAGGAATCATAACCTTCTCACCAGTGCCGCATCCAGTCAAAATAGTCGCCTCCAGCAGATATCTGTGTAAGCTGTTAACTTGCAACCGAATACCATTACACAATTTTGGAGGATTAAGATTTCTTAACAATATAATCGGGGCGCCAACCTTTAGGGTAAGACTGTGCACAGGCATTCCAGGCGGATTGATTGAATTTAAAAAATCAATGGGGTAATGAACAGAATCATTCGGATCTACAACAGTGTCTATTGACAAATAAGTTCTTGAAGGAGCAATAAATTTACCGAGGATATATTGATTTATCTTGTCCACAGCATCATTTCTTGGTGCTAATAAAGCCCTTTCACTGAACCAAGAAAGTGGCATGGTAAGTAAAGAGCCTATATTGGGGTAAACAGATGATATTAAGGTATGGATATCTTCAACCAAGACACAAAGATCACTTGATGCAATGGAGATGAGTCCCTCGTGAGTTGCAAATGTCCCATTGCCCAGTTCAAGCAACAGCTGAGAGAAGCTGCTTCCTCTGTCGCCAAAGAGATGTGACCGCATATTGATAGTGAGATATAACTTAACAATACTACTCCAAATATGAGAGCGTTTAAGGCATGCATTAACCTCGTCTGTTCGAGTGCCTTTGGGAATAACCGGTAAAGTTTGTCGGAAGTCCCCAACAAAAAGAAATGTCACCCCTCCCATTATGCTGTTGTTATCCCTAAGATCTCTAAGAGTGCGATCAAGGGCTTCGATTGAGCGACTATTAGCCATTGTGCATTCATCCGATATAAATAATGAGCTTTGCTGTAGAAATTTGGAAGTGGCGCTCTGTTTAGCAATGTTACAGACTGCTAATTCATCATCATAGAGATTCAAAGGTAGCTTAAATAGAGAATGTGCTGTTCTGCCGCCATCAAGGAGTGTAGCGGCGATTCCAGAAGAAGCAGCAGCACAAACTACTAAACCCTCTAAGCGCAATTTGGCTAACAAAAGATTAATAATAAAAGTTTTTCCAGTGCCACCAGGAGCATCCAAAAAATATCGTGCCAGCCCTAGAGCGAACACTATTAAGAATGGCCTCATAACAATATTTCTGATCAGGATTTAAAGAAGATTCGCGGGTTGAAGCCAAAGTTTCTAGTTCACGCCTATCATATATGTCTGATAAAAATGATGCCTCTCTTGGTGGTGATACATTTTCAGGAAGAGGCAAACCCATACATGCAATACTTTTACCTGAAATTGACAGAACATGTTTTTCAATTTCCAGTAACGCAGCATTGAAAACATCAGCATTGTAATCAAGTTCAGGGATGGACATATCTCGTCGCATTCGGTGCAAAATATCTTCAGACATACACTCCTTATGAGCATGCCACAGCGTAAGTGTATCAGACAGGTGGCAGAAGATGAGCATTGTAGAGAACAATGCTCTCACCGATGCTGCATTACGACATATAGATGCCTCTTTGAGAGTTTCATTCCAGTGAGAGTCGTCTTCTAGTAAGCCTAAAGCTTTGCAGGCCATTTGGAAGGTAGTGTGGATAACTCCTTCAACTGTGCGCAAACTCTGGAAAGAACATGGCCCTCTAATATGGAACAAAAGAAGTCTCAAATAGTAGCATTCAGCATTAGTTGGGTGAACTGTATAGACGCGGCCAAGAACATCACTTTTCCGCACACCAGGATATCCTTCTACAGGAGTACCCTGCTTCCTGCCTAAAAATTTATTGTTGGTCCAGGTATAGAAAGAAGGAACTTCACAGTATAATAGTGTCCTAGCAAATGTGTCTTGGTTACAAAGCTTAAAAAATGCTGTCAGAGTTGTATCTCTTGGATTTGAAATAACATTTTCTGCATTTGCAGTAGTGAAATAGACCCTCTGTCCATTTTCAAGGTGAACAGCTAAGTGTACAATAGGAGGTGATCTTTCATGGATGCTGAAACCCAGAATCCTCCAAACAGCTTCTGCGGAACTTATATAGCGGCCAGACTGAAATTGGGTAACCTCATCAAGGTGATTCAAAGAGAAAACTGCCTGATCAGTTCCCTTATTAATGTATTTGCACACGTATTTGATGGCCTTTACGGAGCTGCAGTATTCCACATTTATATGGGAATCAAAAGCACGAAGGAGAACAGAATTATAGGGCACAATCCAGCGATTGTCAATTTCAAAAGTAACTCCTCGCATATTCACCGATGAAGTAAGACCACCTTCAGCAGAGCACCGTCTTCGGTATCGGGGATAACCATCTTCTGTTGTCGAAGTTGTCTCACAAAAACCTTTAGGATATTTTTTGCTACATTTCCCATCCTTCATACATGGAGAATTTGTATTCAGAACCCCACATGGACCATGAACCATTTGTTTAATGACAATTGCATGAAGCTCTGGGTCTAAGTTAATATCCGGAATCTCGGGGGGCTTGTATGACCTCATCAATTTGATTAGGTCTAATCATGTTCGTAAGCCAAAGCAGTAAATGCGAATGTGGTAGACCACGCTTCTGCCACTCTATTGTGAACATAAAACACTTGCAAGGCCCAAATAGCTCAGCCTTAGTCACTAAATAGATAAGCTTTTTCATTTTAAGGTGAAAAACACGACTAATCAAATCATATCTATCTTTAGCAGAGTTATTTGAAAATAAATGCATCTGAATTTCTTTCCATTGAGGGTTGCATGTAAATGTTATAAAAAGCTGAGGCCTTCCATAGCTACGAACATAAGTCATTGCATCTTGTGTCCGCTCATGCAGATAACGGGGACCACCAGTAAACGATGATGGCAGTATGACTATTTGGCCTATATTGGCTAAATTCTCATCTGCTCGCAGAGCATCTTGCAGGTGAATATAATTTTCTGTCCGAAGCTTTTTCTGATTGCGCCGTATGAAGGAAAGCCTTTCTGATTCAACCTTAGCATACATATCAACCCAGAATTGATTTGTAAGCATGCCATAACGCAGTAGCGAGTTAAATTCCCCAGCACGAGCCATCATTCTGTAAGCATAAAAATTCATGCACGATACAGTCTTCTGCATTATTTCTCTAGTGGATGGATTGACTTGAGGTAGCGAAACAGAATAACCGACCTCACCCCTGCAAAAAATTAACGGGTATTGTAGAGGGTCATATGCTTGATGGATCTCGGATATTCTTTGTGTCAAAATATTACGACAATGTAATACAATATCTCTTGGCCCAAATTCCTGACCTACCATCAGCAGAGCTACTTCATTGGTCATGGGCGCATTGTAGCGACGCTCATGCTCTTCTGGTGGAAGCTTATCAGAGTGTATAATAACCCGGTAGTCAGCGTGATTTTGAGGAAGAGTTTCTAAGGCTGCTTTAAAGGATTGAATATAATGATTGTGCGCATGCAATAAATCTTGCAAAGAGCGAACTAAATCTCTGTTCAAGTTTGCTGTAATGTTGCAACGTGCAGTAACCTGAGACTCATAATTATCGATAAAGTATATCTGCAGGAATTTGTGCTCACTATCAGGTTCTGGAAGGAGACTACCAATTACGTGGTAAACCTGGCCTTGGACTTTGAAAGTAGGCATATAACCTTTCTCCACAACTTGTCTAGCACCAAAAGATGTCATTTGGAATATAGAGTTATATCTACGGATATGCAGCAAGAAGGACTTCGATAGAGGATGTTAGCCAGAGAGCAAAGAGAAAATAGGTTCTGGAGGAGACTCAATAGCAGGTAGAGAAACTCTACCTTGTTTACAACAGAGGCCTAAGGGTTCATCTTTAAATCTCAAAGCAGAGCAAAACTGGCATACCCGAGACATTTGGCCTATATCGACAGATGAATCAGCTTTATAATCAATATGGGCATTATACTGCAAACCTGAAAACGGCTTATGAGTCCTAAGCTGAATACGCTGAACAGGAACTTGCATAGTTTGTGTAGCTGCGACGCGGGCTTCAGAAGACCTAAGACGGCGAAGCTCACGACGCGTCTCACGTTGAAGTGGTGTCTCAATAGCTCTAGCATTCCTATATCTCCTGGAAGCAGCCGTATTCCTACCAATTAAAGGTCGGCTGCGGCGAGGCATATTTTGAAAAAAAAAAAAAAAGATTGAGATTAATAAAAAAAGCTTAAAAACCAGCAATTTATAAACAAAGCATAAAAATTTCCTGTCTTTTTGAGGTAAAAATCAAAATTCTTAAATTTTTCCTTCAAAATAACCTTCCAGATATGTTAAAAAGATTATAAAAAACTAAAAGCATAATATTAAAAATAAAAAATTAATGTACAAAACCAGTTATCACTAAAAAGCCTCAAAAATAGACCAACCGCCGGACACGGCAATGAAAAAGCATGCTTTTTTGAGGAAAAAATAGAAATAATTCTCTAAAATACAAAATACAACCCCTATATATATATATATATGGTAAAAAAAAACTACAAATAATCTAAATATAAAATACTTAATCAAATAAATTAAAATATCTTTAATAAAATTTAGAAAAAGGACCTCAAAAAGACAAATAAATGAATCCGTTAAAGAAATCCCTCGCTTATTTAAAAATATAAATAATCTATTTTTTAGATACAACCCATATATGTAGAAAATATAATAAATAAACTGTATTTAAATGATAAAAGGAATAATTAAAAAATTCCATAAGAAAATATGAAAAAGGACTTCAAAATGACCCATAATTGAACATACCAATAAAATATCTTGCATCTTAGTGAAAAAAAAAAGGAATAATCCAAAAGTTGTTTACAAAACAACCCATATATGCTGAAAACACCATAAATAATCTACTTCTAAAATATCTAAGCAATTAATTAAAATGAAATTTCAAGCTTTTTAGTGAAAAAAAAAGAAAAATAACCCAATTTTTTTTCCACAAAACAACCCATATAAGTGGAAAACACCATAAATAATCTGTAACTAAAATATCTAAACAATTAATTAAAAATTTTGTTAAGGTCCTCAAAAAAGACATAAAATTGAGCACATGCATGAAATTTCTAGCTTTTTAGTGAAAAAAAGAGGTCCTCAAAAAAGACATAAAATCGAGCACATGAATGAAATGTCTAGCTTTTTAGTGAAAAAAATAGAAATAACCCTAAATTCGTAAAAAATAATATAAAATACCTTAGTCTTATAAAAATATTAACACGTAATAAAATAAAAAAGAAACTTGATCTCATCAAGTAAGGCCTCAACTTTTTTCGGTATAAAATATGAAAACTATAAAATAAAAGTATCTTACCATGTATAAAAGTTATTATTAAAATTAAAATATATATATATATATATAAAAGATTAGAATAGAACTAATTTAGCAAGAAGCGGAAAGTAAACACTTTTGAAAGTGTTGTATCCGCTGTCGAAAGTAAATACTTTTACTCTGTTGAATTTTTTGTATTTTATCGATAACAGCAAAGTTATGTATTTTAAAGTTAGGAAAAATATTTTGATGTTAAGCAAAACCTGCTCCATCTCGTTTTACATAAATGTTGAAAATTTGGTCGAAATTGATGCATTGTAACGAAAGTTTTTAGTGATGTACTCTTATGAAATTTGCATTTTATTAATATAGATTAAAAAATAGAAATAGATTTTAAATATATTTGTTTAAAAAATAACGCTTGAAATATATTTAAAATTTAAAATGTATTCAATAAAATTCCAAATTGGAACTATATAATATTTTTGAAGAAAGTGACACACACACATAAGAAATAAATTTAAAAATACTAAAGATTTAAAAATAAGAAGCCCAAATTGTATGATGCCTATGTAAGCCTCTAATCCGCCCAAGAAAACAAAATCCTATAAGCTCATTAAATATAATTTTATAATCTTTTAAGAGGTAATATCAGAATATCTTTCAAAATATTTTATGTTTTTAAATATATTCTATTTTATGGGATCAGATTTTTAAACTAAGTTTGGTATATTTTATATTATCTATTTAATTTGTTGTTTTTCCTCTTTCATTTACAAAATAATAATAATAATAATAAATAACTTTATTTTTCAAAAAAGTTACAAGTTTTTCTCTAAAAGGTGTAACGAATGGTCAGTCTATTTATACATTTTTACTTACAACTTCAATAAATAATATATATAAAAGTAAACAAAGATATTTACATTTGCTATATTGACTCCTGGTCAGTGCTGTGGCCCTCGCAGATATGATCCTCTGATGTCCTGCAGCTCTCCAGAAGTCGTTCTATGACTGGTGGTTCTTCGATAAAATGGTATCCTGGCCTTGATCCATTCTTGTCTGTCAAGTCTCCAGTCATCTGCTCTAGGTCGTTCTCCTGGATCTCTTCTATGGTCGTCGTAATCCCTGTGCTCCATGTCCAGTGTTCCACCTTCCTCATCTTCACACGCCAGCTCCCTACAAATAATGATAATAATAATAATAATAACTTACTGTGTATGTAGATAAAATAATCCCTTGAATCAATATTAAAAAAGAGAGGTGAAATCAGGTTTCAAGGGATAGGTTTCTTTTATTTAATTAATTCATTTATATATATTTGAAAGAGGAAAATTAAAAATCAGGTAAAAAGTTTCTTTTAATTTTGAATTTGCAAGCTTTCGAGCAAATATACTGTTCTTCAACGGGCTGATACTCTATGTAAAATATCTTTATATATTTGTATATATATATAATAAAAAAGAAAATTTATTTTCTTCCAATTTTGTATGAAATTATTTAAAATGGTATCTGATTATATTATAACTCGTATCCTATTGACGATTTACTATATCGTATTTTCCCCCGTAGAAAGACTTTCATTCTAACTGAAGATCTGAATTAATTTAAACCCTGATATTCAAAACTAATATTTATAATTCTGAATGATATTATATTAACTATTTATATATAAAGAAAATATAAGATTGTGATACAAGCGATGGAAAAATATCTAAACTGAAATGCTAACTCTTTTCTTTAAACATGAAAAAAAAAAATATATTTTTAAACAATAGTTATAAAACAGCATAATATTAAGCTAGGAAGCATCTTGTAGCGGAATATATAGGAAGAATTTAACGCCATTCTATATATAAACTGTAATTATAGCTTTATTTAAGAAAAATATTAATTAAATATTTCTATTGCTTGATTGAAACGATATAAAAGAGTATAGAGTAAGTAGACAAATTCAAAAATTAAAATATTCCAATAATAAAAAAAAATATTTCTAGTATTAATTTTAGAATATCTCTCTAGATATAAAATAGTGATTAACAAATGAAAATCCATTTATTAAATTATAAAAAGTTGCTAATAAAATGTAAAATGTTGTTATTGAAGTGTAAAATATTGACATTATAAACTATATAAAAGGTTGTTTTAAGATATTTCAAAACCTATATATTGAAATGTATTTTAACGAACAATAACAATATGTTTTCAATTAATAATTTAGTTTTAAAATATGCTCTAAATAAGATATTTCAAAGTTTAACATGATTTTATAAAACTAGTATAAACGATATAAAGTCTATATATACTAGCATTATATTTTTAAAACGAATTTATAAAGTTCAACGTTATTTCCAAAAGAAGTTTATGGCCACAAAAAGCCAAAAGACATAAAGATAATAGCTTTTAAAATATCGTTTGGATTTAGTAGTCGAAACCCTTTGTCACCACAAACTTTGGGAAGTCATTTTTAAAGATTCTGAAAGTCAGGAAAAGCTCTCAGCTTTCTCTTTCTTTTCAAAATACATTTATAAACATATATGTCTTTAAAAATATATTTAAATCTATTTTTTCAGATCTTTAAAATTTTCCTCTAAAAGGTATATATCAGTTACAATATATGTATTATAGGGTTTTAACTTTTAATTTGACAATTTTAATTTATATTTAGACATTTTTCATTTTAATTTAGACACTTTCCTTTTTTTATTTAGACATTTTTCATTTTAATTTAGACACATGGACTTTTATATTGTGTCTAAATTAAAATGAAAAATGTCTAAATTGAAATGAAAAATGTCTAAATTGAAATGAAAAATGTCCAAATTAAAATTGAAAATGTCTAAATAAAAATGAAAAAATGTCTAAATATAAATTTAAAATGGCTAATCAAAAGTTAAAAACCTATATATAAGATCCATATATTTTTTTTTAAGTAGTGAGTATTGAATTATATGTAGATTTTATATATTTTTTTAAATGAAATTATTTTTGCTTAATATTATAACAACGTATTAATTTAATTTATCAATATAATATTAATTTCAATATTTTTACTCACCATATTTTGTTGTATATATATTAATTAATTGTTACCACAGTGTGTGTGTGTGTGTGTAAGCTCACAGGTAAATAGGCGCTAACCGAAGAGAAAAAAAGTTCCTTTGTTTAATATTAGTTTCCCTTTTATATATTTTCTCTCTCTTTTGAATTAATAAATATAATGTTTAATTAATAACTCTTGGAATCAGTTTCATTAAATATTCTAAGCAAAGTCAACATATTTCAGACATTGCCTTTTTATTTTTTAATGTTAATATTGTAGCGCGAAATATTTATTTTTTTATTAACAGATTATTAATTTTGATATTTTTCGCTACTCTGTAAACACACACACACACACACACAAAGCCTTTATTAAGACATTAGACTTATACAGATTCTCCGTACAAGGTGCAATATCAGGAAAAGAGCAGCACAGGAAACCAGTAGTTCCGCAACTATATACAATTATTAGTAATAAGGAAAAGTAAGATTTAATATGAAAGGTCGACGCCATCGCCCCAAGTCTTCAATTCCATAAGCGCGGAGCAGAAATAGGGACTAAGTTGTTTAGTTCGCCATAAATATAGCATCCAGACACAAAAAGGAGGTTTACTCCAGCACAGCCATCCCTATCACCAGCTCCGCAATCTCATCGTCGACCAACACGATGGCTCCTCGATGTTTCGTCATCATTCTGAGGTGTAAGAACAATAGCTTCCAAGTTCTCTTTTCTCCCTCTTTAAACCTACTGCCTTATAAAAATTATATAGGGCCTGAGCAACTAGTCTGCTTGTTTGGGCACTGGTTAACAACATTTGGATTGACCTAAGTTGGCTGGTGTCTACCATTGAAAAGAATGCTCTTTCTCTCCTCACTAATATCTTGGCATTCATAGATATAATGAGATAGTTCAGTTTTCATATTTTCTTTGCAAAGATCACAAATCTTTTCACCCTCTTTGAAAATGTTTGTATGGTTTTCCTTGAAAAACGAATATAGTATTCTCTGTTGTGCGATATAGCGTTTTACTGGGAATGGAAAGTTGCTAAGTAAATTGTTTTCAATTCGGAATGAACTGTGTAAATACTTATAGTGAGGGTAGAATTTAGAATTCTCTATTTTTGCCTGGTCACTTTGAATAGATGCTACTCTGTAAACTTCACTCCTTATTTCTCTGGTATTTTATAAATTTTAATGTGTTCTTGCCTTAAACATCCTGAAGTTCCTCTTTCTTTTTGTCTACATGAAAATATGTTTCAATATTTGAAACCATTATAGACGCGATGATTCTTTTGAAAATTAAACAATTTTTACTGCCTTTACTGCAATGAAAAAAAAAATGGCGCGCTGATGCATCATAATAGGTTTCAATGATTTGTATAAAAATAAATTGCTATTTCATTCTGACTTTAAAATTTTCTAAGTGACAATATCTTATGTATAAAATGGAAGGATTTAAAAGCACGAATGTTTCTTTTATACCTAATAAAAACTTCTACTGTCCTTACTGCGGTGAAAAAATATATTGGGAGGGCTTGGCTTATCAGTGTTATATTTGTGTTAATATCTTATGTATTGAAAAGTTGCAATTATAATGAAAAATTATAAAACTATTTTAGAGGCGTAATATTCTTTTTAAAATAAAACAATTTCTACTGTCCTTACTGCGATGGAAAAATTAAAGGGATTTTCCATCGCAGTAAGGACAGTAGAAATTGTTTTATTTTAAAAAAGAATATTACGCCTCTAAAATAGTTTTATAATTTGATAACAGATGGCGCTCTAGTACATCGTAACATAATGAAAAATGTTGCAATTATTATTGAAAACGTGTATTTATAAAATGAGAGTTTTATGTATCTCAGAGATTAACATGAACATAAGTTCAACTTAAAGTCCAAAACAACAAAAAATACTAAAAATAAAACGAAATAGGGAACCAAATGGAATTCATTACTGAAACTAAACCTAACGCAAAAACCCCTCTTTGCTGGTATCAATGAGTTTTCGCTCTCAATCATAAACCATGCTGTTGTAAATGTTTAAATCACTGAAAAAAAAACTAAAAGTATTTGACTAAAATATCAGAACAGTGAGACTAAAACTAGGAATGATTGACAAAAATATAAGAACATAGCTGAACAAATACAAATTCCATTCAATCCTGAGATTAAAAAGTGATTGTATCTTCAACGTGAAGACATGGGAAGACATCTTCGATTCTGGTTAAAAAATGAATGAGTGTTCACTATATCTCATAAAATATTTCTTTATTCGAACGATAATTCAGCGAGTATTTTAAGTATAACACATTACAAATAATTTATATAAGCGCTATATATTCCACTCATGGACAAAATTTAAGGAAGTTGCATATTTCGATTTCACCGGAGGTCTTTTCTTCTTGAGGAGAAAGAGGTAATTTTGTTTACACACTTGGTTATCTCGTGTATCTTCAATAAAGGTCATTATGTATCAAATATCTTCAAGAGTTATTGTCTAAATCCCGATCTACGAGGTATGTTCAAAAGGTATCGCGACTTTTGTGTTTTTTCAAAAATTATTTATTTATTCATGAATACCTATTTTGTCCCCTTCAAAGTAATCCCCATGAGATATTACACACTTGTGCCAACGGTTTTTCCAATCTTCGAAGCACTTCAAAAAATCATTTTTTAAAATCTTTTTCAGCTCCTCCTTCGATGCCGTCTTTATCTCGTCAAGCGTAGCGTAACGTCGTCCTTTCATGGGCCTCTTCAGTTTAGGGAACAAGAAAAAGTCACAGGGGGCCAGATCTGGGGAATACGGTGGCTGCGGCATCATTAGTGTGTTGTTTTTGGCAAAAAGTCGCGCACAAGCAACGATGTGTGAGCAGGGGCGTTATCGTGGTGCAAAAGCCAATTTTTGTTCTTCCACAAATCCGGGCGTTTCTGGCGGATTGCTTCGCACGAATTGCGCATAACTTGCAGGTAATATTCCTTATTGACCGTTCTACCCTGTGGCAAGAACCCATGATGCACCACGGCCCTGCAATCGAAGAAAACTGTCAGCAAAACTTTAACATTCGACCGAACTTTGGCGCGCTTTTTTCGGTCTTGGTTCGTGCGGCAGCTTCCATTGAGATGATTGAGCTTTGGTTTCCACGTCATAACCATAAACCCACGCTGCGTCACCAGTTATGACCCTCTGGAGCAAATTTGGGTCGTCGCGGACAGAGTCCAACATCTCATTAGCAATGTTCATGCGATGCTGTTTTTGGTCGCAATTGAGCAATTTTGGTACGAATTTCGCGGCGACCCGTCTCATGCCCAAATCATTGATAAAAATCGAATGGCACGAGCCAATCGATATGTTTAGGTCCTCAGCAACTACTCTAACGGTGATTCGACGGCTGGCCAATATCATTTTCTCCACTTCCTTAATTTTTTCGTCTGTTGTTGAAGTGCTCGGGCGTCCGGCACGCTCTTCGTCGTTCACATCTTCTCGGCCTTCTGAGACATTTTGTACCACCGATAAACGTTGCTTCGGTCCAGGGTAGCTTCTCCGTATGCCACAGTCAACATTCGGAATGCATCCGCGCAATTAATATCGTTTTTCACACAAAATTTGATACAGGTTCTTTGATCCATTTTTTTAATAGGTAAAAATCGAAGACGATCCAAAACACCTGCAAGCAAAGCAGCTGTCAACAATTAAGTGAACATTCAAAATGGCCGAGCTTGTCGGCATAAGTGAGAGACATGAGTACCAACAACAACAACAACAATAGCCTTTATTGGGCACACGTGCCATACAGGATTCTCCCTGTAGGACAAAATAAATAAATAACAAATTAGCATCGTAGTTATATACAAATATTGGGTATTGACCTCGACCAATTATCGAGTTGGATCCGGTGTCTGTGCTAAATATTTTGATTGAGCTGATTTCCAGTATTTATAAAAAGCGAATGCAAAGGGTCTGGATTTTACGACTTTTGCCATTAAAACATAAGGCGAATTGGAGAGACATGAGTACCAACATAAAGCCACAAAAAGATCGAAATTCGAATAACGTTCGATAAAATTCGTAACCCGCGAAAATTCAAAAGTCGCGATACCTTTTGAACACACCTCGTACATGGTAAAAGTACAGCTTCCTTAAGTTTTGTCCATTTTATATTGTATAAAAATACATATATATATATTTATTTAGTAGACAGTAGAATTACAATTAAATGTAATTTATAAGCTTATGTCTTATAAGTCAGATTCTACCCTCCAGCACTGCGTATATAAGCAGAATCGTCCAATACAGTATTAGAGCTCTGAGAAGTGGTCTGGGAGGTTTCACCACTGATGAGTCAAGCCCTCCCAATATATTTTTTCATAGCAGTAAGGATAGTAGAAGTTTGTATTGTGTATAAAGAAGACATTCGTGCTTTTGAATCCTTTCATTATATACATAACAAAAAAAAAAAACTCAATACGAACTAAAATCACGTATAAGTTCAATTATTTATTCTGAAATAAGTCAATAGAGCTGTATATAATATAACCAAATATATTATTAAAATAGCATCATTTTAATAAAATTCTGTAGCCGAGTTATAAATATTTTTTGTGTTATAATATATTACTAGCCTTAAGGCTATATATAGGATATATTACAATGTATAATTAACCCAACTTCCACCCCTCTATATACTAATCCAGTTATAACTAACCTAATTTATACAGCATACAGCTGAAATTTAAATTTATCAAGTTTTCCCAGAATTCTCTTACTTGATTCGTTACTTTTAATACTTTGCCTAATATATTGTATTATTTCCCTTTGCATATTTCCTCGTATATACATATAGGTTATAATATATTGGAATATTTTTCTAAATACTATCTCATTAATACATAATTATATTTAATTAGAACTAATTATAATTTTTGAATTTAGCTGATATTTCATGAAAATTCTTTGCATTACTCGTTTTACAACTGTTACTATACTTAATATATTGCATTATATTTATAAATGTATTAGAGCCTGTTTTCCGTGTATATTTGAAATTTTAGCTACAGAGTTTGTTTTTGTAAATATCTTCGATACCGTCGCGTGAAAAGTCAAAACATTTTCAAAATAAAGAGAGACCTTTACAAAGATAGGCGTACAGCCTAGATAATTATTGTACTTTGAAAATAATAAAATGTGTTTATTTATATTTTTGTGAGCTAAAATATGCCACGTTGGGTATATATAACGCTATGTGTTTCTTTAACTAAGCAATACGTTGCACACTCTGCTTTTTAGGATGGAATTATTCAGCGATATATATATGTCGTACCACTAGAATTTGCAGTCATAGGCCCAAGTGGTTTCAGGCGTCAATGGGTAACAGAAAAGACAATACAGGTTGCATAGTATCTAGGAGAGAGGCCAGTGCTTGAAGACAAGGTCCAAGAGAGTGTTATCTGTACAAGAAAGAGAGATAATCTGTTGTTGTCCGGTGACGGTGGGAAAACTGAATAACAACTTATGAAAGTTCCCTAGGAATTAATGACTTAATATTAACGAAATTGGACCTTGCCCTGTCTTGGGCGTAGCGGACTCTCAATAAAACTTTATCTTGTTTATGATTACATAATGGTCAAGATGGCGTGATGATTGGGACTGTTACACAATTTATATTTATGATATATCAAAACTTGTGTATATTGACATATAATACTACATATATTTGCCATACTAAAATTAAAGGTCGCATAAGTAAAAGTAAAATAAAATTAATTCTGTGTTAGGGAAAATGAATTTGCTTTAGAGATATTATAGAAAACACTTGGAGGTATCAATTTCGATAATATATATATTTTATAAAAAGAAAAGAGATTTTCTGCTTGTATTTTGATTGTTATTTATATATTTTAGCTGTTGCTTGATTTTGGTATCCATGAGTATTTTACGATATTGTTTTTCAGTTGTGGGAATAATAAAATAGTTTTGATCAGAGATTTCTTTATTTGAGCTAAGGAATATAATATAAAAATAATTTGGTAAAAGTAATGCCTGGCTTAAGGCGTAAGAATCTAAAAAATGAAAAACTTATTTACATAATGTACAAAAGGTTTGAGCCGGCCATCGAGAAACAACAACAATCGGGTTTATATAGGGAAAGTCCCGACATCTGGTGGTAGATAAAAACAGAATATTTGAATCTATGAAATATAATTTAAAAAAAAATAATATTTTTATATAACATATATATATATATAGATAATGAAAATGTCTATATTGGATTGAATAATAATATATCTTTTATTCAATCCAATATATGTAAATTGTCTAAAGATCTAAATATGGATCGCTCTATCTTTTTTCAGAAAAAAATAAATATTTCAACTTAAGGGTATAGATGTTGAAGTTAGAGAGGATGTCCTATGGTATTTGTTGACCCCGGTTACAGGGGGAAATACAAAAATTGGCAATTTCCTTCCAACGCAGCACAAATATTTACAAACTTTTCTCCGATTCATTGGACGATGGGAACATACATTTTGTCTTCTTATACTAGCAGTTCTGCTGTTTCAATAGTTGAGTATTTCAAGAAGAAATAGAAAATGGCTAAACAAGACAAGGTGGTTTTTGTTATGTCTTAATACAAAGACTTCGTATAAACTAATTCTTAAATTTATGAATTAAATTGCCATCTATCGACAAAATTTGTAACAAATAAATTTACTTGTAATATTTTTTTTATAATATCATCTGATGATTTTATTTATTTATTTATTTATTTATTTGACATATCGGACGCGATATCCCAGCTCGGGATACTTGCGCCTAAATACATTTTAGTAGATTATATACAATTCATTTTATACAATTTAATAACCGGACTAAAAACATAATTGAAACCTAAACGATAGCACTCCAAAACAGAAGAGAAAATCCAAAATGGATTATTTTAGCAACCTATATACAATTCATTATATATTCAACTCAATAACCGACTAAAAACACAATTAAAACTGAAACGATGGTTCTCCCAAACAGAAGAGAAAATATAAAATAAATTATTTTAGCAACCTATATACAATTCATTGATAATGATAATATTGAAAAGAAACACATTGCCAGTAAATATATTTGTTACAAACTAATGTTTTTTTTTCAAATTAAAGAAACATCAGCCAGTAAATCTTTTTTATTGTATCGACGTTTCGACAAAAATCTGTCCTCGTCAGGAGAGAACAAAAATTAAAACATTTGGCAAAGTGTTAAAAATTAATTATTAAAATAATTACTAACATTTTGCTAAATGTTTTAACTTTTGTTCTCTCCAAACGAGGACAAAAGAAATTTGTCGAAACGTCGAGACAATAAAAAGATTTACTGGCCGAAATATCTTTAATTTAAAGAACTATGAATATCGACCAGGTAACCTCTATCTTGACGAAAACTAATGCTTGTTTATCTATTGCTTAGCTTTATCTAATTGCCCAATAAAATAATCCCTCTTTCAATATCAAGTTGAAACATCAGGCTTCAGGGGATGTCTGAGTTCCTTTATAAAACAATCTAATTCTCTCAAGCTTTCAGAAACGAAAGTCCTTCTACAGTAGAAAACACTACAAAAATCGCCAATAGGACGCCAATAGAGTTAAAATCAAATACAGAAGGGAAATGGGCTTTCGTGTCAGAATATAAAATGAAAGGATTTAAAAGCACGAATGTTTCTTTTATACATAATACAAACTTCTACTGCCCTTACTGCGATGAAAAATATATTGAGAGGGCTTGGCTCATCGGTGGTGAATCTTCCCCGCGGTTTTATATGTATAGATGGCGCGTTATTGCTTTGTATTAAGAAAGCTAGAAATTTGTGAATTAAATATTTTAAAAGAAACCTATCTCGGAAGCACCTGATATTTTCACCTCTATCATTTTTTTCTTCCTTTTGAACTTCTGTCTACATAAGACAAAGTGTCATAAAACTTATATGCTTTTCTTATTATTGTACATCATGTATATTCATAGGTTATTTCAAATAAAGATTATAAAAAAAAACCTGGATATTTTTAAATTATAAAAGACTCTCGACATATGTGATATCAATTTTTAATTTGATTTTTATATATTGATAATACGTAACCATATTGACACTATATTTTTCAGCATACTTATATGTTCGAAACATATCATATTTGAGGAGAGAATTGACTTCTTTAATATATTTATACCTAATTATATTAATTAAGTATTAATGTGTAATATATATATATGTTATATAAAAATATTATTTTATTTAAAATTATATATTATTGATTCAAATATTATGTTTATATCTACCACCAGATGTCGGGACTTTTCCTATATAAAACCGATTGTTGTTGTTTCCCGATGGCCGGCTCAAACCTTTTGTAAATTATGTAAATAAGTTTTTCTTTTTTTTATTCTTACACCTTAGTCCAGGCAGTACTTTTATCAAATTATGTTTATATATTTTTTAATCAGCTAAATTAAAGCAATAATGATCTGAACTATTTTTATTGATATTATTTAATTATTATCACGACTGCAGAACAATATCACAAACTCATGGATTCCAAGATCAAGTAAATGCTTAACAATATTCTCTATTCTCAAAATAATCAGCATCAAGTAATAATTCTATATAACTCTAATATTCAAAAATCAACAGAAAATATTTTTTTACAACATATATTTACTAATTTATGTATAGATATAATAATAATAATAATAATACTTAATACGTATTTATACGAAAAATATATATATATTTCTTATGATATTTATGTTTAAATAAACATTAAAAATCTAATACACCCCTTTTCGCGACTATCAAATTTTATTTCAAATGAAAGCGCTTAATCATTAAACTTCCTAATAATTATTTCGACGAATAAATGATATTATTAAAGAAATGGATGGTAGAGAATGTAAAATCGATTAAAATGAAACAATCTCGAAAGTTGAATGTTGCATGGTGACAATTATCGTTCTCTCAGGGTTAAACAAAAGAAATTGGAACATGGCCAGCGGTGGTCTACCAGGATTGCCGTCTAATTGGTCAGATTGGATCACGTGATAGATGGCCACTTTCTTTGGTCGTCTGCCCCCTCTATTGGCTAATTACATTGAATTAATAGAAAAATCGATTAATTAATTGTAATGGAACTTTTTTGAACACCTGTAATGGAATTTAATTTATTCCGTATTTAAATTAATGATAAATATGAGGACGAAGACAAATTCTCTTTTAGAAAATATTGAGTTTGCATTTTAATTAGGGCTATTGTCGATAATTAGATGGGGAACACAATAGGTTATTGTTAGGCCTATTATGGCGTGGTTATAATAGAGAATAATGGTATAAAAATCCATTATAAAATCTATATATTCAAATTACGCTATTTGAGAATGTGTGCAGAAATCTACAGGGTATGATTAAAATGTTACCGTACATAGAGGTTCCAATTTTTATAATACCCAGTTTACAACGAACCATATATATTTTAAGGATTTTTTAATCAAAAATTGGAGCGGTTGAAGACTCTAACTGTCATTGTAGCAATGAATTCCAGGAATCGAGACACCTACTGCTGGAATGCCCACTCTTCTTTACCGCTAGACAACAGACAATAAATAATGTTGTAGATCTATATCAATTTGTAAATACTAGAGATAATTATCACATAGATTTAACTATTTTTGTAAATATATTTATGATTATCTTTCTAACTTGAAAAGTTCAGGTTCTTAATATATATTATTGTTTCTCTCTTTTTTTTTCTTGTATAATATGTTTATAACTGTTTCTGTTTTAAAAAATGTAAATCGACGCAATTAACCCTAGCCATGAAATCGCGTTTTGTGTGTTGAAATAAATAAATAAAAGAGGATATAAATTTATACAAACTACGAAAAAATTGATAATTTTCAAATTAAGACCCTTCTGCATCAATGTGCCTTTGCTATATTTTCGTCTAACTTTGGAAACACTTGCAAAATTTGTGTTTCTGTATGCCTCGAAAATTTGGCCAACCCATTTGGTTCCACTAGATAAATCTTTGCCATCTAAAATTCTCATAGTGAACCGTCAGGTAAGGCCTTTTTTATTTTGAATATAATAAAATATAAAACGAATATAAAATAGGAATACTTGTGTGTAATATTTTCATATAAAATCCCTTATCGGAGAAGAAATTGTATGAGTACTGACTGTACTCCACGTTAGGAGCAGCTGCACGTGACATCTGTTCTTCATGTCAGAGGTGGTCATTTTATATTAGAGCTAAGACGGTCTGCTACTGAGTGACTGGGAAGTCTTAATGAAAAAAAGCAGAGGCATTCTACTTCTTTTGATAATTGTAATACCTTATATGATTGAGAAGTTATAAGATCAGTAAAAGTTTGTGCCTCAATGCTTGCTTTGTTAATATATGGATGTTGCGTTATTGCCTTATAATTAATTTATGACTAACTGGCCTTGTTCTTACTGTTTGTGGAAGAGCATTGCACTCCGCGCGCGCGATGCAAATATTAAATTCTAATTCCATTGTCATTAAAGTCAATATGTCAATAGTTTTCTTAAATATCATTTCTAAGATTTCATCTTTGTGTTGCTTATATAAGCAGAATCATCCAATACAGTATTAGAGCTCTAGAAGGCGGTTTGGTAGATTAAATTAGCGAAACCAATGGAAGGGTTCATTACTAATGAGCCAAGCTCTTCCAATATTTTTTCATCGCAATAAGGAGTGTAGAAATTTGTTTTATGTGTAAAAATAAACATATGTATAAAATAAAAGGATTTAAAAGCGCGAATGTTTCTTTTATACATAAAACGAACTTCTACTGTCCTTACTGCGATGAAAAAATATATTGGGAGGGCTTGGCTCATCAGTGGTGAACCCTCCCAGCGGTTTCGCCAATTTAATCCACCAGACCGCTTCTTAGAGCTCTAATACTGTATTGGATCATTCTGCTTTTATATGCTACACTGAAGGATGATATCTTAGAAATGGTTTTCAAGTAAACTATGGACATAAGCTTTTAGGACAGTAGAATTACATTCAAATATTTGCTTCGAGCAATGCTCTCTTCATATGTGTTTCAATTATTTTATTACTTATATAAGGCGCGTTATTGCCTTTAAAAATATATTATTGTTTGTATAGTTCCTCGATATAGTTATAGATATCAGTACCCTATAGGATATCGGTCTACACACAAGTGCCCAATGTGGGATTCCATCTCGGAACTTAGCCTACAAAAATCGACAGTTTTACCATTCATCCACCGATCTTCTCTCCTAAGATCAACATATAAAGTAAGTAATTAAACCTAGATCGTGTGCTTAGGTAAACATTTGAAATTTGTAGATTTATTATTTCTGGATGCCATCAAAAATGCTCATTCTGAGCAGTCAGGAGGTACGTCTTTTAGTGTTATTATCAACACCTGACTATGTATTTTTACGATATTTGAAAAAGTAAATTATATTGCAAGTAATATATATATATTATAGAAAAAGATTTTCTGTTGTTGATTTTGGAATAATATTGTTATTGAATTACTGATGGCCAGTAGAAGAGTATTTTTTCTCGAAAGCTTGCTTTTTTACAGTAAGCTTGAGTGGGAGCGTATAAGGACTTAGCAGCGATAGCTAGGAATCCACTTCCTTTGTCTATAAAACTGGTTAGTACTTTATGTTTTGGTTTGGCAGAGACTGTATCTAGATAGGCCAGACCTTTTCAGCTGAATATTACCCTTGAATTAGAGCTGTTCGATCCTTTATAAACCTTCTGACTACATGAGTATAATCAACCCTCTTCGACTAGGTGAATCTCCTAACGCTAATTGATTAGAGCACAGACTCAAGGAACTAGACCGATTCGATGACTGACTACACACACTTTATTTGTCCAGCTAGCTGTTTCATATAATTAAAATTTGCATATCTAACTAAACTATTAACAAAATTTACATAAGAAGAAAAATGTAACTAGATTTACGTAATAAGCGTGAACAAAGCTATTGTTATTTTTTTAATTAATTCTTTTTTGAATTATTCATTAACAATAATAATTTTACTCAATTTAATCATATATAATCTTTTTATTTATTATTTCTGTATGCCATCAAAAATGCTCATTCTGAGCAGTCAGGAGGTACGTCTTTTTAGCGTCATTATCAACACCTGACTATGTATTTTTACTATATTTGAAATATTAAATTATATTACAAGTAATATATATAGTGATTAAAAAGAGAAAATGAAAGTGTAGCGGAACATTTTTAAAAATAATTTTAAATATATATATATATATTTCGTTTTTTTAGCTTCAATATTAAATTGGTAGGATAAAAATATGCATATTTTCAAATTTAAATTAGAACTAGAAAAATATGGGAAAAGTTTAAATTAATTAGATATGTATTTTTTCCCCAAGAAATTGGGAAAATTATTAAAATTTGAGTAATTAAATAGGAAACCAATTTAAGAAAACATAGTCCCAACTGTAAATTTAAATTTATTCAATTTGGGTGGACGGGGTCTGATTTTAAATTAAACAGCCGCTTGATGAGAGACCGGCAACATCTCGTATTTCTCTACGAATATTTTAAATAAAATATGACTTTTGACTATTACCTGGTTCAACCATTTAACAACGTTTTCTATTCATTTTTATCAATTTTAGAAGTCTGAATATTTGGAATAAAATGTACACAGTAGAATTTAAAATTATTTTAAATAGTTTTCTTAATATAGCACAGTAAATTCTAAATTGTAATAAAATGTATAGATAAAATATTAAAATACACTCTTTGCTCAAATTTTAAAGACGTTATTTCTCTCTCTTTTAGCGTGTATATATTGGGATTTAGACAAAAACTTTGAAAGATATTTGATACACAGCGTTATTTATTGAAGACACACCTGATAACCAAGTGTGAATATTGCCACGTGGAAAAATAGGGAAGACCAACTTCGGGATGAGACAGAAATTTATTTCAGGCAAGAACAAACTATGCAAGATAAACAAAAGATGAGCAAAAATGGAAGTTTACAGAGTAGCAAAATATAAACATAAAAAAACTAGACTCTGCTAATAAAATAATAAATACTTTGTTACAATTGGTTCTTTCTCCTAAAGAAAAAAACAGACAACAGGAGACATCAAACTATGAAACTTCCTTAAGTGTACAAGTGATAAAAATTTGTCTCTTATATCTTTCATTTAAGAATATTATCAACAACAATAAAAAATAAACTCTCAACTAATAAGAAATGTCTAATGATTTATATTTTGCTAAATATACCTTTTTTGAAGGAAGAATTTCTGTGTGCTATAGATTGTGTCAAATTATTATTTTCCTTCTTACACACTTTCAAAAATATATTTTTGAATAAACATATTAAACTATGAATAAATATGAAAAATGCTTGTTAAAAGTGTAACCTGAAGGAAGATGATCGGAGGAGAAATAAATATAAAAGGCGCCTGTCAAATTAAATGAAAAACCTTTTAGGCGCTATCAAAAATTTAAAATATAAATTATATATTCCAATATATGATAATATTCTCTTCACACACATTATTCTATTTTATATATTTTATTAGGATTTTCTTCAAAACAAATATTCTAATAAACAAAAGTGTTCGGTAGATTTTGATGTTTCTATGTAATTTATTCTTCAAATTCTAGGTAAAAGGTTGATGTGCGAGTCTTCACTATGAATGCAGCAAACTCCCCAGGATCTAAACAACCATCCTCTGTAAAAGGCAACTGATCTTACACACACTTTATTTTATAATTACAATATATATACAGTCATTTTATACACGGGACCAGATATTGTTAGTCAAATATATACAAAAATAAACACATTTACAAGGTTGTCCCAAAAGTTCGTAAACACTGGCAAAAAAAATTGAAATACCAATATTATTCGCCTTTATGTATAATGTCTTTGTATTATGTACTAATATGAAAATTCGCCGTAATAATATTATTCGCCAAGTAATAAGAAAAATAACGTTTTAAGGAAAAAACGAACTTTTGGGACAACCTTTAATATTGAATAATAATAAAAAAAACTCCCAACATCCAGCAATATACACTATAAATAAATGGCTGTTAAAAAATAAAAGTTTAATTGATTCTAGATTAACATAATTTATTTGTATGCATTTGGATTAATCCGTCGCATGTACGACTTAGAAATTCAAAAAAGCTCTAAACCGTACCATCTCATGTATTTAAAACACCTCAAACACTTCAATAAATATACCATAAAAGAAAATTAGTCTATGAGACCCCTGCTTCTACCTCTCCTTTGTTTACGTAACAACGACAAAAAGTAAACGAAACGCGCATGCGTCATTAGATGAGGCTGTGAAAAAAATAGAGACCAAATAAGCAAGATAATCAAACGGATGCCATAGATACTGGTATATATTATTATGTCATTGATGTATTAGGATGTTCAAATAAGCACGCAGAATAGGTAAGAATCTCTGGTCAACTATTTTATATTTGATATATCATCATTAGCGCCATCTATCTCTCTCGATGATAAATATAAACATTTTTAACTTTTCTTTTAAAACATAGGTAATTAAAATTTAATTCTACTGCCCTTATCCTGGAATGGATGAAAATTAAAAAAGCGATGTTCGTTTATCTTCGTGAAATATGGAGAATAAGTAGGTAACAGACAAGTTAGGATCATCCAATTGCGCCACTGCAAGGAGGAGGAAGACTTTTGACAGCCGCGCTGGACTCGAAGAGGAAAAACAGACTGGCGCCATCCATACCGTGCGTCTCCTTCCTTGTCGATTTTTTACAGGTGAACATGTGTCCTCCAACGGTCTCCAGATCTGTCAGTCAAACGTTATCGTAGCATTGCGCTTTGCCAAAGCTGGTGTCGCGGCTTTCCACAGACTCGAGACCGCTTGTTTACGGCGACGGTCAATAAACGGCGCTTACAAGGTTGTCCCAAAAATTCATAAACACTTGTAAGAATTGAAATACCAATATTATTTGCCATTAAAAAGCCTCCCTCTCCTTCCACCTTTCGTGTATTCCAATGAATGGTACTGTGTAAAGTTATATAACTATTATTTATTAGTAAATTTAAGTGAAACTAATTCTCTGTAAGGCTTGTTAAAATTAATTAAAAGATTCTATAGATACAACTCTCCTTGATATTCTTGTCTTTTGTAGCCATTCACTATTCACAGTTATGTAAATACGACGTCTATGATCCTGTTCTAAAGGCTTTGTATTATGTATAAAGTAATTCTGACTGCCCGCTAACCGCTGACCTTAGGGAACTAAATCAACTCCCCATAACAAATATGCAACATCTGGTCTACACTAAGGACATACACCAAAGATTCAACAAATTCTGCAGAATGTACTTAACTAAATAAGTGACTACTAATGTAATCAATTTGCATACTGATATGTAAATATGTATATATCTCTTTAAACTACTTTTCTTTTTTGTCTTTCATTTAAATGTATATATTTCACACGCAAATATCCGAATTGAGGATATAGCGTGTACTCTGCAATTGATAAATAAAAATAAAAATGTATAAATTAATTGTATTTGTGAATTAATATGTATTAGACGTAATAATATTATTCGTCAAGTAATAAGAAAAACAAAGTTTTAAGAAAACACGAACTTTTGGGATAACCTTATAGTTTATGAGTTTATTTTGATGAATGAAATCGCATTTCGTTTTATAATATATATTATAGTGATACAGTTATATTATAGTCGTATAGTTTTACTCTGATGTTTAAAGATTAAACACAATTATTTTATATTGATTCAAAAATAATAAAATATGATTAAAATTTGTTCAAAAAGGAGTTTAATATCTCTTTTCGTTTCTGGGTAGTTGGCATTTTGCGCTCCAAGAACTTGGGTTATAAATCTCTCTTTCTCTCTCTTCATGGGATATTATCTTTACATTATTGTACGCATACATGATAATATAACATAAGATTTTACTCTTACAAGGTGAGATAGTCACGTTTGTTACTTCCACTAACTAGCGAGCTGGACTTGTTTACGAACCTAAGGGCAAATAGAAGCAGGAAAAAAATGCTCATTGCGGGATTCGATCCCGGACCGTGATGGTCGACAATCGACAGTGTGTTCCAATCTCCCAACAAATTTACGGCCGAATAGATTAAAGAACATAAATGAAAGGATTGTATAGAATACGGGTAGACAATAACAACTTCAAGATGAAACAGAATTATTCTATAGAAATAATAAAGACAAATAAATTTATATTAATAGAGGGATTTATTTCATTTCCAAAGGCTTTGTAATTGTAAATTAAATAACCAAACGAAATTATTTAATTTCAAAGTCCCCTTCGCTACAAATTCAGTAGAAGGTCTCAACCAGTAAATTATCATAATCAATACTCATACCACTAATTACTACGCTAAACTAACAATGTCCTCTAACTACAGCTTTATTTGTTGAAAGCCTTCCTTCACTTCTCGTGTATTCCAATGAATGGTTTTGTGGAAATGTTATATAACTATTATTTATTAGTAAATTTAAGTGAAACTAATTCTCTTTGAGGCTTGTTAAAATTAATTAAAAGGTTCTTTAGATACAATTCTCCTTGAAAATCTTGTCTTTTGTAGCGATTTACTATTCACAATTATGTAAATACGACGTCTATGATCCTGTTTCAACTTGTAGATTGTTTGGATTTGATATTTGATTGAGACCTATATAAATTGGGTCACTTAACTATTGATTTAAATGTTGTAGCATCATGCTAGGAAACAATTGAAAAATCTCATTTATTGCACGACTCTCCTTGCTAAAAAAAAAACTTCCTTTCTTATATTTTCTATCATATTTACATAATTACTCTTATTTTTTAAAATATAATAAAAAAAACATCAAAACTTTAAACAAACATGTGACAAATGTTATTTTTATTATTCTTAGTTTACGCGCGGGACATGGTATAGAACATTATAATCATGGTAGATAAATAGCAACTGCTTTTACTGTAAGGGCAATATATGTCTATTTATGTAGAAAGCAGTTCGAATTTTACACTTACAAGTATGTGAGAGTCTCTTTTTTGGTGGGGTTGGAATATTTCGAAAATCAGGGGCGATAAAATCAACTTTTTTTCCTAAAAAAAGGTGTCTAATGCGGGATTCGAACCTCCTGAGTCAGGAATATTGAGAATCGATGTTTATGCCACTACTCCACCAATCCCATATTTAAATGGTAATATAGATGAATACGAAAGATAGAAACGTGAAATGTAAACAATAATAAAAAACAGCCTCAGAGGATAATTTTTCTTACTTTATTTATACATTTTCTCAAGCTTTCTGGTATTATAAACCTTGTTACAGGAGTATATGACAAAATAAATCTTTAACTATTATTCATATGTGATGAAATAATAGAAATAATAAAAAGGTCAGGTGTTGATATTTAAAAAAAGAGAAGGCATATCCTGACCAGGAGAACATGTGCTTTTTAGTGGTAGGGGGGCATCTAGTGGAATTAGTTGATTTCTATACCACTAGATGGTTCTCTGCCATCTAAAAAACACATGTGCTCCTGGTCAGGATATGCCTTCTTTGTTTTTGTCATTTAATCTTGTATTATTTACATATTTTCAAAATGTGTACAGAAACTATTCAACATTTTATCCAGTGTTTGTATTATGAGGTAATATAAATAATGAGATTCTCCTTTTATTATTGAATATAGATGAATATTATATATTATATTAAATAGAGAAACCTCTAAAATAGAATCATTTATTGACGTTCACAATCACATTTTACTTAATGTCATGTTATTTTCTCCTATGGGAATATGTTTGTAGAGAGAGAGGATGAATGAATGGACAGAAGGAGAGCTGCCCTTCACAGAAAGCCAAAGCTGATGATGATAAGCCGATGTGAAATGATGATTGATATCGGAGAGAAGGATTTAGAATCCATTCGTCACTTTGCTTTAATCTGGAAGAACATCTGCCGTGAAGGGATCTTGTTATCTGCTGCTTCTACAGTTTTGTAAGTCGTGCTAACTCTTAACTTCATACTTCCGGACATATACATCCTAAATCTTTAATCAAAAAGACATATATTAGATCAAAATGATCATTTATTTTATCAATATTTCAGTTGACTGAACGCCAACCTTTATTCAAAATACACCCAAAGTATTAAAAAATAATAAAAAGGTCATATGGTGATAATAAAAATAAAATAGTTATATTGACAACACATGAACTTTAAGATGGCAGAACGTGGAATCTAGTTGAAAAAATCACCTTATCTTTAGTTTAGATTTTTACAAATAATAATCAAATTATGTAAATACGACGATTATGGAAATCAACGTTTAGTTCATTTTTAATCCACTAGATGGTGTTCTGCCATCTAAAATGCTCTTGCGAGCGGTCAGGATAGGTTTATTTTATTTTTAATAATCTTATATAATATATATAAATTAAAATTGCATAGAGAATTTTTATTTACATTTTTGCATTTAGCTTCTTTTTCTTATTAATTCACCTATTGTATTAGCCATCCCATTAAAAATATATTTATTTATTGTATACATTTATATTTGTTTAATTATCACTTTTTGCTGTTTTTGTTTATTCTCTTTAGTCACCAACTTGCATTCTTCTTGTATTTATTTCAATTCCCTACCCCGCATATCTCGTCCATTTATTTTAAATATAGAGTAAGAAAGGGCAAGGTCAAACAAAAAAAAACTTCGAATAATAATAAACATGCGATTGATCATTTCCATTAATCTATGAACATAAGACACTCCGTAACAATACTATATAAATATATAGTAGTATGGTGTGAAATCCTGTCGACTCTCGCTATACTGTGTTAACCGAGAGGAACAGTCAGGATGTGGAGAATTTTCCAGTACCACTCTGCAGCTTGGAAGACCTTTAACAGTTCTCACAGAGAACAGGCAGTTGTGGTCGAGGCAGAGTGGAAAGCTTGGGTAGTCAATACACAAAAAAAAACGAAGGGAGACAGTTGTACTAGGAAGGTTACGTGAACAGATAAAAGTCGAGCTAAGGAGCGAAAGATGGAGATAGAAGAGTTCTTACTGGTCTACATGGTCGATGAGGTGGACCTTGGACACAACCGACGAAAGCTTCCGCTGATGGTGAAGTGACTATTTATTTCTGCCCTGTTGAAGGCTTATATATCTTTCCGAGAGGATGTATTGGATTTCAGCAGACGCTATAAGGGCGTGGATCGGAAGCGATATTGTACACTTTGGCAACGCCCTGAGATCTTGCTATCTTTAGGCCTCGTTGAACTTCTATTTCAGTCTCTGCTTTAGCTCAACTCTTAATCTATTACAGAGTTTTATTTATTTATCCTCAGTTTGTACAAGGTACATTACATATAATGATGTAATGACACTTGTCAATCATGCGTATAATTATTTACAGATATGTTTCTTTTATACAACATGAGAATCTTGTTATATTATACAATATGGGGTTGTTGGCTTAAATTACCATAGTAGAGAATTCATAATATAATATAATGCGGCTTGTGATTGTAGAACGACATTTATCCCGCATGTGTTTCTTTTAAACGAAAAATCGAAATTTATTTTAAGGAGAAATAACGATTATTTCTAACCTTATGGATGAAGTATGAAAAGATGAATTGTGAAGAGTAATGATAAACACGGAAAATATTTTCGTTTAAAAGAAACACATGCGGGATAAATGTCGTTCTACAATCATAAGTCGCATTATATTGTATTATAAATTACTTAATATAAAATTTACGAACGGAAAAATATGTCCAGGGTAACCTAGTGGACATGAAATCTACCCGGTAAGGGAAAACACTGTGTGTTCGATTCCCATCCCTGGACACTTTATTTTTCCGTTTATCATTACTCTTCACAATTCACCCTTTCATACTTCATCCCTAAGATTAAAAATAATCGTTATTTCTCCTTAAAATAAATTTCGATTTTTCATTTTAAAAATACACATGCGGGATAAATGTCGTTCTACAATAGTAGAGAATGTCAATTATTTTATGAAGTATACATCTATATATATTTCAACACACAAAAACGCGATATCCCTACGAGAGATGATTGTGTCAATTTACAATTGTTAAACACAGAAACAACTATATACATCAAGATACAAGAAACTGAAGTATGCATTGTTTGTATGGTTAAATGCCTGTTGAAGATCTTCTTGACTCGAATGCTAAACAAGCAGAATTCGATTAAGAATCATATCATACTAAAACGAAGTATTGTATCGAATTTCAATTAATTTTCGATAATTCACTAATATGCATTAACTTTACAATGATTCATTACACTTATCTATTAATCATATTTGAATGGTAATCCCTGAATATAATTTTTGAAAAACGACAAGAGGTCTTACTTCCTAATTTAAGGCATCTCTATGTATTTTGATTCAATCAATAATGAATGATTCAAGGGTTTTGTTTCTTTTCTTTATTCTTTTATTCTCTCAAGATTCCGGGCCAACATGCCAAGGATCACCGTGTTGAAGGGTATTTTAGCCTGAAAGCTTGAAAAATCAAAGTATTAAGAAAAGAAACTCTCGATGCCTTATTGAGTGAAGCAAAATACATAAAGATGCTTTTAATTGGAAAGTAAGTCCTCTTGTCGTTTTTTATTATATTCAAGGATTACTTTTCTTATTTCTTTTTTTTTTTCTTAAGCTTTCGGGCTAAAATGCCCTTCAACACAGAGATCCTTGGCATGTTGGTCCGAAAGTTTATAAATAAAATAAATAAGAAACCAAACCCTTGATTCCTTATTGATTGAATCAAGGTGTAAAACCAGGAAAGAATCTATATCCTCCCTAAATATGTCCATGGGAACATGGCCAATAACATGACGGCATACAAAGAAGAATAGCGGGATAGTTAATGGAGCAGAAGATGAACACCGTTGCTAATAGATCGATGATCGGAGCTGATCACTCTCGGTTGCTTTACTTCCACCTGATTGGTCGATTTACTTCCAGCTGCCTACTAGACGGCTTCCCATTGGCTTATCAAATAGTGGTTTGTCAGACGATAGAGAAATAATAGAAAGATTTGACTTTCTTCTCTCTTTATAAATATTATGATATATGAAAAATACAATTTAGTATAAAATAAATAAATAATATAATATAATTATGTATTTAACGTAGTATTGAACATTTAAATTGTATATTTAGAATCTATTACAATTTAATTTTTATTTAAGTTTTTTTTTAGGGAGTATCTTACATGACATATAGAAAATCTATAATACAATATAATGCGGTTATGATTATAGAACGACGTTTAACAAGTTTTACCGCAAATGTTTCTTTTTATAGAACGAAAAATCGTAAATTTAATTATTTTAAGGAGAAATGACGACTATTCCTATCTTTAAGGATGAAGTATGAAAGGATGAATTGTGAAGAGTAATTCATCCTTTCATACTTCATCCTAAGGGTAGGAATAGTCGTTATTTCTCCTTTAAATAATTAAAATTACGATTTTCTTTTCTTTAAAAAGAAACATTTGCAGTAAAACTTGTTAAACGTTGTTTTATATACAAAATATAATTTAATAATGAATGTTGTTTCAATATAAAACTAATATTTAGAGAATGAGAGAGCGATAATTTATAAGTTATTAGTTATTAGAAACTTTCTAATAGATTAATTATTATATACCGTGGTACCTCGACATACGAGCGCCCCAACATACGAGTATTTCGAGATACGAGCCGACGAGCAAGTGATTTTTTTGCTTTGAGTTACGAGCAAAATTAGAGATACGAGTTCGGTTCGGTAGTGTTGAAGATATTAATCTGTGATTTTAAATGGGAATTTTGTATGGGGAAATTTGCTTCGAGATACGAGTAATTCAAGATATGAGCAAGGTTGCGGAACGAATTAAACTCGTATGTCGAGGTACCACTGTATATTAAATAATTTAATATTATTATATATCTTTATTAGATAAGGCATATATTATATAGTCATATTATAGCCATATATTATATAGGCATATATTATATATTAAAAGGCATATATGCCTTTTTACTATCTAATGATTTAAGTATGGATTGCTCTATTTTCAGAACAATATATCTTTATATATAATTTTCCTCGAATAATTTTCGAAATTTTCAAAACATTTGTTAATGATTTCTCAGCGTATATATTTGATAATTTTGAGAAGTTTTATCTTATGAATATCTGCCAAGAGATGGTTTTAATAACTTTTATAATAATAAATATGAGTGTGTGCCAAAAATGTGTTCAAAATATAATAACACAAAAGGGCATTCTAATATATTTAATCAAAGGTTTTCTTATATATTATATATAGAATATATATTTATTTATTTTTTGCATTGGAATAATCTACGATTTTAATTAAAAGAATGTATAATAAGTTTTTGTCACACAATTTAATAGGTTTGTCATGATGTAAAAGTATTTATATATCAAACCAGTTTTCTAAAGTTGAGCATGTGTCTCAACTATATTCTCTAAGAATTTCTCTAAGAACTTCCAAGAGAATTTCTCTAAGAACTTCCAATATTTCATAAACATAGCAGACGATACATCTTGCCTAAATCCTCAGGAGATTTACTTAAGGGAGCAAACATTCGTGCTTTCTAGAAAATTGAAGATCTCAGAAACCAAATGAGTTTACATTAAATATCTTGGGGACATATATAATCTAATTATTTATTATATTTGAACTGGTTTATATTGATTCATATATGTCATGCATTCTTATTATGTTTATAACATATATTTATACTCATAGACAAACTTATGGAAATTTATATATTTTAAGCATAAACAACTCCTATATAAAGTAATAACGCGCCATCTATATATGATAAATATCATCGCAATAAAGATAGTAGAATATTTTTAATTAAAAAGGCATATATTGAATCAAAGTATCATTTATTTTACCAATATTTCAGTTGGCGTTCAGCCATATGCCATATGCCTTTTTAATTAAAGATTTATTTATGGATTGCTCTATTTACAAAACAATAGTAGAAGTTTGTTTTATATATAAAAGAAATACTCGTATATTAATGTTTTCATTTTCTATATATAGATGGCGTGTTATTGCTTTATATTAATTTATGCCTAACTGGCCTTGTACTTATTGTTTGGGGAAGAGCATTCCTCGATGCGAAAATTTAAATGTAATTCTACTGTCCTAAAATCTTATGTCCATAGTTTGCTTGAATATCATTTCAGAGATTCCACCATTCACACACAAAGTGATTTATATAAGTAGAATCGTCCAATACAGTATATTGATCTCTGAATCTTGATCTCTTGATCTTGATCACTGAAATGATCCCTTAAAAATTTGAAGCCTGCTGTGCTTGGTGCTGCCTTGGTCCCCTCATAAACGGCGCTCTCGCCCTCTTCTCCCCCGGGGTGCCCACTTGCCCTTCCGGCACCTCTCCAGCCCTCTCCTTGGCCCTCCACTGCGGCGGGCGCTTGGAGACTCCCAAACATGAGTCGTGCCTTAAAATGCTTACCCGAAAGCATGTAGAAGGCGGTTTAATTGTTAATACGTCCAATACAGTATTATAGCTCAAATAAGCGGTCTGGTGGATTAATTTGACAAAACGGCTGGGAGAATTCACCACTGATGAGCCAAGCCCTCCTAATATTTTTTCATTGCAGTAATGATATTTGAAATTTGTTTTATGTTGGAAAGAAACATTCGTTTCTTAATGTTTTATTTTTTAATTGTTTATATAACTGCGGATTTTCCATATATGTAATACGAAATTTCTCCTTCAAAATTAAAATAAAAAGTATAATGTTAACCACTTCACGTGTTGACAGGCAAATTGTTCCAATGGCAGTGACAGATCGCTCAGTCACATCACGAACCGTAGCACAATACATTCAGTCTGTAACACATCATCCAGTGTCTGCGCGTACCATTCGACGCCGTTTACAGCAGTGTGGTCTGTCCGCCGCCAATGGTGCGATAAAAGAAGGATATAGACGGCAGAATGTAATAAAATTGTCTTTACTGACGAGTCACGCTTCTGTCTGCAAAACCACGATGGTCGGATTCGAGTCTGGAGACATCTTGGAGAAAGGATACTGAACAGCTGCGTTATGCACCGCCACACTGGTCCTGCACCGGGTATTATGGTACGGGGCGGTATTGGATATCACTCTCGCACTCCTCTAGTACGCATTGCCGGTACTTTAAACAGCCAACGCTACATCACCGAGGTGTTGGAGCCAGTTGTTCTGCCTTACTTTCAGGACTTGCCCACAGTCATATTTAAACAGGATAATGCGCAACCACACGTGGCACGCATTTTCAAAAGGTTCTTCGTCAATCACCAGATTGAATTACTCCCCTGTCCGGCTCGCTCTCCGGATCTTTCGCCGATAGAAAACATGTAGTCCATCGTTGCTCAACGATTAACCCAGAAATCATCCCCAGCTGCCACACCAGATCAACTTTGCCAACGTGTGGAAGATGCCTGGTCGCTGTATCCCAAGATCACATCCAAAGTCTCTCTGAATCAATGCCGAGGCATGTGGAAGCGGTGATCTCCAACAATGGTGGCTACTCTGACTACTGATTCTGCCAGGAACCACACTCCGCATAAGTCTATAAATTTAATCATTTGATACTTGGTCAACATGTTATCTACAAAATAAATTTTGTTGTGATATATCTTGTCTTTCTTGGTGTTGCAATTTGGGTGGCCAGCAGTGTATTTCTATTAATGAAATGTGTAAGTCAAATATATTCAATTTATTTCATTTTTTACCTTAGTTTAGATGTTAAGTGGGCGGGAACACAGGGAAAAAAAGAGAATTACATAAAATATTCCATTTTGAGGTATATATTTATAGACTTATATTTATATACCTATAAATATTTCAGAAATACGAAATATACAATTTAGTATTTTTACACCCACTCAGTTTCTCTATCTTAAAAAATACATTCGTCTTAAAAAGAAAACCTTTCTGAGAAAATAAAATTTAATATTTGACTATGTACGCAATTGTTTTTCTTGTTAACATTAAAATATATTTTCGCATAGAAAACATATGTAGCTTTTAAAGCTTAATAATATTTTGCTTTCTTTAGAAAAAACAAAAGATAAAAAGCTCTCAGGATGTATCATTAGAATCGTGCTCTATATATTTTTATTTAATTTTATATTTATGAATAAATTGAAACTTGAGACACTAGGAATATAATAGATATACATTTAACCATTATTTTTATTAGATTGAATTGTGTCAACATTTATCGCAGAGATTCTAAATATTCCATTAGGGATATAATCTATCTTACAATATTATGTAAAATACAATTTTAAAAGTAGAAGCAAAAAAATACCTAAAAATTCTATCAAGATTTAATAAATACTTTCTAAAAAGTGTTTGAATTTACAAATTCACAGATAAATATTTTAAAATATCCATCTCACAGAATATCGGAACACCTCTTTCTATTTGGTTCCATTGATATTACCATGATAAGAGAATCTTTTCAGTCCTTTTCTGAGAACAAGTTTTTCACTTGCCATCTTTGAACCTTTTAGAAGGAGATTTCTGAATTTTTCACCTTTTAAGATTTACACTTCGTATGTAGGCAATATTTAGTTAAATATATATTCTATATTCAAATTGAATCATTATGTACATCCTTAAAATAAATATGTAAATATGCAAATAAAATTATTATTTTTACTATATTTTTAACATCTTTGAGAATTTATCTATCATGTTATTACATCTATTAAAAATCTTTATTTTTCGAATATATGACAAAATATAGCAAAGTTTAGAATCGCAATGCATCAATCAGGGTAAAATTTTCACATAATATATATAATAATTTTCAGGTTCTATTTAAATGACGAGGGCAAAATTTATTTATAGAAATGTCGATGCATTTTTATTGGTTTAATTTTTTTTTCGAAAGAAATTTTTGAAAGTCGATCAAACAACCTATATTTAAAAAATGTATGTAAAGTATTTTAAATGTCACAAACCTTTGTAATTTAGTAATTCATACTTCCTTATTTGCAATGTCTGTAATAGATAGGAAAGATTCAGCGTTTATATTTTAATATAAGCTAATATTTATCATTCAATATTTATAAACCAATAATAATAAATTTAGTTAGGTCAAATCAATAAAGGTTTATTAAACCCAATATTCTAAATGGCTAGACCATTTTTTTCCAAACACTCTTATAAAAATGAATTTACAAAAGAATTTCTAAAAGAAAGTGAATAGATGGATTCACAGCCTTGTTGAATATATTGGATTTGTTGAACCCATTTCGATCCAAAATATTCGGTTAAATTTTAATAATAATATATAAAACAATAAAATATATTTTGTTTGAAAAATAAAGTTTCCTATTATTTTTATATCAATAATTTGTTATTTTTTGAATTTAAAAACACTATAATGATTCGTCTGCATATTTATATCGAAATAATTTGATATAATTTTTTGCAAATAGTACTTTTTATGAAGAAAACATTCACAAATAATTCAACATCATTTATTTATAAAGTAAAGTTCTATTGCTCGATTATTTTCTCTTTAAAATAGCTTTAGATTCTTAATAAGAATTCTTTAAGGTTTTCAATAAATGCCAAAATAATAAATACCATTCCAAACTTTCTTTCAGTTTATAAATTAAGGAATTTAATTTAAAAGATATTTTACGAAGTATACGAAAAGAATTGAACACAAAAATAAAAGTAAAAAAACAAAATTTATACTAAATTTCTAATAGCAACATATAAAATTTATACATACCTTTTTAAAAATTAAAGTAACCATTGAAATAAAAATGGCGGAAAAGAATGAAATAAATGGAGTTGAATTCGACTTCCAGAGAGTTGGAGGATATTCCAGTGGGGCCTATGTTGAAAGGGGAAATTAGTTTTTCAATTTTACTCTGTGGCTTCTTTTCTTAGACCAACTGTCGATCTGGGCGGGAAACCATTTTTATCAGACGAGTTTCCTATGGCTATCCACTCTCGTTATATTTAGGCCTAATCCTTTAAAATATTTGTAGGCTTAGCAATAAAAATATATTGGAGAATTATAAAACGATAATTATAGAACTATTTTATTCTAAAATCCTTTTTTTTTTGTTTTTCTGCTTCTCGTAATTTATTCAAGTGAAAAATAGCTTTATACTGTTCATTCTAATTAAATTTATATTGATTATATAGAGAAGAGAGGGATATTTTTATATCACCTCTCCTTGTTAATAAGTAAAAAGACTTTCATCTTATTCATGTAGTAAATGAACTTTTCAAATTTTTATTACTATGCTTGAAATGTTGTATATAAAAACCATACCTACATAACTAAGATTAATCAAACTTTGTTAAAAATAAACTATTTAGCATTTTTTAATCCATTATCTGAATAATTTTGATCTTTGAAATTACTTTCGCCTTTTTTTAATTTAATCATTGATTCCATGTTTAACTATTTTTGACCAAAGTTTGTATTGTTTTGATAATGAATAATTGGGAGGAATAAAAGGTAATGACTGCTTTATTTTAATTATTTCTGTTATACTTTTAATATCTATTTCAATTATGAATATGTTCACCTTACAAAAATGTAAATATGTTTATTCATTTTACTTAAAATGTTTCAATTTTCTATCTTTATATCCAATGTATAAAAAGTACAGTCTCTATATGAACCTTGTTATATAATGTATTTGAATATATTCAAGCAATTTGGAATTAAGAGAGCTATCATGAGGCTCTTAATTAAACTGCTGAAATGCCCACTCTTCTTCACCGCTAGACAACAGACAATAAATAATGTTGTAGATCTATATCAATTTGTAAATAGCATAGAGAATTATCATTGGTTTAACTATTTTTTAAATACACATTTATGATTATCTTTCTAACCTGAAAGGTTCAGGTTCCTAATATATATTATTGTTTCTCTTTTTATTTTTGATTATTTTTTTCTTGTAGAATATGTTTATAACTGTTTCTGTTTAAAAAATGTAAATCGACGCAATTATCCCTAACCGTGATATCGCGTTTTGTGTGTTGAAAAAAATAAATGAGGGTCTTAATTATTTTAAAATTATAATTATGAAAATAGTCTGATTTTAAAACTATTTTTACAATTTGTAAAATATCTGAAATTAATATATAATTGAAAATAATAATTAAAAAATGAAAATACATTTAAAATATTGTTTTCCTTTATTGTGAATAAAATACTTCATATATATTTTATATCTCTATCAAAAATATCTCTAACTACATTAGTAAAAAAAGGTGAGCTAAAAGCGTTTATAACAAGTCGCTTTTAAACCAGGAAACTTTATCAAAAATTTACTTAACAGCCAATGAATAATAAACTAGCAGAAGATCCCTTCTATTCGCGGAAGCTTTTTCAATATTGTAAGATCTTTTGAATTGATTATTATCAACTTATTTTTTCTCTCAGTTAACAACATTTTAAAACTTTAATAAGATATCTCAAATATTTATGAATTAAATATATAATGTGAGGAAACTGTTGAAAACTTTAATATTTTAAATATATTTATTTGGAAAATAATAATGATAACTCAAGGCGAGTTTATCATTAGAATCAGTTATTACTTAATTTTGTTCGTTAGAGTTTTTAATTAATTATTTTAGGGTTGCGATTTATATATTTTAGTCTTATGTAGAAACATGGTCATACATGTTCAGTTTATTATTCTTTTAAAGGTATAAAAGTAGAAAATAAATCATATATAAATTATTAAATTAAATTTAATTGCAATCTATCGTTAAAATTTTACACAAATAAATTTACTGGCAATGCGCTTCTTTTAAATATCATCAAATATTATCTCTACAGACCTTACTGCAATGATATGAGTTATTGAATGAGAGGGCTTGGCTCATCAGTATCAGGATATATTCCAATACAGGGTATATTCCAAAACCAATCCAATACAATAGTAGAGCGGTCTAGAGATTAATTTGGCGAAACCGCTGAGAGGGTTTACTACTGTTGAGCCAAGCCCTCTCATTCAATAACTCATATCATTGCAGTAAGGTCTGTAGAGATAATATTTGATGATATTTAAAAGAAGCGCATTGCCAGTAAATGTATATGTGTAAAAAATATAAATTATATTGAGTATTCTTAATTATTTCTGTTTATATAGGATACAGTAAATTAATTTTAAAAAATTCTAAGATATACTGAACACTTCGGCTAGTGAATCTTTTATTGCATCAACGTTTCGAAAAAAAAAAATTGTCCTGTTCAGGAGCGAACAACAATTAAAACATCTGGTAAAGCGTTAGAAATTATTCTCTTGACGAGGACAAAAGATTTTTGTCGAAACGTCGAGACAATAAAAAGATTTACTGGCCTAAGTATATTTAATTTGAAGAACTATGAATGCCGGCCAGGCAGCGTCTATCTTTACGAAAATATTGACAATAGTGCCCAATATGTATCTTAATGCATTCTAATGACATAATAAAATCCCTTATTTTGCGGGTTTATCATAATAAATGTATATACATAGGATATTTTATAAAATATTCTAATGACGTTTTTTTCTCCTTGACTAATTTATTTGAATAATTATGTAAAATAATTGAAATGTATAAGTTTGTATATAGCCAATTTGAAATGATGTAAAGAAATGTATTGGCGCAAATATCCCTGAGTTTGGGATATCGTGTTATAGGATGTTAATAAAGTTAATTGATTAATTACAGTTAAAATTACAATTACAATTATTTTATTTCCAAAGCGCTTATAACAAGTCGCTTTTAAACCAGGAAACTTTATCAAAAATTTACTTAACAGCCAATGAATAATAAACTAGCATAGGGATACTTGCGCCAAACAAGGAGAAATGTTTATTTACATAAGTGAATTTACATGAAAACATTAGAGATCCAGATTTAGTAGAAAGATGATTGATTAATGAAGTAAAAGTTATAAATAAAAAGTTGAATTCTTTCGTAATAGGTTGATTTTATAGTATTTTATGAAGTTTATTATAAAAAAACTTATTGTCCACGAAATATTCAACTCTATGATATTTATTGCAAATTCTTTATGCTTGATTAAAGTGAAAATTATCACTATATCTTTCTCAATGAGGACATTGAAATAACCAAGCAATTCCTTTCTGTATGGAGTTATGTATAACATATAAAAAGACTATATAAGAATATAGCTCTAGAGTGAGAGGTTCAAATTTGTTCCTTATGCAACGTTTTTTACTATAGAGTTTTTGATTTAAACAGATTCGCTGGATTTATATATAAAATATATATAAATTTGTGAATAGTTATCAATTTTTCTATAAAGAAACTTAAAATTCCAATATGGACTGAAATTACTTACATTTAAGAGGTCTATCAGAAACACCAAATTGTTCATATCGGAGAAACTGAACAAACTGCTCTTCACCTTATCTACGACTGTCCGAACTTTACAGAAGTGAAACATCGTTTGTTCCCTGATCTAAATGTTTAACTCTCTTACATCAGTCACTTTGTCTATATAAATTTTATGAACTCTGTAGAATAATACATGTAATTTTGTAAATATTTAATTAGAAGTTCTAATTTGTTTGCTGTTCTGTTTCCTCTGTATTAGACGCAAATATTTCAATATCACGCCTGGTTGATTAATAGTTAAATTTAAACAATGCACTGAAATTAACATTATTGAATAGAAATTTGTGCTTGAAAACAGCGAAACTATTTATCAAATTTTAGTATAAACAGTTGTATCATATCAAAAAGGAATATAGCTAACGGCTAAATGCTACAAACTATTTCGTAGCAAAATTTTTATTATTTTAATTAACTCGGTTTATTAAATTTGAAGATTTGTTACTCAGTATAATTTTATTTTATTGCTTCTCTATTATTTTAGGTTAATTAGTTGGGAATTGTTTGGTTTCAAAATAAATTGCTTTGTCATCAAGTTTGACTCTCATTTTTCTACGTGACAAAATTATTATTGTAAAAACAACACTATTATTAATTTGGTTAATTCAGGTTCAATTGAGACACGTACACTCCACTATTGTGAATTGTATGTTAAAAGATGACCTTGTTCACATGAACAATGATCATTTTCTCTTCATATTTAGTCAATAAGATATTTTTATTATCTATTTAAAGTATGATATATCTCGGTTATTCTAGAAAATATTATAAAGATTCTGAGACATTAACTGATGTTTAATATTTTATCAAACTCTATTGAGGTAATAAGAAATAATAACAATATATAAGTATGATATGCAGTTTCTATTAAATATATATAATATAATATTTAGAAGCTGGATGTATTGTATTTAATAGAATATAGTAATTAGAAAAATAAAAAATGAATAATATATAGGCGAATTCTTCGATGGTGAATTTGGTTTTGAAAACTCATAGATTGTCGGTTTATATTTAAATCAATGTTATATCGGATTATAATCCTTCTCAAATATACTTATATATGAAATCATATATAGCACACGTATATTTAAATATGAATATATAACTCTAATGAGCGACTCATATAAAAAATGAATAACACCACTTTCGAAAAAGAAAAAGTGGATAAAAATGACATAATTCTCTCAACCAGCAGAAATAAAAAGGAACTGAGATCTGTGGAATATATGTCTTGTAATAAAGCCTTTGATGGATGTGTAGAAAGGTCTGGTAATCGTTTCACAAAACACTGATGCGAAATTCGGTAGAAGAATTCGCAGTGATGATTCTTTGTGGGCTGTAGCAAGGACTTAAATCAGATCACTAAATAGCAGAAAGGAGAGGGTAAATTATCCTTCAAACTAACTTTATTAAAACATGTTGAGAGGACAGAGGAAAACACCCAACTGGTCAGCAGACCAGGCCGTGCTCTCTTCCTTTGTTGGCGGATGGCGCCGCCTGGGCTTGTTTGTTAGCTGTCACCCGAGCCGTCTGGCCGACGTCCTGAAGTGGATCTCCATTATCCCACATTGGATGTTCTAAGCCTCATATGAATTTAATATAGTAATTTGTTGAATAACAACGTCACACATACAAAGAACGCTCTTAATATTATACCCTAATGATATAAATAGCATAAGCCAAGTCAAACCTAAGAGTATAGACTTTTTCTTAACCTGTAAGTTCAGTCTTATCTAACTCGAATGAACCACAGGCTGTTTCTTCCTGATGGAAGAGTTGGGTCTGATAAAAGTGATATCCTGTTGATGAAAATGGCAATTTTCGAATCCTAACACTGCTGTTTGTGAGTAAACATTTGAGCTGGATACGTTAACCCTTCTGAGAGACAGAGTTTATGTTTTCCTTATGGATCGACAGGTGTTGATTGGACTTCCCTATTTCCTTGTATAGCTGGAATTTTTAAGTTCATTTTCGATATTGGTATTCAGTGAAGACACCCTTATATTATTAAACACTACAAATGAATGACAATACATCCAGATGGCACAAGAACCTACAGGACTAACACCTACCAATATATTCTCATGCCCAGCAATGGCCGCACGCTTGCATAAAATTGACATGGACCCAGAACAGCAGCTATACACACCCAAGATAGAAGACATTGCGACTGCTGTGATAGAGATGCATGGAGACATCTGAGGCTCTTCATTGGACATGACAAAAACAAAAAACCTATATAGAACTTGTGAAAGAAAATGGAATTTATAATGGTTACAATCGTACAAGGAAAAGCGTGACTCTCGGGAGTATTCCTGTATAAATCTATACATCATATAATGAATCCGAATTATAAACTTAAATATACTATTAATGAGTCGAAATTGACAAAACTATAAAAATCTTAGTTTGAAGATTGAATTGGCAAATATTTGGTATTGGTGTGTGGGGAAGGAAGTGAATCAATGATTCTCTTCGGAGTTTGGTGAGATTTTCCATAATCCTAGTAGAATAAGGCAAAAGTTCCGTAAAATTCCTGCATAGAGTTTTCATTATTTCGATCGATCGTCTCTATGCCTCAACAACAAAATCTTCCATCCAGCCAAATGGTATGCAGCCAGCCATTGGCGCCGAGGTATCTTGCAATTGCTCATCGACGTGGAATGCCAAGTTGAGCCGCGCCATCTTTTATTCATAGTACCAAGGGATTAATGGGCTTATTTAGATTTCCTGAAGATTTGGGCTGTTGTTTGGCCTTCCTTCTCTTCTGGGAGATCATTAACTATTGAATTTGATCAATACCTCTTGTTGCTGATGGCATAGACTGAACAGGAGATTGGCCTCGTTCTGTTTCTTGTTTTATTGATATACACAGAACTTATAATTCTGTTTCTCGTCGAATCATAGATTGGTGTCTCTCAGTATTATTGTTTACTAAAAGCCTCCTTTCTAGATATAGTCTTTAGATGATATTGTAGAGTTACCTATTTCTTGAAGCAGTGTTCTTACGTGTTCTTCGCGAACCGCGATAATCACTGTGTTGCTGGATTCCCTCTCGAGATTTTCAAGCTGACATTGAAACGAACGCAGGCCTGCCATGTACATATTCATTGTAAATTTTATTTAATTATATTCAGTATAATATTTATTTCTATCATTGTGTAAATTACCCATTTACAATATATTAATTGTGCCAACTATGAACCTAACAAATTGTCAATATGTCAATAGAAGAATTGTTTTTCTCACTCTCTCCAAATATTTTTCACAAACGCCATTCTCGGTTTATCTTTTCCTATTTATCCATCCATGCATCCATCCAATAATACTATTGGCCACTCAGAGTGTCAGACAAGATGTCCAAACATACTTGTTCTTTTTTGGTCAATCATCTCCAGAAGAACATATTACCTCTTCCCTCGATCATTTTTATATCTACATTACTGAGTCTGAAATAATACGATAGGTTTCTGGAAATGAGTTTCTTTTTATTGATGCAATCTCAAGCTATTGGGTCTATTTTCTGTTCTACAGGAGTTCCAAAAAGAAATCTACTTATATATTTGCCTTATTCTGTCTGTCTGTCTGTCTGAAGCTCACGGATAGAATGCGCGCCCATTGGCCGCCAGCAAACACGTGACCTCCCTGCCCGCCCCCCTCTAGACAACCCTGTTATCAGCTGTGTGTTACATCCACCTGTCTATACAGACCACCCTGTCTATAGCGGTCACCCTAGGCAACCCTGTTATCAGCTGTGTGATACATCCACCTGTCTAAACAGACCACCCTGTCTATAACGACCACCCTAGACAACCCTGTTATCAGCTGCGTGATACATCCACCTGTCTATACAGACCACCCTGTCTATAGCGTTCACCCTAGACAACCCTGTTATCAGCTGTGTGATACATCCACCTGTCTATACAGACCACCCTGTCTATAGCGACCACCCTAGACAACCCTGTTATCAGCTGTGTGATACATCCACCTGTCTATACAGACCACCCTGTCTATAGCGACCACCCTAGACAACCCTGTTATCAGCTGTGTGATACATCCACCTGTCTATACAGACCACCCTGTCATAGCGGTCACCCTAGGCAACCCTGTTATCAGCTGTGTGATACATCCACCTGTCTATACAGACCACCCTGTCTTAGCGGTCACCCTAGGCAACCCTGTTATCAGCTGTGTGATACATCCACCTGTCTATACAGACCACCCTGTCTATAGCGACCACCCTAGACAACCCTGTTATCAGCTGTGTGATACATCCACCTGTCTATACAGACCACCCTGTCTATAGCGACCACTCTAGACAACCCTGTTATCAGCTGTGTGATACATCCACCTGTCTATACAGACCACCCTGTCTATAGCGACCACCCTAGACAACCCTGTTATCAGCTGTGTGATACATCCACCTGTCTATACAGACCACCCTGTCTATAGCGGTCACCTTAGGCAACCCTGTTATCAGCTGTGTGATACATCCACCTGTCTATACAGACCACCCTGTCTATAGCGGTCACTTTCGCAACCCTGTTATCAGCTGTGTGATACATCCACCTGTCTAAACAGACCACCCTGTCTATAGCGACCACTCTAGACAACCCTGTTATCAGCTGTGTGATACATCCACCTGTCTATACAGACCACCCTGTCTATAGCGGTCACTCTAGGCAACCCTGTTATCATCTGTGTGATACATCCACCTGTCTATACAGACCACCCTGTCTATAGCGGTCACTTTCGGCAACCCTGTTATCAGCTGTGTGATACATCCACCTGTCTATACAGACCACCCTGTCTATAGCGGTCACCCTAGGCAACCCTGTTATCAGCTGTGTGATACATCCACCTGTCTATACAGACCACCCTGTCTATAGCGGTCACCCTAGGCAACCCTGTTATCAGCTGTGTGATACATCCACCTGTCTATACAGACCACCCTGTCTATAGCGGTCACCCTAGGCAACCCTGTTATCAGCTGTGTGATACATCCACCTGTCTATACAGACCACCCTGTCATAGCGGTCACCCTAGGCAACCCTGTTATCAGCTGTGTGATACATCCACCTGTCTATACAGACCACCCTGTCGTAGCGGTCACCCTAGGCGACCCTGTTATCAGCTGAGTGATACATCCACCTGTCTATACAGACCACCCTGTCTATAGCGACCACCCTAGACAACCCTGTTATCAGCTGTGTGATACATCCACCTGTCTAAACAGACCACCCTGTCTATAGCGACCACTCTAGACAACCCTGTTATCAGCTGTGTGATACATCCACCTGTCTATACAGACCACCCTGTCTATAGCGACCACCCTAGACAACCCTGTTATCATCAGTGTGATACATCCACCTGTCTATACAGACCACCCTGTCTATAGCGGTCACTTTCGGCAACCCTTTTATCATCAGTGTGATACATCCACCTGTCTATACAGACCACCCTGTCTATAGCGGTCACTTTCGGCAACCCTGTTATCAGCTGTGTGATACATCCACCTGTCTAAACAGACCACCCTGTCTATAGCGACCACTCTAGACAACCCTGTTATCAGCTGTGTGATACATCCACCTGTCTATACAGACCACCCTGTCTATAGAGACCACCCTAGACAACCTCTGTTATCAGCTGTGTGATACATCCACCTGTCTAAACAGACCACCCTGTCTATAGCGACCACTCTAGACAACCCTGTTATCAGCTGTATGATACATCCACCTGTCTATACAGACCACCCTGTCTATAGCGACCACCCTAGACAACCCTGTTATCATCAGTGTGATACATCCACCTGTCTATACAGACCACCCTGTCTATAGCGACCACTATAGACAACCCTGTTATCAGCTGTGTAATACATCCACCTGTCTAAACAGACCACCCTGTCTATAGCGACCACTCTAGACAACCCTGTTATCAGCTGTGTGATACATCCACCTGTCTTTAGAGACCACCCTGTTTATAGCGACCACCCTAGACAACCCTGTTATCAGCTGTGTGATACATCCACCTGTCTATACAGACCACCCTGTCTATAGCGGTCACCTTCGGCAACCCTGTTATCATCAGTGTGATACATCCACCTGTCTATACAGACAACCCTGTCTATAGCGGTCACTTTCGGCAACCCTGTTATCAGCTGTGTGATACATCCACCTGTCTAAACAGACCACCCTGTCTATAGCGACCACTCTACAGCTGTGTGATACCTCCACCTGTCTATACAGACCACCCTGTCAATAGCGGCCACTCTAGGCAACCCTACTATCAGCTGTGTGATACATCCACCTGTCTATACAGACCACCCTGTCTATAGCGGCCACTCTAGACAACCCTGTTATCAGCTGAGTGATACATCCACCTGTCTATACAGACCACCCTGTCATAGCGGTCACCCTAGGCAACTCTGTTATCAGCTGTGTGATACATCCACCTGTCTATACAGACCACCCTGTCATAGCGGTCACACTAGGCAACCTGTTATCTGCTGTGTGATACATCCACCTGTCTATACAGACCACCCTGTCATAGCGGTCACCCTAGGCAACCCTGTTATCTGCTGTGTGATACATCCACCTGTCTATACAGACCACCCTGTCTTAGCGGTCACCCTAGGCAACCCTGTTATCAGCTGAGTGATACATCCACCTGTCTATACAGACCACCCTGCCACAGCGGTCACCCTAGGCAACCCTGTTATCAGCTGAGTGATACATCCACCTGTCTATACAGACCACCCTGTCATAGCGGTCACCCTAGGCAACCCTGTTATCTGCTGTGTGATACATCCACCTGTCTATACAGACCACCCTGTCATAGCTGTCACCCTAGGCAACCCTGTTATCAGCTGTGTGATACATCCACCTGTCTATACAGACCACCCTGTCGATAGCGGTCACCCTAGGCGAACCCTGTTATCAGCTGTGTGATACATCCACCTGTCTATACAGACCACCCTGTCATAGCGGTCACCCTAGGCAACCCTGTTATCTGCTGTGTGATACATCCACCTGTCTATACAGTCCACCCTGTCATAGCGGTCACCCTAGGCAACCCTGTTATCAGCTGTGTGATACATCCACCTGTCTATACAGACCACCCTGTCATAGCGGTCACCCTAGGCAACCCTGTTATCAGCTGAGTGATACATCCACCTGTCTATACAGACCACCCTTTCATAGCGGTCACCCTAGGCAACCCTGTTATCAGCAGTGTGATACATTCACCTGTCTATACAGACCACCCTGTCTATAGCTACCACCCACCTGTCTATACAGACCACCCTGTCTATAGCGGTCACTTTAGGCAACCCTGTTATCATCAGTGTGTTACATTCACCTGTCTATACAGACCACCCTGTCTATAGAGACCACCCTAGACAACCCTGTTATCAGCTGTGTGATACATCCACCTGTCTATACAGACCACCCTGTCTATAGCGGTCACTTTAGGCAACCCTGTTATCAGCAGTGTGATACATACATCTGTCTATACAGACCACCCTGTCTATAGAGACCACTCTTCTATAGCGGCCACCCAAGACAACGTTTTTTAAATATATTCGCACTCGGGTAAACCCCGGGCGTTGCCCGGGCCCTTTCGTCTAGTAATAATAATAAACGCCGTTCGATCAATTAAATTAATTTGTCTGTCAGCTCACTGTAGTATCATATTTCGGAACCAGCACTATATGTCTAAAAACCCTGTAGCTTTGCCATTTCTGTATTTCTATAAGGTACAGTGGCATATGTTTATACATTATAAATAAATATTTTGATAAATTGGATGTTTATGTTAATGGTAGTAGATAGCGCTTTCTCAATACATATACACTCTATACATTCACAGACAAAACATAAGGAAGTTGTACCTTTAAGCATGAATATCGGTATTCAGACAAAAACGCTGAAATATATTTGATACACAGTGCCATTTATTGAATACACACGAGATAACCAAGTATGAACAAAATTGCCTATGTCTCCTTAAAAAAGGCGAACAGCAAATACGAAACTTCCTTAATATTTCCATGAGTATATTCATTTCTCAAAATTGCATTTAGGACGGATTTTTAAATTGCTAGACATTCTATTGTATATATTATTTATGTATTATTGCATATATTATTGTATATATATTCTATATACAGTTACGAGCGTCATTCCTCATCTCCTAATCAACAATCAGTCATCAGTTTTCATCTCTGTCACCGTTTGCTTTTTTTTTTGGAATGGCGCCCTCCTATTGGTTGGCTACGGTCACGCCACCTTTGCCCCCCCCCCCCACTCGCCTTTTCGTTTATGTAATTATTGTGTTGGAGCGGGTCGCTCCTTAAATAAATGCATATATTAGTTAATAACCAAATGGAATCCTCTCTTTCTTTTTCCCAGTAAGAGACAAAACATAAGGAAGTTGTACCTTTAAGCATGAATATCGGTATTCAGACAAAAACGCTGAAATATATTTGATACACAGTGCCATTTATTGAATACACACGAGATAACCAAGTATGAACAAAATTGCCTATGTCTCCTTAAAAAAGGCGAACAGCAAATACGAAACTTCCTTAATATTTCCATGAGTATATTCATTTCTCAAAATTGCATTTAGGACGGATTTTTAAATTGCTAGACATTCTATTGTATATATTATTTATGTATTATTGCATATATTATTGTATATATATTCTATATACAGTTACGAGCGTCATTCCTCATCTCCTAATCAACAATCAGTCATCAGTTTTCATCTCTGTCACCGTTTGCTTTTTTTTTGGAATGGCGCCCTCCTATTGGTTGGCTACGGTCACGCCACCTTTGCCCCCCCCCCACTCGCCTTTTCGTTTATGTAATTATTGTGTTGGAGCGGGGTCGCTCCTTAAATAATGCATATATTAGTTAATAACCAAATGGAATCCTCTCTTTCTTTTTCCCAGTAAGAGACGCCTACGGAAGCCAACAGTACATAGACAGATAAAGCACATAGGCTATAGTTATTAACTAACATATGCATTTATTTAAGGCGCCAATTTATAATTGTAACAAATAGTATTTGAATCAAAACATTCAATCGGGTAAAACACGGGCGTTGCCCGGGTCATTCGGCTAGTATTGTATATTTATATTTGTTCGAAAGTTAGTGTTATGGTCTATTCATATAACACGATCTGGGTATTATCTTCAGCGATTTCAGATTATCTTCATTATTCTAATACAATTTTAAAAATTAAATGGCGAGAGAGGTACCATATTTCAATCTCTAGGAATATAACCACACTTCTCAGAATGTGAAAACGTTGAAATGGAAATAATGTAAATTTGATAGAATTCTCTCCTGGAGCGATTCCTAATTAAATTATCATCCATTATATCTATATAGTTAGTGGGATACCATAATTACATTAAAGCGGAATCCAATTAGAGATAATAATTAGAGATCGTCGTTTTAATATATATACATATATATGTATATTGCATACCTATTAAATTTGCCATATATACATCTATCATACATGATGGAGATATTCCTGCCATATAGACATCTATTAATATAGGGTATTATTATATTCGTTAACATTGATATCCATATACGAGGGTCATCCAATAAATAAGTTTCCCTGTTTTTTAACAAATAAACAACATTATTTACAATTATGCAGTTATTTTATTTTCATTATACAACTCATAGACCACCTCTCTACATAATCACCATTTCTGTCCGAACATTTTTGGTGCCGTTGTAGCAATTTTTTGATACCACTATTGTACCAAGCCGTGTCCTGTCTTCGTAGCCAGTGGTTCGCCTCCGCCTGCACTTCGTCATCATTCGCAAAGTGCTTGCCTCCAAGGTGCAACTTGAGTGCTGGAAAAAGGTGGAAGTCGCTTGGGGAAAGTTCCGGAGAATAAGGTGGATGTGTGAAAATTTCCCATTTGAAGTTTTCCATCAACGTTTGGGTCGTTTGAGCTGCATGAGGACGAGCATTGTCATGGGCGAGTAACACTTTCCGAGAGAAAAGTCCAGGACGTTTCCGTTTTATTGCAGCTCTGAGTTTAGTGAGGACTTCGCAGTACCTCGCAGCGTTAACCGTAGTGTTTGGGGGCAGGTAGTCAACCAATAAAACACTCTTACAGTCCCAAAAGACGATAGCCATAACTTTGCCTGAATAGATTGTGACCTTCGCCTTTTTGGTGCACTTTCCTCAGGCTTCTTCCACACCATGCTTTGTCGTTTTGTTTCTGGAGTTGAATGATGCACCCAGCTTTCATCTCCAGTGACAATTTGGGAAAACAGTTGATCTCCATCTCTTCGATGCACTTTCAGGAAAGCTCGGGCTGTCTCCACCCGTTGTTGCTTGTGATTTTCCGAGAGCAAACGCGGGACCCATCTTGCGCAGACTTTGCGAAAATTCAAAACATCTGACATGATTGTTCCAATCGGAGAGCGTCCAATTTCGATTCCAGGAGGCAGTCGAATCATTATTTCGTCAATGGATCTGCTTCCACCACATTCCGAACAGCAGCAACGGCTGCATTGTCCGTAGCAGTAACGGGCCTGCCGCTTCGCTCGTCATCATGCACGTTTTGTCGTCCTTCCAAGAACCATAAACGCCATCGGCGAACCATTTGGATGCTCATACATCCTTCACCATACACTGACACTAAATTGCGATGAATATTGACCGCAGTTTCATTTTTAGCCGTGAAAAAACGAATTACAGAACGGATTTCGCAAGTGGACACGTTCACCAGTGGTAGCTCCATGGAAACTGAAGCGCAACGGACTTGCACTTACGAGTAGTGTGATTTTGAAGGTCACGCGCTTCCAACGCATCCTAGTGACCATTTCTTACATTACTAAATAATTTTACAACGTTTCGTTCGCAGAAAAAAAATAGGGAAACTTATTTATTGAATGGCCCTCGTATATACAACGCTTAATATATTATCCCATGATTGCTCTTTTTTCTATTTTGAATAAATAACTAAATTTGACGTGAAGTGTAATGTATTTATCTAATTATATAATATTGTATGTTATATCAATCAATTTTCTTTTCTTTTTTGAGGTTTTGACGTCTGGAAGACTTACTTCCATCCTATCATTCTTCTAAAATTACATTTTTCTTAAAGATTTTTTTTTGCGGTGGCAGAGAATCATAAAATTACGGATGTTTCGGGCTAATGATCCTCTTCATCCCAGGGCGAACTTTATTCCATGAGATCCACAAGGGATCTCATGGAATTTTCACAATCTGCCAAAAAGGCGCTTATTCGGCTTAGCCACATTGACAGATTAACACCTCTTTGGCATATTAGGTATTTCATGTAATAAAGTCCTGCATGGGCTGAAGAGGGTCATTAGCCAGAAACCATGGTCTTCAGGTGAACGTTTCTCAGTTTTCCAAAGCTGGTATTGTCGCTTTGTCACTGACCTGAATTCGCTAGTTTTCAGCAACGATCAATAGATGGTGTCTAGCTTTGATGTTTATTTTGACGGTAGAGGCGCTCTATGCTTTTATAAATCAACACTATTAAAACTATTAAACTCGTTTATTTTTTAATTGGAAAAGAGAAACGTGTATAAACATTGAATTTGAGAACGTCACTTTCAACATCAGACTGGATTTACACTCGCTTCTACGCTGTATATGAAATTAAAAATAGCGCCGCCTTTGTTTTAACACCTGTCAATTGAGACTGCGTATGCGCCGTCCTAAAGGCCAATAAGATGTAGTAGGTGTACCTTGCCTTAGCCGAAGCATCTGAAGAACTCTTTCGTAAGTACATCATCAAGATGGCGTTGGGAAGAAGAATAAACCAAAACACGCTATAAATAGCACCAAATTTAATTTAAATTCAAATATCTATATCGTTTTTAAACTATTTTTATCGATTTTTTTCACAAAGATATTCTTCGAGCTAGAAAAAAGGTCTTTTACCAGCCTAAACAATAATGCAACAAATACTAATGATATATTAATACAAAGCAATAACGCGGCATCTAATTACAACGAATGAAGACATTAATACGCGAATGTTTATTATCTCAAAACACTAAGGATATATGGTATATTGATTTTTACCGTTGTATTGCCTCTTTTAATTCTTGATCTAAACCTGATATGGTTTATTATGTAGTAAAACTTGTGTGAATATGAACAGATAAAGGTATTTATTCTGATGAATAGGACTTGGCCAATATCGCATTAGTCTGATTTACGCGAAAATGCTAAAATGCGAAAATCCCAACTTATTCAAAATATATATTTACTTTTTTTAATCAAAATATAAACATGAGTATTTAATAAAGACCCTCAAAACGTTATGTCTGTAGGACACCTATCTTGTGTGGTTAGGAAGAAGGAATTTCGGAAGCCGTTTGTTTGTTGTTTTGTTTGTTTCCTCTGTAATAGGCAGAGTTTACCGCGCGTTGGGCACCACCAATGAAGACTGTATATATTCCAAATATATATGCATATCTATCAATTTTATATTTTACACTTATTAATCTATATTTATCATTATATATTTACTCTTAATTATTCTTTATATATTCTGTATTCAACCTTATATAATCTTATATGGACATTGTAATAAATCAGTTTCAATCTCTCTCTCTCTTTCTCTCTTGCAGTCCACCGGTGGCGGAATCTTTTCCGCGTTGGGCGCCATTAATGAGGACATTGTATATATTATATATATATTATAAATTATAAATAATGAATTTTTTACATTCATTTATCTATTTATCCTTATTTAATCTTATTTATTTTTACTTAATTTTGTCTTTGACCTTAAATAATCTTATATAAACATTGTAATAAAGTAGTTAGGAGCGGCTGCACACAAGGCGTCTGTTCCTCATGTTAGAGGCGGCCATTTAATACCAGGTCAAAGTCCAAGTTACACCTCTCTGTAGGTGACCTCGGGGAAATGCTGGATAAAACCAGCGCTCTAACGTAACTGGCATATAACCTATATGGAGCCATGCATATATGAGCACGACCTCCAAGATCTTGTCTAATTTAGACTAATAAAAGAATAAATAAAAACATAAATGAAAATTCAAAAATAAATATTTTCAATCTCAATCTCTCTCTGTGATTTATTAATAAAATATGTATTGCAGAGGAATTTATTCTTTCGAGATAATAAATATAGACTTAATATTTATATTTCTACTATATAATTTATACACTACAAATAATTAAAGAAATATGACGAGGAAGTACATTCACTACAAAGAGGACTGTACAGGAATTCAATAAACTATAGTTAAGCAGAATCTTGATGTATGACCGCTCATATAAGATGTCAGAATATGCCTTTTTTTATTTCTAAACATATATTTATTCAAATATTTTGAAAAGGAAATTAATCTGATAAATTAAAAATATAAAGATAAGTGCCAGGAGAAAATGTTTTTTATTCAATTATTTTTAATTAAATAAAAAACATTTTCTCCTGGCACTTATCTTTATATTTTTAATATTCCAAGGAGAAAGTTTCTACGATTAAATAATCTGATAAATAAAAAGTGAAAAAAAAGGTTCAAATCAATCAGAAAAAAAGGAAATGTGTATGGGTAATGAAGGGTAAAGGTAACTGATTTATGCAAAGAAATCCCTACGTCTTGAAGAACCCCCTTCCATGGCTCCTCCCTGCACAATCCAATATCCAATATCCGATACCAAAGTTGCCTTCTCCATAAAACTCCAAGATTACTTCTACTAAATAAAAGTTAAACGCCATCGTGTGGTCTTTTAAAGTAACCACGTGGTAACAATCAACCAATCAACATTCTGCTTAACTAGTTTATTGATGTTTTGTACTGTCATAGCGTTGAATGTGCTTCATCATCTCTTTTTTATTAAATATTTTGTGGTATAAATTATATAGTATATATATGTTATGATTATAATGTTTTGATGTTGGAATCATAAAGAATTGAAGGTGCAGTCGTGAAAAAGGATTGTTATTTACCTTTCAAGTAGTTTTTTTATTTTGAATTACTTGAAAAGAGAATTACACATTAATTATTTTTCATAATAATATAGAATTTATAAAATTAATCCTATATTCGTGAATTAAAATATAGGTAGGTTAACTATACATATATTTACAACAAATATTCAAAATTTTCTAAATCTATGGTCAAAAATAAAAGAATAGTAAATGATGAAAATAAAATACAGGTTTTTCAAAAAATAAAATATTTTCATTTTATATTATCCTAATATACAAGTATCAGAGTCATCAACAATCAATTCTGTCATCGTTTGCTTTTGTGAATGGAATAAAAACCCAAATATGGCCAATTCTTTTTAAGCATCGGTGGTTCAGTGGTAGAATGCTCGCCTGCCACGCGGGCGGCCCGGGTTCGATTCCTGGCCGATGCATTTTTTTTTTTTTACAATTTTTAAAACTCATTTATATTATTATCCCTATATATATATAAGTCAGCGTATGTATGTATGTATGTTTGTCAACTATACACGTCCACAATACATAACTAATCTGACTGAAATTTAACAGTATATAAAGTAGAATCTGGAAAAACTCAGTGAAAATTTCAGGTCTCTATCCCGAATATCCGTCGTGTTATTTGCAAATTTGATCTTTCGCTCGCGCCTCTAGCGGTGAAAATGGCGGGTAATACCAGCTGACCTAATATACATGTAAAGTTTGGAGCGGGACGTTTCACAAGAGTGACATCCACGGCTCCAATTTATAATTGTAACGAATAGTATTTGAATAAAAACATTTAATCGGGTAAAACCCGGGCGTTGCCCGGGTCATTCGGCTAGTATAATATATAAATACGATATATATACAGGGTGATCCAAAAGTCCCGCACAACTTTAAAAATTAATAACTCCGCGAATATTTGCGCTAGAGCAATGCCGTAAACACCATTGTGTTCAGGATGCAATGGGATTTTTTATGGCAAATAATGAAAAATTCGAAATTGATTTTAGTTACAACTTTATTCGCTAGATGGCGCTCTACCAGAATCAGCTATTCAGCGTCCAAATTGTTTGATAAATTGAAAAATATAACTGAACGACACGTATTTTTACTTTTTGAATACCAGGAAAGAACCCTAATAATATCAAATGATAAATTAATAAAACACTATTTCGCCGAAAGTTAGAAGAAATGGTTAACGATTTTTAAATACAATCTGAGATATGTAAAATAGGTATATGCAAATTAAAACATGTAGCAAAAAAAAAAAAACCTGATATTTTAGATGCGGTTTGCTGGAATCCTCTCAGCTATTTATATTTCGAAAATAAAAATTTTCTATTTTTTTTAAATTCAACTCTCTCTCAGTATCGATTATATTTATTTTAATTCATTTGAAAAATATTTATCTATCTCTGATGTTTTATTTTACTCTGGAATGCCGTTGTTGTTTTTGTCGTGTCCAATAAAGAGCCTCAGATTCTTTTCGTTTGGCCAACAAAAATGTCCAATTTATATACACATATATTCTTACATAATGAGACTTTAAAGAATGCAAATAATCTTCATCTATTTACATACACAACACATCTCCCCCCTTAATAATACTCCAGTCGGTCTAGGGGTTTCCTGGCTCTCTGAGGTCTAGGACTGCGAACGGGCACTTGCACAGCGGCAGCCTCTGGTTTAGGAGTGCAAGAAGGCACGTGCACAGCAACAGGCCCTGGTATAGGAGTGCAAGAGGGTACGTGCACAGAAGCAGTCTCCTCCTTGTTTCCTTATGTAACCTCTGGAACCTCCTCTTCACTTTATTTCTGACTTCCACCTACAGGCTTCTCTCCTGATGTTCGAGGAAGTATCAAATTTCTTGTCTCCACTTGTTTCTTTCTCACAGGTCGCAATTGATTGATATGCCTCTTATACACGACGCCCTTGCAAATTATAAGGTAGTGACGGTAGCTCAATAATTCCAAAATGGTACCTTTTTACCGTTCAGGTCCAGTCGCATAGTTGCGGAAATAAACCTCGCAACCTGTAGTAAACTGCTCCTGCCTTCTTACGGCCTCATGAAATACCTCTCGCGGATTTCTCATCTTGGTATTAAATTCGAGAATCTTGATCTTACACTTCTCTTCATTAGCAGTTCCGCCGGGGAATTCCTTTATTACAGTTTGGGGGAATGCTCTATGAGCAAATAGGAAACTTTGTAGATTCGTCTCTAAATCATCCTTCCCATTATTCTTTCTCAAAATGTTTTTAAACTCTCTTACATATCTCTCAGCTAAACCATTTGTACTAGGATTATACGGACTGGTCTTAGTGTGCCGTATACCATTCATTTTGGTAAATTGCTCGAATTCACCGGAGACAAACTGTCTTCCGTTATCTGTAACAAAATATTAGGGCAATCCAATTCTGGCGAGAATTTCTCAAAGATGACTCATAATCGTTTTTTCTGGTAATATCTTTGATGATAAAAATTTCTATCCACTTTGAGTATGCGTCCACGAGAACCAAAAACATTCTTCCCATGAACGGACCCGCTAGATCAAGATGAAGTCGATGCCACGGTTTTTCGGGCCAAGTCCATTCCAAGATGGTAGCCGGGGGCATGCTTGCCGATTCTTGGCATACTCTACATTCTCTAGTTAACTCCTCGATGTTACTGTCTATGCCTGGCCACCAGAAAATACCATCTGGCAATCATCTTCATTTTAACAATCCCCATGTGTATTTCATGCAAGTCATTTAAAATTAAAGATCTTAATTTTTGGGGAATTACCACTCTTTCACGCCATTGAAAACAATCAAACTCCAAACTTAATTCCTCATTGATCTTATAATAAGGAGCTAGTGGGTTTTCCCTCAGTACCCTTGTGAATTTCCACACAGTTGCCTTCTCTAACATTCCTTAATACTATAGACAGTATTTTATCTCGGGACGTCTCATATGCCACCTCCCTAAAAGAGAACGGTACCTCATTCAACTTCCTGAGAAGAAGTACCTGGTCTTCATCAAGAAACTCCCTGACACTCGATTCTAAAAGAAGACGTGACAATGCGTCAACATTGGAATTATCACTACCTTTTCAAAACTCCTCAGTATAATTAAATGCAGTTAATTTTAAAGACCATCTTTTAATTCTGGATGCTGCACATATGGGAATTGGTTTCTGAGGTGAAAATATATGAATTAAGGGTCGGTTGTCTGTGACTAATACGAATTTTCGTCCCAGTAAGTATTGTCTTGATTACTCATCGCCATAAGTTATGCTCAACGCTTCCTTTTCTAGTTGAGAGTACCGTTTTTCCGCTTCAGTTAATGTTCTAGAAGCAAAAGCTATAGGGCATTCTTCCTTTCTATCATTTCTATGACTCAGAATTACGCCTAGTCCATAGTCCATTAATAATGATTTACATTTTTTAAATAACATTCGATATTTTTCGTCCAATTCCATCTACAATTTTTATTCAAAAGTTGATAGAATAGCGCTAAAATGTTTGCTATATTCTTTATGAATCTATAATAATAAATTAAGAGTCCTATGAAAGATCTCAGTTGCGAAACTTTTTATTAATAATAGTTCGCTTACTAATTAGAATACTTGATCTAAATCGAAATATTTATAGACGCTCGCTCGATTTGAAGATTTATATCGTAACTAATCTGACTGTAAAGTTTGGAGCGGGACGTTTCACAAGAGTGACATCCACGGCGCCAATTTATAATTGTAACGAATAGTGTTTGAATAAAACATTTAATCGGGTAAACCCGGGCGTTGCCCGGGTCATTCGTCTAGTCTTTGATATTGAATCTCAGATTCTGATTCAATTTTGTCTCCTGAGGACAATTAATATGTACATTGTTGTCACAGAGAAGACAAGTCAGCTCTTTATTTTCCTCTGGGTACCATTTATATTGAGTTGTAGTAGATTGAATTGTGTGTCCTCGTAGTAGATTTCTCATCATGAGCTCGAGCTGCAGCTCCTGATGCGGCGGTTACCCCGGACGCGGTAGCATTACTGGAGATATCAGTTTTGCTCTTCATTTGAAAATGGGTGCCGTTGCAACGTTAGTCATCTTGGAAACGAACCAGAATTTGGTCAAATATTCCAAGGGTCCAGGGGGACCGCAAGGAGGTGTGGTCGAACTTCTTCCCTTCCCCCTGGAATGCCGTCACTACAGGATAAAGCGCTCTTGGTGAATTGTTTTAATTGAGATTCAGAATCTGCCACTGAATCTTTACGAGCGCTTCGATCCTTTAAAGATATTCGAAGCGGTAAAGGACCAATGAGTTGCTACTCTCTAAAGCGATTGATTAAAAGTTTTGAGGAAACTGGATCTCTAGAGGCAAAACCTCGGAGTGGAAGACCATCGACATGCAAGTCAGTGGCTGTTACGGTTTTGCAGAATGCTGAAGCTATTGAAACGTTATTCACGTATGGAGAAGTAAGTGCTAGACAAGTTTCTCGACAAACGGGGATTTCGTATGGAACAGTTTGGAGAGAACACACATTTAGAATTTTTCTATTAAAATATCCTAACAAAATTCAAAGTTTCCACGAGTTAAAAGTCAGCGATTTTGAGAAGCGTCAAGAATTCGCTGCATGGGTTTTCCGGCAAATTGATATTGATGAAAACTGGCTGTAAAATGTTCTAAGAACAGATGGTGCTCACTTTTATCTAAAGGGAGAATTTAACATTCAAAACTGCCTCATTTTGGCAACAGAAAACCCTAGGAATTTTACAGAAATACCACTTCATCAGCACAGAGTTACAGTTTTGTGTGGGTTCACTTCTTCTTTTATTATTGGGCCATTTTTCTTTGAAAAAATCAATAGAAGAACTTTTAAAACCGTTTTTGTAACTGGTGAACGTTATGTTCAACTTTTGAGAGAAAATGTTATTCCCATATTGCAGGACAGACAAGTACTAAGCGAAATAACATTCTTGCAAGATGGAGGACCTCCTCATATCTCCCGCGGTGCCAAACAATTGCTGAAGGAAACGTTCGGTGGAATTCGTTGATAAGTCGCCACTTTATATACCAGTGGCCCCCAATATCACCAGACTTGACGCCTTACAATTTCGGTTATGGGGGTACATTAAGTCGCGTTTTTATCGATTCCGGCCTACCACATTGGCCATGTTGAAGGCTTCTATCAGATGGCAAGTTTTATAAATTTCAACTATTTAATTGTGACCATTCTGTCATCTATCGTCTGCAGGCGGTGTTTGAGAATGAAGGGCGCCACATTGAGCAAGGATTGTAACCTAATACAAGAGAGAAGGCAGTTACCTGATGTGTTATATTTTGCAGCTCTTTGTTTTGGGTTATGGGAATAATAAGGGCTGTCCTCACATCTTGACTCTTTTTTTTTCCCTGTAAACAGTAATTTTTTTGTTTGTCATTTGCCCACATTTTATATTATGTCGTGCAGGCCAAAGTGTTATAACTTCTCGAATAACACTGGTATACACAATTTTACCCCTTATGTTTAGTTTATCGCTTTTCGCTCATTAGAAGAAATAGCATAAGGAATATTCTCTGCATCCCCCCCCCCCCCCCCCCCCCCCCAACTTTAGAAATTTTGCGCAAAAAATAATACAAAATGATTTTACTACCACGTTTTTCAACGCAAAAGGTCGATTTAAAAATGATTTTTTTTAGGGGATACATTTTCAAAAGTATGTACAGCATAATAAACAATGATAACATTTGACAAATCCATAGGATATTTGGAATAAAGTACGACAAATATATTTTGTCACTCCCCTCTATATTTCATTTTTGGATCATGACAAATATCCAGTTAAATAGTCAAGTGTCGACAATTAGTCAAAAAACTATACCTTCCTTATAGCACGAAATCCTATTAGTAGTGCCATCATGATTTTTGGTAATATATTAACATTTCAAAAATCGTGTATTGATATCAGTAGTTATTTTCGAACATTCAATTTATTTCACAAAACTCCATCTAAAATATAAATATTTTTTGCTACATGTTTTAATTTGCATATACCTATTTTACATATCTCAGATTGTATTTAAAAATCGTCAACCAATTCTTCTAACTTTTGGCGAAATGGTGTTTTATTAATTTATCATTTGATATTATTAGGGTTCTTTCCTGGTATTCAAAAAGGAAAAATACGTGTAGTTCAGTTATATTTTTCAATTTATCAAACAATTTGGCCGCTGAATCTCTGATTCTGGTAGAGCGCCATCTAGCGAATAAAGTTGTAACTAAAATCAATTTCGAATTTTTCATTATTTGCCATAAAAAATCCCATTGCATCCTGAACACAATGGTGTTTACCGCATTTCTCTAGCGCAAATATTCGCGGAGTTATTAATTTTTAAAGTTGTGCGGGACTTTTGGATCACCCTGTATATACTCGTATTGTCACAGATTTCCCTTGTGTCAACAGGTATCAGGATTAACACTACCAATAACAACCACGTGAGGTGCAGCAGTTTTCTCTTTAAAATTTATTGACCATATATATACATGCCAAAACATAAGTATTCTTTTATTAAAACTTCATTTTGTCCATATATTTACATAAAAGATTATTATAAGAAATTTACATAACACATTTGAAAATTGAGATATTAAAGCTATGCAAATATTATATTGACAATATTAATTTTATATTTATTATATCTCTGAAAAGTAAAATCCTTCGCAAAATACATATGTATAATAAACAAAGCAGCTTCCAAGGTGAGTCTCTTTTCTTATTGTACATTCATCTTAAGCTTTTAGGTATCATAAACCCTTCTACAGAGTATACTTTTCCAGTTGATCTCGAGGACCACGCCATCACCATCTCCTCAGCGGCGAAGCATGCTATCTACGTTTTCTTCGTAGATCGTGAAATACGTGGTGTCGCTGGAGACCCACTGACGATTCTCCATCAAACTCTGCAGCGGTGGCAGATGCGCCATGTACCTTGTACATAGTATCATGGATATATAATTATCTTTTTTTAAATAGTGCAGAGACTGTACACTTTTGCATGTATTGACAAGATATCAATAAAACTATTTTAATTGTCAATTTCTACAGAGTATACATCATATAATCCTATAGAAGGGTTTATGATGCCCAAAATCTTTAGATAACTATAAAATAAAATAAGGAAATCATCCTCAGAAGCTATTTTTTTTTTTTTTAATTGTTGTCTCCATAAAACTTTCCAGATGTTTTATACCTTTGTAATTTTCACTTACTTACTATAAAATAAAATATCATCAATGAACAACCTCATCAAATTGTGTCCATAGCCTTGCAAATATTCATTTATTATATAGAGTATATAGATTCCAGGGCAATTAAATACGATTCGGGTTAAATTTCAATGGATTACACTGGTCTATACTGAAAAAGATATTTCTGATAATGCATCAGTTTCTGACTTAATTTGAGGTGCTGATCACGAATTTAATGTTAGTTGTTATGTATCTCATCAAAATTTAGAGATATAACATATACATATTTAGGCCACAATGTGGTACATCAGTCCATATAAGCGGTACGAAAAACACATTGAACGCAAATAAAAACTGAGAACGTCATACCAAAAGGTACTTTATTTACTGTAGTATGAAGAAGCAGAATCTATACAAAATAAATGTAAAATGCTACAGTCAATCCTTCATGAATTTTAACCTTTTTGATTTTTTCTTATCAATGTATTCCGGCAGGTCGCGGGACAGATTCCAGCAGCAATCTGCCATCATGTGGCAGTCCCAGACACCTTGATATCTCTCTTCCATCACTTTCATGTCTTAATGGAATCGCTCGCCTTGTTCATCACTATATGCACCGAGATTATCAGGGAATTTGTCCAGGTGACTATGCAAGTAGTGAACCTTAATGCTCATATTTACACCCAAAGCTTAATAGCTTTTAAGCATAATTTGGACAAGCTCTTTGTAATTATCGTCTCTTCTATTACCTCAAAAATATAAGTTAGTTTATAAGTTCAAAGATAGATAAAATAGTAACTGGAATGGATAGACATACATATAAATGAAACTTTTCAAAGCTTTTTTCCTAGTGGTGTATCTCATTTTGCTTCCTTCCTCATTTCTAAATACTCAATTTATAACGGAGCATGGGAATTTTAGAAAAAGTTTTAGCATCAATCGTAGCAGTGGAAGGTTTTTACTGAGGTGAAGAAACACAGGATTCAAAACTTCTGCTTTTGGAATATCCAATTTATAAGAATTACAGAAGAAGGGAGTCTTTTGATAATAAATATATGAATAAATTTGTAAATATTAAGGAAAATATAAAGCTATAATGATTTATGTAAACATATTTATATGATATTCCTAGTAGCCTTATGAGTTCAGTCCATTAGATCTTCTGATTAGCTTATTTCGTAATTATTTGATTGGTTAAATCTGTATTGACGCAAATATCCCTAGTAGAAATATCTCGTTTGGAATAAAATAGAACTTTAAAAGGAATATATATTTTATCAATATCATTGATACATGGTAATAAATATAATTCAAAAATAGATATAATCATTTTTATAAAATGTATTCTCAAAGAAATGAAATAAATTAAGTAACTTTATTAATTTTACTAAAGGAGAAAAAAAGCAAATATAGAAAAAAGGCGGAAGCAAATTAGAAACAGACGACTAATAAGAATGAACAAATTTAATGCCTAATCAATTACAATTTAATTTGGACAAACGACTTTATGTTAGAGAAAAGCTTAGCTATTTATTCATTATTATTATCATCGTTTGGTTGCAAATGATCTGGAAACGCCATCTCGAACAAATCTCCAATCTAATTATTTTTAGATTCAGACGAACAACTAGTTAGGCGGGAAAGAATAGAAAGAAATTACGAGAAGAAAAACAGACTATTTTACTTGCAAACGTTGAAAAAAAATATTCCATTTAATTAAGCTACATTTTGTATGTGGGTTCTTTTTCTTAACAATTAATTAAGATTTCTTTCTTAAATATTGATAATGTTCGTTTTTTTTTAGTTTCTTTATTTGATATTTAATTTTATTTTGCGTTTTCATCTCCTTATGTTAAAAAAATAGCTGAAACGGTCTAGTTATTACTTAAATAAGTATAAAAAGTGATTTAAATACTTTGTATTTTGAGTTTTTTTGTTGAAGACATTTCTTTTTTTTTTTGTATATTTTAGCAAACTATTTCTAATTAATTAATTAAATAGAGATAGGGATAGTAGAATTATTATATTAATCTACAATTATTAGTGATGTATACTTAAATTATTAAATGTTTTTAATTATATAATCTTTTTTATGAAATATATTGTGCAATATTTTTCGATAATTTTTTTCCGCACAACCCCCTAATAAAATCTGTTTTAATTTCCGAATAAATATATCTGTAAAATATTACATTTGTTCTATGAAAATAGTCCATCTGAAATTTCTAAAAAGGTTTTATTAAGTTTTTATATGGTTATTGTTTTATATAACTATTTTTCTAATATGTTATTGTTTGTGTATTGTGTTTTGAAATGATATGCAGTTTACTACTTCACTATGTAATGTTATGTATATAAGAAAATTTTGATATTTTTTTATAAAAAAGATCAAATAAATGGCAAAATGTTTTTTGATCTTTTTTTAATTTTTCATAAATACTAAAAGGTATAAGCTAAATGAATTTGATATAATAACGAAGCTAAATTACTACACAAAATATATAATGATATTATTATACAGTAGTACCACCCCTGTAAAGGACACCTAATTTCAGAGTCAAAGTATCCTTAAGAGAGAGATGTTCTCTTACCAGAGAGCTACTAAATAGTAAAAATGGTAATTTTGCAATTGAAAACTGTTTTCTGTAGAGAGGCGTCCTATAGTGCGAGTGTTCTCTCAAGGAGGTTCTACTGTACTACAAATAAAACCAAACTACTCTTTCTTTTAAAATAAACCAGACCTAAGAATGATGTTATATCAGAGAACAGGAAAAGTCTCTAATGGCATCTCAATATTGGATACGGCACTCACTTGTCCATCAAGTTTAAAATGGTTTCTGAAGGTGGAGGAGTCTACTATTTCAGGTCATCAGTATATGGATGCAGGAAAACAATGACAAAAACCATCGCATTCTTTATCTATAAAATCTTGCAATGCTTAAACGAAATGAAAACCAATGTAACCTCTTACAACCAAAATATAGTAGTCAAACGATTGTCTTGCAGGAGCTTGATTGAAAAGACTTATCAGTCTTAAGCCTGATTGACCTGAAATATAAGCAATTTCTTATACACTGTAATTAATCTAAAGAAACAAAGGTCGCCTCTCCAGTCAAAATAGACGTCAAAACTAGACTACATCTATTGACCGTCGCCGCAAACTAGCGGCCTCGGGTCGGTGACAAAGCCACAACACCAGCTGAATGTATTTATTCTAAAGCATATCACATTTTGACATCTTAACAATTAGAAGATTGTAAATTTTGAAAGGAGAATATTACAATTTGTATACTGCGTTTTAAAGATTACCGTAAACCTCAGTAACACTAACTCATTAAAGTATACTGAGCTGAATTTAATTAGTCTTTATTGAAAGGTCATCTTTAATAAGGCAATATATAGAAATTTTTCCTGGAGGATATTGATCTGAAGAGACAAAGGTCGCCTCTTCCGTCAAAATAGACGTCAAAACCTATATATTTTAGCCATATATTTGGCCCAGCCACATTGCCAGCTAAACACCTCTTTGGCAGATTGTCAAGATTCCATCAGATCCCGTGTGGATCTCATGGAATAAAGTCCACCCTAGGCTGACGAGGGCCATTAGCCCGAAACCATGGTCTCTAGGTGAACGCTTTTCAGTTTAGAATAGATTTACACCTATGGAACATTATGTCTGTACTCCTGAGAAAAAGTCGTCTATAAATTGTTATATATATTCGCACTTCAAAAATTCCATTTATCTTTTAGTTAAAATGTCAAAGTGCCATATGTATATGGATTGAATATATTTTCACCTATATCTAACATTATGTGTGTAATATTAAAAGCACTTTCATCAAATTTTAATATTAGCCTTTCAAAATTCCATTATCTCTAGCTGTCAAGATTCCAAAGTATCATATATATAGGGATGGAATGCATTTTCAGATTTTGGACATCAACGATCTATTCCTTACAATATTATATACATATTGTTATTAAAAACAAAAAAGGCATATCCTGAGCGCTCACATGAACAATTTTGATGATAGAGCGCCATCTAGTGGAAATATCAATTTATTCGTGATCGAACGTTGTGACCCACTGTATGTATTACATCCCAAATACGATGAGACGCCAGCCATCTCTGTCTTGATCTCGATGTACCATATAATGGAACAAAAATCAATTAAACGTTGATTTAACTTGTTCGTGATATATTTGGACAACACATTTTCTTTATATAGCGATAATTTATTTATATAACAAATTCCCATCTCTGGACACTTTTATTTTTCCGTTTATCATTACTCTTCACAATTCATCTTTTCATACTTCGTACCAAAAGTTAGAAATAATCGTTATTTCTCCTTAAAAATAAATTACGATTTTTCGTTCAAAAGAAACATATGCGGGTTAATTTTCAAATGTCGTTCTATAACCATAAGCCGAATTATATTGTATTATAAAAGCCAACATATATATTGTTAAATATGTCTTTCAAATATTCCATTCAACTCTAGCTGTCGAAGTGTCATATCTAAGGATAGGAGATGTATTCTAGAGAACAGTGGCTGAACCAATCAGAGACAGGGAATTATCTCCACCACGATATGAAGTCCCGTCCAATCAGAGAAGGATTATAAGGAAGTGACGATAAGAAAGAACTGGTTGATTGCAGTTCAGGAAAGATAGGACGTTTAGTTAGCTCTCTCCCCCTGTATTATATTCCCCACACAATAATTACTTTGATTGTATTATCTAGTAAGAGAGTGTTATAGTTAATATATCTTTTCCCCAAACAATTAATATATAGTTATGAAAAATAGAGAAAATCTTATAATTAAATCTTTATATAAAAGGTTATATATCAAATACAATAGTTGATTTAGTAATAAATCTATTAGCAACACGTCAACAAATCTTTATATAAAAGGGTATATATCAAATACATTATACATAGGTACAGGTAAATATTTGTTTTTTACAAAAAGTTTGTATTTCTCTACTTAACATAGTTAAGCCAGTAAAAAAAAAACGTCGTTGCTCGAGAAAGCTTGATTATTCACAAAAAAAAATATACGTATTGTTATTTCTTCTATTAATTCGGGAATAATCTTTTACAATTTACTCAATCAAATCTATAATAGACAATATTCTCTATCGTAGTATCTATATTCGTCTGTAACCAATAAAGATATCGTGATTTATTGAGAAATTCTCCTCCAAATAAATAGGGTTCTAAAATGTAATCTTTGGTAATCCTCAAATAAGTTGTGAAATAGTCGAAAGTAGGCTCATTAAAAAGTTTAGAAAAGTTTTAAACCAATCTGTTGAAATGACTATTGCATAATATACCGCGCTTTCAAACCAAATTTATTCAAAATAAGTTTGTGGAAAGTTATTCAACTGTGTCCTTGAATTTAGGATCCATGTGTTCATACAGGTCAACACGTGACTATAGGGTGTGAAGTTATCACTTTGTATTATAACCTATGTTTTATTAGGTTATGTCAGTTTATGGAGCGTTTAGATGTCGCCAACTACCCGGGCTGTACTTTTCATATCTATGTCTTCTTTATTTTATTTACACACAAAGCGTTATTAAGACCACCGGTCTCATACAGATTCACCACAGGAAGAAAGGTATCATAGATGGAGCTCTTGTACATCAGGCAACGCAGCACCCAACAACAGCCTACAGGTCCGACGCATGTCCAGTGGCCACACGTTCCTTCGTGTATACGTCATGGTTAACGTATCAATGAAGAGGCTAGTGTGGAATCAGCAGCGTTATAGTTTTCGCTTTCCTCATCCATCTTTATTTTAATTACAAGGCAAGTACAGGTCCAATTCACGTAGGTGTCGCCTAGCAGATTTATTTCTTAGGAGATTCTTTAGGAATTCTATATATATGTATACCTAAAGAGGCACTTATCCCTTTAATAATGCATCAGAAAGATTGCACTGTGCATCACTCTAGTAATTTTATGTTGTCATCTTGACTGGAAATCGGCCCTTACCACTTCACCAGCTTAAAAACCTGTTTGATAAATTCAATCGAATTTATAACCTCTCTCATAGGATGTTTTGAACTCGAAGTCGCCCCTGTACTGATAAGTGTCAAAGCTGAAACCATGGTATACAGGTTGGTTTTTTGTCTGAATTTGCCAAAACTGATGTAGTGTCTTATTCTTTATCATCACTAGAAAGCTTTTTCATTAGGGTGATTACAGTATAATCGCCCTGATGCCCAATTAGAGAGAGACGTGCACCTTTTGGTACATATAGACAAGTTTTATAATCTCATTATGAATATAAACAAATAATTTAGTTCATAGACTAACTCTGTATTTGAATCATCATGCATGTCTTTCTTTGCCTTTTCTTTATAGAAGGGAGAACCATTTGGTAATGCATATCGAATTTTGTAGATAGATTCGTATATAGAAGGTAGAGAACAAAATTTAGTACAGAACAGTTTTTTAAGAAGGCATTATAAAGAAAGAATCTATTATACCTCAAATATTAGAAGGCACAAGTTAAGAGATTAATCTCGAATAATTATTTGTATTCTTTATAGACTCATATGCTTTGGTAAGTCTTTTCGTCATCTTTTGATATACTTTTGATACATTTTTTTAATGCTTAAATTATTTTCATTTGAAAATTACATTTATGCTATAGTATTTTCAATATTTTAGTTTATATTTGCGTAATTTTTCCGTTGAATGAGAATCGGACTAGATTTCCCTGTAGAGAACACAATTATTTCTTAAACTAAGATTTCCAAATCGAGAAGATTTAAAGAACGAGATAAAAGAATTGGAATTCGAAACCTATATTGGATAAACTTAAAACTGTGATAATTATTATATCTTGAGGGGTGTTTCAAATTATCCGATTACCTTATTTAATCTCTGTCTCATTATATTTATTTATATATTTCCTTTTCTCGTCATATATATATTAACACGCTGTTCTATTGATGACCATCTGAGGTTGTTTTGTCAAATTATATTGACAAATATTTGCAATCTTATCATATCTTATTTCAGGTTTTAGTGGAAAGAATTTTGTTTTCGTTTGTTTGTGAACAAATCTCTCCCGCCTTCTCATTGGACGAATGTGGCCATGTTTGTATATAAAGGGGGGCTATGGTATTGTCGAAGAGAGTGTGGTGGATTATCGTGTGGAGACGCTTAAAGTGTTCTCTGCGTGATTTATCCGTGTCTGGCTATCTCCTCGCATACCTGTGTAACCCCGGTCCGATCCCTACCTAAGCAGAAATAAAGATAAGTACTGTGTGTGTGTGTTTTCTTTATTTTATTTTATTTGACAAATTGTGAGATATTATTTACTTTTTTTTGTTTGGTGTTGTACTCTTGAGTGTACGTTTTTTTTTTTTGTGTGTTCAAGTTACTCTTACGGTAGGCCTCAGTATATTGCAGCTTTGTGTGTTAACCCGTAAATAGTAACTTTGTCAGTTTCAATAGATCTATTGATATAACTTAAAAAGTGACTTTCTTTTAAGATGTCACTTAAATTTTATTATAACTCTCTTAAAAGTTGAAATGTCCATTATCATAAAGCCATATGACTTTTAACAACTCCAACATTCTTTACACCACCCTAATTTCAATACAGATATATGTAATACACTAATGGACAAAACTTAAGGTAATGAAATGTTTTTGATGTTGCTTGTTGTCTGCTTTCTATTTATTTTTTTTTTTTTTTTGGAGACAGAGGCAAATTATTTTCCCACTAGGTTATCTCGTGTGTCTTCAATAAAGGTCACTGTAATATCTTTCAGATTTATTGTCTGAATCTCGATATACATGCTTAAAGATACTACTTCCTTACGTTTGTCGACTATTTATGATTTTATTTTTTCTCTATGAGTTTACTTCGTTCATATTCCTCTTTACTATTCATAAAAACAAGGCAAAACTTTGTTCACAATGGTTTTCTTACTCAAGACACCATGCAAACTTTCAAAAATATATTTTTCTTCTACAGGCTTATCTACCAATAAATAAATATCGACTATATATATAATTTGGTTTATTGTTTGTTAGAGGAGGTAAATTATGAATATATTGAGCCCTTTACAACTATAATCTTGTCAATTCTAACAGAAATACACTCTCTTTTATGTAAATAAATGTGTCATTCTTTTAATTTTCAATATAATTAATACTCTTATACCTTATCTTTACAAATTCTTCGGGGGAGTGCAATACAAATAGTTAAATAAAAATATATCAATATGATCAGTTTATTTAATATTTCGCTTATTTACAAATTCGCCTTATGCACATTTCCCAGGATGTCTCTCACGACAACCTTGTTCGCAACGTTCTCTTCACAATAAATATCATTTTACTGAATGATTCTATTGAACTAAACGTAAAACTAAACCAAGATGGTCTTATCTCATTGGTTTAATTTCATTTTCCTAATTCTCTAATTCAATTTTGTAAAGGTCCGAGAGAGAGAGTGTGTGGTTGAACAAAGACACGTTTCTTTATTTCTTTGTGATCCAAAGACTTCAGAATCCCCGGAGACCATCGATTCTATCTATAAATATACCATTCGATAAATTCCTCCCAAATTATTTTCACAAGGAGATTGAACTGAGTTCTTTGATTTTTTTTCATCCACATGTCTCGGAGGTCTTTTTTGTTAAGGTAGGTTTTAATTTGGATCTAAATCTCTTAGAAAATATTTTAATACAACCTCTTCTTTTTTTGTTGTATTATTCATTTTTACTTGTCGAAAGAAATTTTTAGATTTTTTTTACCTTCAAATTGATTTTCTCGATTTAGGTTTTTCTATTCATGAATTTTTCTTTACTAGCAGATTGTGGTTAGTATTTATCAATATGTATGTAAGTATTATGCAAATATGTAAGTATTAATATCGATCAAAGAAATATTTTAGAGTATTTTATGTAGATATTGATAAATCCGCGTATTAATATCTCTATTGAGAACAAATGCATATATTGAATTTAAGGAGTTTTTAATATTCAAATATTTCGAGAAGCAACTCGCCTCTCTTTATTGAGAATGGTTGTGTATTGCACGAAAATACATGAGCAGGTGCGCCGCTCTGCAAGAGTAACGAACGAATTATCTCAGTGATTTAAAGATTTTATCCTGTATACAAGTTTGTCCCAAAAGCTCGTAAACACTTGCAAAAAAATTGAAATACCAATATTATTCACCATAATTTTATTTGCCGTTATGTATACTGTCTTTGCATTATGTATAAAGTAATTGTATTATGAATATTATTATGTATTCATCGTATAATAAGAAAAACACAAACTTTTGGGACAACCTTATATATATACAGCCAATAACATGTATCATATTAACAACTAAAATATATAATTATTGACTTTATATATATTATATAATCTAAAAATATTATATAATCTAAAAACCTCAAATATTTCTATATTTTAAAAAATATATACTTTATTTTATTCATTGATAATTTTATTTTTTTGTTATCATCGTTTTTAGAAAGACTTTGAGTTTTAGTTGTATAATATTGTTGTAAATATGCGTAGTTAACCAATCAATCCTTTTAAATCACTAATATAGGATTAAATTATAAATTCTATATAATGTGAAACTAACAAATGTGTAATCTTTCCTCAAGTAATTGAAATTAAAAGCTACTTGACGGTAAATAATTATCTTTTTTTATCACGACTGCACCTCAACCCTTTATCTTATCGATCCATTGTCTTATCAAGCCTAATCTAACAACAACACAAAATATTCATAACATATATATACTGGGGATATATTATTCAAATCACAGAGATACTACCTTCTTTAGTCTTGTAGAGTGATACATCTGCTCACATGTTCAAAACACAAACATTCTTGATAAAAATGGTCAAATTGCCCCTCGAATAATTTGAAAAGTGAAAATCTTCAATAAATGCAATTATATATTGTAGAATATATAATTAATATAAAATATATTTATATATTATATTTACATTGATTTTTAAAATAGAATTATTTGTCAAAAAAAAAAACACGACGAATAATTTCCAAAAGAATATGTAGATTTAACACAACCACATTCTTGAATTATTATTTCCTGAAACCTTTCTTCAACTTTAAGTTTTTTTAGTTGAACTCTCCTCGAAAGATATTTTAATTAATTTCTTAATGAAAAATAGTTTTGTTCCGTCACCTAATTGTTTTTATCTTAATTTTTAACAATAAATATACTTTGTTTATAACGGATAAAGGTTAATCATTTGTTAATTATAGTTTTAAATATTTTCTTGTATATATACTGCATATAAGGGGGTATGAATATATTTTCATTTTGTATATGTGTGAGTATTGTGTGTGTGCATTCATTATATTACAAGTATACACATTACAAGTACACACACTTGTATTTTATATCAATTAAATAAATCCTTGTTTCAAAAATAAGTTTATAAATCAGGTTCCCGAGAGTTTTTTTTTACATTTTTTTTATATTTATATATCATACTTAATCACACACATAGGTTTTGAAAATGATAAAAAGATTAAATAATAGAGAAGATAATACTCTAAAATGAATCGCCATTATTATTTTGTCTTTATTATATAGTGTTTTCTCCTGTAGAGGGGCTTTCGTTCCCGAAAGCTAGAGAATTTTAAATAAAAATATATTTTTTAAAAACACATACTTAGAAGCCTAATTTTTAAACTTATATAATTGTTAGAATAATAATTTGTACGTCAATTTATATTATATAAACATAAATCACGCGGGCATGTGATCCACTCACGCTATACAAGACCAAAGCGAGAAACCATTTAAATAAAATATATATAACTGTACATACATGACTACTTGAAATTGTATCCATTATTCCTGTAGAAGGGCAGCTTGCGCCCGAAAGCTCGAATTGATTTTTCAAATAAAGAAACTTATCCTTTTTGAATCTATTCGTTATTATAAATCATACGCGTCTTTAATAGTTTCAAATTTTGATAACAGATGGCGCGCTAATGCATCATAATATAATTGCTCCAATAAACGACACAAATTGATGTTTGCGGAAGAGCGATTGCTCGAAGCATATTATATATTTATAATTATATGAAATTCTGCTGTCCTCAAAGCTTATGTCCATAGTTCATCTAAAATACCCATTCCAAGAGTCTAGTATCAGTAATACTATGAAAGGAAGTTCCAAAAATGCTACTTCCTTCGGGAGGTCGAAAGGTAAAAGCCAGACCTTTGATATCTGATGATCCCATATTTTTGAAGCCTTCAGTGCCGGAGTTGTGCTCGGCGCTGCCTTGGTTCCCTCAAAACGGCGTGCACTAGCCCTCCTCTCCCCCGGGACGCCCACGGCCTTGCCGTCGCCTCTCCAGCCCTCTCCTTGGCCCTCCTCTGCGGCGGGTTGCTCGGAGACACCTAACTATGAGTTATGCCTTAAAAAGCTTACCGAAGCTTGTAGAAGGCACAATAATAGTATAAAAATATATTCCAAATATGCAAAGGATAAAAGCCAGACCTTCTGATCTCTGGGTCTTGATCGCTTGATCTTGATCCCTGATATGATCCCTTAAATATTTTTGAAGCCTGCGGCGCTTTAGTTGTGCTTGGTGCTGCCTTGGTTCCCTCAAAATCGGCGCGCACTCGCCTTCCTCTCCCCCGGGGTGCCCACGGCTCTGCCGGCGCCTCTCCAGCCCTCTCCTTGGCCCTCCACTGCGGCGGGCGCTTGGAGACACCTAAACATGAGTGATGCCTTAAAATGCTTGTCCGAAGCATGTAGAAGGCAAAACAATTGTATGAATGTTCCAAAAATGCAATATAACAGCGGTATGGTAGTTTAAACTGGCGAAACCGCTGGAAGGGTTCGCCACTGATGAGCCAGGCCATCCAATTAATTTTTCCTTTGCAGTAAGGGCAGTAGAAATTGTTTTATTTTTAAAAGAATCGTACGCATTTATAATAGTTTCGGAATTTGATAAATATCTGTATTTAATATGCTGTCGTATCTATGACATTGCATATTCATGACCTGAATTTATATCGTATTGAAATTTTTTTTTAATATAGGGATCAAAGATTTTTGAAACATGAGTTGAACAATTTACATATTCTAGTTCTGATACTTTGACAGTGCATTCTTATATATAACCTGAATCTTTATATCGTATTGAATTTCTATTTTAGAGAAAGATCTAGAATTTTTAAACATGTGTTGAATAAATTTGCATATTACAGGTTTGACACTATGACAGTACATACTCATAACTTGTGCATATCACAGGTTTGATACTATGACAGTAAATGCTCATTACTTGATATCATATTGGAATCATTTTTTGATAGAGATCGAAGAATATGCAAATATGTGTTGAACAAGTTGCATATCTCAGGTTTGAAATTATTGCATTTTATGCTTATAACCTGAATCAATATCGTTATGAAGTTCTTTTTATAGAGAGATCAAAGAGAGAGATCAAACAATATACACAAACATGTGTTGAACCAACTGCATATGCAAATTGGCCCGTTAACAGACTAAATAATATATTCAAGCGTTGAATCTGTGACAGTGGCTACTCTTCCAGACCTAAATTATTGCCGTGTCAAATATTTTATTTTGATTGGTTGAATAGTGAGGAAACGTATGTGGGATAAACAAACATTTGCATAAACCTTTCTTTTTTTATTCATATAAATTTGTACTCACCACTGATGAGCCATATATCTCGAGGAGCATGGACTTATGGAATTCGTGTAATCTTCGCACAAAGGGATAAGAAACAACAACAAATGATGAACCACACCTTCTCTCTTTCAAATGAATTCATTGCAGGTAAGGAATCTAGAAATAAATTTTATTTATATAAATTTAAGAATAAAAGCAGCATCAAAAAATATGTTTATAATTCCAAGCGATATATGGTTGAAGGTTAATGATGATATTTTAAATGTTGCATAACAGGCTTATTTGTCATTTTGCGGAAGAGCTTTGCATGATGCATATGTCCATAGCTAATTAAAAATACAATTTATTGTATTCAATTACAAGTATAGAGGATATATATGAGATTCAGTCTAATGCTATAGTGAGGTAATCTGAAGATTGAAATAGCGAAACCACTGAGAGAGTTCACTGCTCTGATAAAACAATTCTTTCCCTTTTTTTAAACGTTTATTCAATGCAAGGATAACAGCTGTAGAAATAAATTTTATTAATAAATTTCAGAAAAAAATAGTGTTAAAATATGTTTATAATTTACCTCCTACATTTTTATTTAAGTTATAGTGAGTAATATTCCAATTAAATAAGTTATTTCTTAAGTGAAAAACAATTTAAAATCGGCTATAATAACTTCACTCCAGGTTACTCAGTACATGTACTGGAAACTTAGTTAAGTGCAAAGTCATGTTATTCAGACATTTCTTATTTGATTTCCTTACAGAGAGTACGTTCAATACTAAAGTTCCATGATATAAATTCTCCCCCCTTCTTAATTTTATACAGATACTGTATATAAGCAGGAAGCGAACAAAGTTCCCATTAAATATGTAAGAACTTCTCCAAAACAACATTTTATTTCAAATCACCCAGTTCAAATTACAAGGATTTGACAATACACGAGAGAGATAGAGTTGACAAAGACAATCCTCTTTTTATCGAAAGCTCAATTAATCGTTTGTTTAAATATTAACAGTAGGCTAATTGATTTTGAATAATAGATGGAATTATAAATGATTTAAATCAATTGATAGATCTACGAACAAACTTATTATAGAATGTGCTCACTAGATTTCATTTAGATTTAGTAATAGGGTATTATATACCTCTGATATCTTTATCTTTGTATTGGAAAATATAGGTTTATTCATCTAACGTATGTATAGCACATAGTGGTTTTTATAGTATGTAAAGGTGTATATGTGAAATTAAAATAAATGCGTTCATAGATAGAGGGAAAGAGTGCTTTCACACTATTAAATTCTTCGGTAAGTGTTGCAAAAACATTAGGAAATCCTCTAAGTATGTACCAAGAACCAATTTTTATATGGTTTTATTTGCATATCTATATTAATATAATAAATAAAAGGTCAACTTGAGTCATTTATTTTGAACATTGTTTTACATTACTCACTCACTTTTCAAATCTATTGTAATATCTTTTAGGCGAATTAAATTCTCTTTGAGAATTTTATAATTATTAAATATATGTACATATAGAATACACATATATATAATACACATATTCTGGAATAATTAAAAATCAACGAGAATAGTTGATATTTATTCCGATAGATGGCGCAAGTCATCAGCAACTTTCAGTTGCAGGATAAGGAGATGCCTTTTTTTTCATAATTATGCACCTTATCCCAGTTCAATATCACATTTGTACTATTTTTTTTTTTCACATTGTGTCGCGGTCTCACGCAATTCTGGCCTTAACTACCCGTTTCATGATTTTTCAGGATGCCTGAATGACCAGTTTTTTGGTCGTTGAGGTACAGCTTGCACCACGCTGATGAGGGCCAACAGCCCGAAACGCGTCCGTGTTTAGCTTTTCTTGATTAATCAAGAATGGGTATTTGGCCAATTCTAGAATAATTAAAAATCAACGAGAATAGTTGATATTTATTCCGATAGATGGCGCAAGCCATCAGCAACTTTCAGTTGCACGATAAGGAGATGACTTTTTTTCATATAGAAATATATATTTTAAAATATAATATCCTGTTCATATAGTTATTTTTCACTTCCTAAACTTATTTCACCTATATATATCAATTTTATTCTAAATATGTATATATTATGGAAATAGATTCACTGATAGCTCAAATGATGGTAGGTGGAGGTGCGTCACCTATTAGAATAAATCACAAATAAAAGTTGATATAATTGAATTTCTGAATATTGGATGAATACCAATCTTGATTCATCAATCCATTTACTTACCCGTTTGTAATTATTGACCCTCATCAACGTAGTGCCAACTGTAAGACTTAAAGGATATTCCAAAGGCTTTTTTTTTTTTATGAAAGAAGACATTACCTTAAATCCCTTTTTTCAAAATTATTTTCTGAAACAAATAGAAATGGACGAGTGGTAAAAACCGTAGATTTCTGACAGACACGACCCGGGATCGAAATCCTCACTGGACACCTTTTTCTGAAACTTCCTTACCTTTTTATACCTTTTATTATTATACGTAAACTTCTGTTACACGCGGTACAGGCTATATACCAAAATTCGAAACTATTTTAAACGCGTATGATTCTTTTTGAAATTAAACAATTTCTACTGCCCTTACTGCAATGGAAAAATTAATGGGAGGGGCTGGCTCATCAGTGGTGAACCCTCCCAGCGGTTTCGCCAGTTTAATATAGGCTAGGTATATAGCGAATTCATTTACTGTAGGTGATAACATGTCATGTAGAAGCAGTTCAACCTTTGCACTAACAAGAGTGTCAGAGAGCCTTGTTTAGTTCCTTGCACTCACTGGAGGGATTGGCCAAGAAAAATATCTAAAACCAGAACGTGAGAAGTTGATGTTAAACTCTGCATACTCTTTAATATTGTAATATGGCTTCTCGGCTAAGATCAGTTCATTCTTGTGATACGTTATTATAAATGAGAAACACTTTTATATACTCTCATAAAATCCAATATTCGGTAAAAAAAAATGAATTTAAAAAAATAGGTTGTGCAAATTTCCATTTAGTTCAAATCTCTATGGTACCATTAAGTGAGTTGTCTAAAATGTGTCCATTGGGAGTGTCAACTTTATTGTAATCTAAGCAACGTCTTATGTAATACCTTGGAATTCCTATGTGCCACTTGGTGTATTGTAATTGGCTGGAAGCACTCTCCATGGACACATAACATTCTGAATACATGCCACGGTGATAATCGAGATTGGAGTTTTGTTGGTAGTGATTATAACCTCCTAGATGTATGAATAAAGTTTCCTTACTTTCAAATAGGTTGTTATTTTTGTCAACAAATATGTTCCGAATGAAGCTTTTAATTTTAGGGTATTATGAATCATGGTAAAATATTGTATGAGAAAATTATTAGAATTATAGAATTTTTTCTCACAATAAGTATATTTTTAAATATAAAATTCAAGCTTTCGTAAAAGGATAGCTCTTGTTCAAAGTCTTATATCAAAATGTTATTGATTATTTTTCAACTAGATCTGTATGTATATATGTGTTTGCACGACGAATGTACGAGCGTATTTATAACTCGAAGAACTTTCATATTTAAACTACAAATAATACAAATCTTTTTATACATAATGTTGTCTAACTGCTATGTGTGTGTTAAATGGCAGAACTAAAGGGGATACGAATGGCTCATTCACTTTTATTTCAGAAAGAGGTTCATCGGTTTTGGATTATTTTATGTACACACACGGTTTAACACAGATCATATCGGATATGTGGATCGAAGAACTTTCATATTCAGACCACTTACCAACTGTTTTACAAATTAATACTGGGTATGAAGCTATTAAATCCTCGTACAACAATGAAATACTGACACGAAAATTCATTTGGACGAAAGAAAATGTGGAGATGCTAAAACATAACTTAAGTGATATAGAAGATGGAAATGAAACCGATATTAACACAAAAACAGTAAATTTTACTAAACAGATCTACACGGCAATGGAATCGGCAAATATAATTAAATTCGCAAAACGACGACATCAACTTTCAAAACCTTGGTATGACAAAGATTGTTACATTATGAAAAAAACGACCAAAGTAAGTTTACAAAGATGTAGGAACTCAAATAACACACACGACCGCCAAAAATATATTGAAGCTAGGAGGGAATATCTTAAGCTCCTGCAAAGAAAAAGAGATGAATTTAATAAGGACAAGAATGAAATGATAAAAAACGCCAAAGATCCCAAATCCTTCTGGAATGCCATTGCAGCCTTTAGAAAAAAAACCAATAATACAAGGAGAGATTGATATAAAAGAATGGTTCTTATTTTATAAAAATTTACTGAACAAAGAAAATAATGAAGCTACTTTTACGTTAAACCAGATGATTGGTTGGAAAGATCCAGATTTAGACGCGGAAATAACCCTTGAAGAGATTTATGATGTAGTAAAAAAACTAGCGAATGGCAAAGCAGTGGGACTCGATGGTATACCAAATGAGTTGCTGAGGAATTTACCGACACCGACTTTAACTAAATTGAAAAACCTATTCAACAAAATAATGTCCACAGAAAAATACCCGCAACTCTGGACGAACTCAATAGTACACCCCATATATAAAAGCGGTGATAAGAACAACCCGACAAATTATAGAGGGATTGCCCTCTGCAGTAATATATCTAAATTATTCACTACAATACTAATAAACAGATTAAACAACTGGATAGAAAAAAGAGAGATTATTTTAGAAAATCAAGCAGGTTTCCGTAAGAACAGATCATGCACTGACCACATACTACTACTGAATTCACTCATCCAATTATCTTTGAGAAGAAAACGAGGCAAGCTATATGTCTTCTTCGTCGATTTGACTAAAGCTTTCGACACAGTACCACATGATTTACTTTGGCAAAAATTGCATAAAATGGGCATTAGCAATAAATTTGTAATGCTGATAAAAAACTTTTACCAAGAAGCTAAGATTACTATCCGATGGAAAGGGCAATATTCAAGTAATGTGAAAATTAATTCTGGAGTGTTGCAGGGAGAATCACTTTCCCCACTTTTATTTATATTATATATGGCTGACCATGATTATCATGGCCTCTACCACATGTAATTGGATAATAAAAAGTAATATGTAAATTGGTTTATATACATAGTGGGTGAATGTAATGAGGATAAAGTATTAGGAAATAGAACAAATGGGATATATGTACCTGATCAAATGGAAAAATTCAAAAATGAACGTCTACAGATCGTGAAACTGAAATGTGCTGATATAACTTTCTTTGATTTATCTCGGAATAAAGTTCTTATTAGGCTCGAAAAGCATACACTTCGGTTTGTAGCTCGTATACCCATATAAATGCACTATTGTTAACGAGGAACGGAATAATATCTTAAAGAACATTATCCAAGTCTACGTGAACCCAGTTAAGCTAATCAGAATAATATCCGAGAAAAAAATTATAGCGATAGAATTTTTTAATTTTCATAAAACGTTAGAGAACAAGGTAATCTCTAAGAACTAAAATTACAGAACAATTTTCATCCATAGTTAATTTGTATATTTATGTTGAATACTTTGATTTCCTTTCAATTTCCCCTTTCTCCTCTGTTTATGTTTTTTTCCCCTTTTTTCATGAAAATGATGTATGGCGAGTCCTTACAGGACGGAAATGTCCTAATAAAGCAGTTGTTGTATAACCATATTGTCTCTCTCTTTCGGAATGAATAGATATTTTTGGTTTAATTATCCCGCTGGCAACCTGCTTGTTTGATTATGAGCCCTAATATTGATTTTTTCAAACATCCTACTATAAAATCAGACATTTCCCCCCTCACTAAATATCTTTAGGTTTATAACCAAGATATATAACATAGTTATAACTCTCTCTACGTTTATAAAATAATTAGAGGAAAAAGATTTCGGCAAATAAACTAACAAGGAGCCAATTTGAGAAACTGTCCTCAAATACCAGCAACTTCGCAGTGATTAGTTTCAAAGTTTCTGGCAAAGTTGACCAAGTTGAGCATTAACAGGAAAATAGCCGTGGGCCTGAAATTGCCGGGAATTCAGGATTTTCTCTCGGCAATCCCTACCAGGACCTGTAACCGCAAAGAAGTGAGTCTGGACTGCTGAAAACACTGGTTGTCTGAGTCCACACATCCCGAAAAGATCATATAATTGAAAACTTTAAAATGATCTCTTATGTTATTGTTCCAACTTCGGGAATACCAACACAACGCAACAACAAGCCTTTTATTGGGGATCTATTTGTTAGGTAATTAAAGTAAGTAAGAAGGATGAATTCGTAACCAATTTAATTTTGCATAATATTTATTATTAATAGCAATTATACAAAACAAATCTTGGTATATATGTGACATGAAAACAACAAAAACAATAACTATTGTTGTAAAGATAGAGGTTGCCTGGCCGGCATTCATATTTATATAAAAAATAGACACTTCGGCCAGTTGGAGTTTTTTTATTTTCTCAACGTTTCGACAAAAATATTTTGCCAAATGCTTTATTTTTATTTACTTTTCCTGACGAAGACAAAAGATTTTTGTCGAAACATTGAGAAAATAGAAAACTCCAACTGGCCGAAGTGTCTATTTTTATATAAATAATTACTATAAACATACAAGTTTCTTTACAAACTCAGTCTCATCTATAGCCATTGTTACTCTGTCCAATATTACAACACTATAACCTAAAGAGGATTAGTCCAGGTACATAATTGCTTAGAAAAGATGGGTTAATTATTTACAGGTGATCGTTTATTTACATATCCATTTACATACGGCTCTTTTTATCAATGTTTCCTCTTTTGCGCAGCTTTGTGAACCTTGTAAAGGGCCAATATAACTTCAGGAATAATAGGAAGGAAGGACTATGAAGCATATTAATGAAATAAAAGTTTGACAAATACATTCAGTTAATTAGAGAGGAAGATTTCATTCCCTTTTCTGCAACATACTGTCGCTTTTCACAAGTCGGAAAACTTTACACAAAGTAAACCAAAAATTCAAATTAAGTCTTTCCACCTTGAGCAGTAAAGAAACATTGGGATATAAAATCTTAAGATTGATCTGTCTTCATATATAAGTGATCATAGTGTACCTACAATATTGTTTATATTCTATACTTATACGCAAACTCTCTCTTTCATGCGTCTATATATTCAGGTTTAAGTATTTTAAAGAAAATAAGAAAGAGAAATAAGCAGAGGCATTTTAACCTTCAAGACTTCAAATACCATTTCAATTATTAATACTTTTCCTTCAAAAATAAATTTTATAGAATCATTATTTTCTTCTAAATAGAGATCATTGCAGTATAATTTTAAGAATGGATATAAATATATTTACATACATATGAGCATATACTCCATATATATGATCACATAAAAACAATTAAAACCTCAAGTTTCCAAGACAGATGTCTTTTAGATGGTAAAAAATTCTTAAAGTTTCCTTCCTTTTGGAATAGTAAATGTAAAAAATTGGGTTTATTTTAAAATTATATTTTATTAAGTAATATATGCTACTGATTACATGTTTATAAGGCGCAAGTATTCTAAGGTGGGATGTCGCGTCCGATATGTCAAATAAAATAAATTACAGTTTTGCATCTCTATATATTCAAAATATGTATATTTTTGTCGTCATATTTCTTTAAATGCAAATCTTTTAAAATATGTAAATATGTAGATATTTATATATATAAACCTATCTATCCTCTTATACGTTCGACCACTTTACCAGTTTAAACACATCAATTTGGTAATTTCGACTGATTTCATAACTATTTTCGTAGGATGTTAGGAAGACGTCCCTGTACAGATGAAGACTTTAGCTCAAATACATGGACAATTATCAGGCCAGTTCTTACGTATGGTTCAGAAATATAGTACACATTTATAAATAATCGATGCAAAGAAAAACTAAATTCTACTCAATATTAAATTTTATTTTGAGTGAGCAGAGCCCACAAAACTACATCTTCCAACTGTGTCCATAGTCTTGCTAACATCCCCCTTCTCACAGATTATATTGAATCTAAAATAATTAAATATGATTTGGCTCATCTTTCGATAGAGGATCAAATTACTTATAGACCACATTCTCCAATTATAATTAGATCATTTTAAAGTACAAAAATGGATGAATTATTTCTAAAAACAAATAAAACATTCCAAAGCTTTTTACCGTTTGGAATTCCAACATATTTCCGCTCCAACTTTTATAACGAACCATGGAAATTTTAAGAGGTTTTAATCAAAAATTGATAGTTGATAGTTGAAGACTCTAGCTTTCATTGTGGCAACGAATTCCAGGACTTGAGACATCTACTGCTGGAATGCCCACTCTTCTTCACCGCTAGACAACAGACAATAAATAATGTTGTAGATCTATATCAATTTGTAAATAACAGCGAGAATTATCATAGATTTAACTATTTTTGTAAATATAATTATGATTTTCTTTCAAACCTGAAAGGTTCAGGTTCCTAATATATATTATTGTTTCTCTCTTTTTATTTCATTACTTTTGACGTGACAACGTCTTAAATTAGGTTGCGGCTGGGAGTCACTTATGAAAAAGTGTAACGCCCGGTAACGTTACGATAAGTCATCGAACGAGAGTGCTGCGCGCGCAGCGCTAGAGAATTAGGCGCATTGAATCGGCGCATGCTTGTCTCTGTCTTTGTCTTTCTCGAACGTTCTTGGCGTTGGAAAAACAAGAAAGCGTCATAATACAAGTTCACACGTGTGGTTAAAGTATCGTCAGCTGTGTCTGTAGTGAAAATGTGGAGTGCTTAGATTCGTCATTTACAACAACTACAACAATAAAGGTAAATAGTTGTACACTGATATTTCATTATCGTAAACTATGATTGATTGATTAATTGTTAGATTGACACAAAAGTTGAGAAACTGAGTTTATAGGTTATGTCATACTATTGATAAATGTTGATAGTTTTAAGTAAATTATTAGTTTAAAATTAATTAATTAATTAATTATTATTTTACAAATTTTAAATAGTTTCAAATTTATTTAGCAAAAATTTGAACCTTCGATCTGAATAAATGTTTTGATTTTCGAATTGATTCTTTAAAATTACAAATATTAAGAAAAAGTGGCAGATATAAGAAAACTTTATTTAAACTGTGTTGAGCAAGAATTTTAACATCTAATTTAAGTAAATGTTTTAATTTTCAACTTCATCATTTACAATTACAAATTTTATTTAATTTCAAATTTATTTAGCAAAAATTTGAACCTTCGATCTGAATATGTGTTTTGATTTTCAAATACCAACGCGGCTGGTGGAGTGGCGATCTATCGTAAATTATCATCGACATCTACGGCGGAAGTGTTCCAAGTTGCGATTACAGACGTAACTCGTGTCATTAAAACCAAGGGTGACATGTGCATGACTGAAGTTACTTGCTTCGCCGCTAATACTAGCTTCAAGTTTATACTCGGTGCTGTATATATTCATCCAGGAGCTAGTATGCAGGATATTGGAATGTTACTATGGCAAGGACTCGGTCCGTACATTCACAACAGCCAGTACGTGCCACCGTTCGTGCAAGTTGATTCTAGTATACCGATTCTTCTGTGTGGTGATTTTAACAAAAACGTAAAGCCTGACAACTCGTTTCTTAAATTCATGAAAAATACGTATAATCTTGATTGCGTATCACACGTTTCTAAGTCAACTACGTTAAAAGGAACAACTATCGACTTGACTTTCGCAAGACACATTACAGCAGAAACACTTCCTTTCATTTCATATTTCTCCTATCATCGTCCTATCCTCAACAAAATCACTCAAATAGGAATTAGTTAAGTTTAAGTTTACATGTACAATGTTTTAGTAAACAAAATATATTTCTATAGTTAAAATTTGTGCAATTCTTATTTTCATTCAATTCCTTGTTCCTATTGTGCAATTTAATTATATTCATATCAATAAATATTCTACCGTTGTCACGTAAAATCTTCGTCCATAAAACCGACTTTACAGGCAACCATTGTTTATTTCTTGTATAATATGTTTATAACTGTTTCTGTTTAAAAGAAATGTAAATCGACGCAATTATCACTAGCCGGGATATCGCGTTTTGTGTATTGAAATAAATAAATGGTTAGTTTTTTGGTCCGAATTTACCAAAAATGATGTTCTGGCATATTTTGATATTGTACTCAATTGTTCTGCGCTTGTACGCAAAGAATATCGAATAAAGGCGTTTGTTTTAATGCATTTAATAAAGGCATTAAAATATTTAATATATAAAATATATGTTGTATTCATTAAAAAGAAGAGGTGACTTTTTGCATATATTTGTATTTATTTATACTCATTACAGATATCGTAAATCAATAAATATGAAATAAAACATTACTACTTAGATATATGATGTTAAAAATCAATAATATTAAACGCATCACATATATCAAGTAATAAAATCAATTCAAATGTTTTCTACCAAAAAGAAATCTTTAAAAGTACAAAAAAACTCTATTGGCCAATGTTACAAGATTCACTAAATTTACCTTGGCGACTTTTATTTTCGTTTAATCCATTAATTTTATTTAGAGTGGAGGGAAAAAGTGGAAACAAAATAAAATAGAAATTTATAGCCCGGGTTCGCGCCATTTTTCTCGATGTCAGACGATGCCCGTTGAAAAATGGCGCCAACCACTTCCCCATAGATAATCTATTTCTATTTCTGTATATTCCACACTGATGTGAAGAGCTATTTCAGATTTAAACTTGAAATATAGCATAAAAATAGTTTGCTTTTATAGTCCTGAAAATACAAAATATTTTATAGCTTAAATGATAATATTTTTGAAATTTAATTTCATATGATTTTTAAAATTTGCTGAAAGATCAAACATAATATTTTTATTTTGCCAAATAGAAGATGATTTAGTATATTTTAGGGATTTGCAATATATTTATTAGAATAATATTTAGAACATTTTTCTGTCTCTATCTTTTTAGAGGATATTTATTTTTTAATATTCAATCATTTTCAAATTGATTCACATTGAAAATATCGTAATACTTATTAATATATTTAATGTTTATGAACAAATTAAATAATAAAAGATATATATTGCACTTTTAAATTGGATTTTAATTAATATATTTACATATCGCTATATATACATAATTTCTTAAATATAAATATACCATTAGTCTTCTATTAAACTTATTATTTCAGTTTAAAATAACTTTATCAAGTACAAATCAAAATGAGCAATCCATGTAAAAATATTTACAGTTATTTTTTAATATGTACAAGTTTATATATCATTTTAGAGCATTTTCAGATAAGTATTAACAAGGTTTAATGCTTTGTGCGGGATATTACGTTTGTAATACTATAAATATATTATTAATTGGAAAATAATTTTTAATTATATTGAAATTATTTATTATATTTTATAAATACAGATATTTTAAAAATATTTATATTATTATATTTTTATACAGAAAAGATTTCCCTCATTGCTTATCTTGTATCTTATAAATGTTGATTTTGTTCTTGCCTTAAATAAATTGCCGTGTCATCCTGAATTTTTTCTTTCCTAATTTTCTATGTGATAATATATAATAAATATGTATTAATAGGTAGAATAGACACACACTTTTGCTCTCTAATATATATTTAAAAATGACAAAAATATAATTTAAAATTTTACGATTCATATAAATTCGAAAAATAAAAACTAATATAAATTTATCATAATCATTCCTTGAAAAAAATAAATAAATAATAAAATGGATACGTTATCCTGAGGGTTTTACGATGGATGATAATTCTATCTTGCTAGGCCTTATCAGGGATTACTCTGTGGAGATTTAGGCCTAATAATATGGCTCGTAAACATCGTCTGACTACTCGGCGTCACAGAGTAAAACACTTCTGTGATTATTTATTTTATTTTTATGTCATTTGGGAGCATAAATCATAGAATATCTTCCATTTTTATGTCTATTTATTTTTCCGAATTAAAATAATATATTTAACTTATATTTTAGAATATTTATTAATCTTTTCAGCAAAATTTTTGTATTTAAATTTTATTAAATTTAATATATACTAAATTAAATTTAATTATATATATATAATGTAATATTTTTATAGAATCAGATTAAATATATTAATATGAAGAATATATAAAATTGCAAGTTACATGTATAAAGAGACAGAGAATAAGCTAGAAAAAACAATTTAAATTTGTGTGTGTATTTAAAAATAATAATACATACAGGTATATATAATATATTAAATATTATGAAAAGGTATTATAGAATATTTAAGGAAAGTTATAGAAAATTTTGTTGTTGATTTGAGAGTATAATGTCGAATTGAGAGTATAATGTCAGTAACATAAACAACATAATTAATTTACAACTATCTTACATATAAATTATATTTAATTCTACTTAATGTATTAGATATATATAAATATATAGAAGCATAGGGCGCCTCTCCCGTCAAAATAAACTTCAAAACCTGAAGCCATTTATTGACCGTCGCTGCAATAGATGGCGTCAGGTTTTGAAGTTTATTTTGACGGGAGAGGCGCCCTATGCTTCTATAGATTAATTTCATCCCGGCAAATTTTCCATCAATTTGAATATATCTCTTGTATAATGTAATATTTATAATAAACATTTATTTCTAATGAGATATTTTAAATCCGAATATACCGGTATGTTTTATATAAAATAATAACAAACTTAGCCAAGAATTAAAATATTCCATACAACTTCAAAAAAACAGATACTTTTTATAAACACACACACATAATAAACAAATAAATTATAGTTTTAAATATCTGATTTGATATTTATTCACGAAATAATGATTAAAGCTATCGTGTACATTATTATGAATATATCTATTTTGATTTATTATTAACATTTAAAGCCACAAAACAAAGTTTTGAGTAATTACAAATTGATAAAATTCGCAAATTATGGAATGTTGAATGAGAGATTAACCAAATTGTTATAAGCTATTTAGAAATAATAATTATTTAAATAACACACACACTAATATAAACTGCGATGCACTTAGCGCGCCATCTGTTATGAAAATTAGAAACTATTTTAGATGCGTAAGAATCATTTTGAAATTAAACAATTTCTACTGCCCTTACTGGCGAAACCGCTGGGAGGGTTCACTAATGATGAGCCAGGACCTCCCATTAATTTTTCCATTGCAGTAAGGGCAGTAGAAATTGTTTAATATCAAAAAGAATCATACGCATCTAAAATAGTTTCTAATTTTTACTAATATAAACTATTAATAATTATTAGGAAAATACATATCTTAATCGTAAAACTGAAATTTGTTAATAGCTTGCGCCATTTGTTAGAATAAATATTATCGAATTGTTAATTTTTAATTATTCCACAGATATACATATAGAATAATAAATGGTTAATTAATATTTATTCGGATATAAGGCGCATGCCATCAGAAACTTTCAATTGCACCATAAGTAGTTTATTTTTTTGGTTTATCAACCTGATCTCAGTACGATTCCACTCTTTTGTACTATTATTTATCAAATAGAACTTTAGTTGTGAAAAGTAAAAGCCTCTGCAATATATAGAACAAATAAAACAGGTTTCGAGGATGTGTTTATTGTTTTATTTTATATTTTATTCTCTAGCTTTCAGGTTTTGCAAACCCTTCAACAGGAGGATATGATATTGTCGCGGAAATAAATAAAGCAAGGGCAAAATTGAGATTAATTAATTTATTATAAAGGTGGGTATTTACCTTTTAGTTCTCCAATAAAATTATTTACAAGAGTTATTTAAGGGAGAGAGAGAGTCAGATGATCAAAACAACTTATCCCCAGGTAAAGATAATAATAATGAGGGCGTCAGCCACCGAAGCGTCCCCGTTTTCCTTATTTACAGATAAGATTCCGAGAACCCCTCACACCTGTGGTCCCCCCCCCCCGGGGTCCAGGGATGATTGACAGGTGTCCCATCTGGATGGAGCTTCTCGACAATATACTTCTGTAGAAGAGGGTTTGTAAACCTCGAAATCTTGAATATATATATATATATGTTGTAATATATTTCAATATATACCAATATACCCATGTGTTATATAGTTTTAGTGACATTGTCAATGTGACAGAAATAAAATTTCGAGTGAGTGACAGTCGGCGCCTGTAGATGGAAAAGGTCCGCAAAACAAGTCGGGTTCTCAGGTGTGCTCCTTTCTTGCTCAAACAGATTAGTCCGCTTGGAGACACGAGGATTGACAGACTCCGCTAGACATATCTCCCCTGACCGGTGTCGACTTCACTTACTCTCTCGCCATCTCTATGGTGACATCCAACATGTCTCGTCCTTTTGTGTAATCCCAATCATGCCTGTACCCACTCTATACATTGTGGCCACCACGACTGCAACCAACAGGCCACACTACAGTCATCCTATAGTAACATAAACTATATTACTACATATATAATAAAACAAAATACTCATTCTCGGTAGCCGTTTTATTTATTATTCTAACATCGAATAGTTATCGATATAGATAGAAAATGACAACTTATATGAAGTTGAATCTTCCTTTCTACAATGGTAATATAGAGATGGCAGCAAGCCTATCAGAGGCAAATATTGGTTCTGCCAACCTGGACGGGCAAACATGGGGATGTTTACCACCAGATGTGTAATATGCTCTTATCGCTTTATTTTTATTCCTCTTTCCTAATATGCACCACACACACACACATCTATATATATTGAAGTTTCTCTAGCGCGGCGCACATCATTTATATATTGTCTGGTGTGAATGGCGTCAATAAAACTGGTTGTATTCTTCCAAGTGGTTTAGGAAGAGGGTCTTAGTGCTAAAAGAGTCCAAAATAAAGATAATAAATATTTTGATGGAATATGTATATAAAGAGATCTGAACACATCCGGGGAAGTGTTGGTTTAACAATACTACCTCTCTCATATATGAAAATTTATAATTAAATGTATAGCTTATTATAACTATAGGCATAATGCTTTAGCGCAAATTGAAATACCTTTTACAAGATTTTGTGGGCGTGGTGTTGCTTGTGTAGGCGCTGTGGAGGCTGCTAATAAAGTAAAATATTTTTATAAAATAAATTTTATCAAATCCCAAGAACAAGATAGAAAGGAAATAGCGGTCGCTGGAAGAAGACTTTGTTGCTCGATGGCGCGCGTGCCTAAAGTCCCGGCTCCAATCGCTGGCCGCGCATGCGTATGACGTATTCTCTCAGCTCACGCTAACCGAGGCGTAGTGTGGTCGCAACATGTGTATTATCAGTATCAGTATAAAAAGAGCAGCACAATACAATATTAAAGCCGTATAATAGAGCCAGTATAACCGGATAGCCATGTCCTTCCATTATTTGTATCATTATGATGTTTGTACAGGTGGATGTTTGTTTTATACAATCATAAATATACGCGTCAAAAAAGTTTTAATTTCCTTTAAATTATTACTATGGGGGGGGGGGGGGGGGGGGGGGGTTGGTGAACGAGTGGTATTATACGTTGATTCCAGATAGCCACGACCCGGGTTCAAATCCCACATTGGGAACTTTTTTTCTGAATAAAAATATTTAAATGTTCAGAGATTCTTGTAAAATTCCAATCCCAACAGTAAGTGAAATTAACCAAACGTGGCTGTGTCATACTTGTAATTGCAACTGTGGAACTGTTTTCTACATTATAGACATGTGGTGTACTCAAAGTAAAAGCAGTCGTTAACTACCCCTCATGATTATTACTATTAATATGTTGTGAATGGAATTATTCAGAGCCATTTTTTATATATAGGACAAATTTATACACTTAGTGAACTCAATATTTAAAGAAATAGGAAGGATTGGGACATCAGTGGTGAACTTTACCGGCGATTTTACCTATTTAATCTACCCAATCGCTACCAATGTCGTATAGGTATTTTGCATATATAGTCTGTACTTGGAGGTTTATTCTTGGTGATGGTGAACTATCTATAACTATATCTATGACTTATTTATTGAAAATAAAGATACTTCGGCCAGAGTAAATCTTTTTATTATCTCGACGTTTCGACAAAAATCTTTTGTCCTCGTCAGAAGCAAACAAAAATTAAACATTTAGTAAGGCGTTAAAAATCATTCTTTAAATCATTAATTGTTGTTTCCTCCTGACGAGGACAAAATATTTTTGGTGAAACGTCGAGGTAATAAAAAGATTTACTGGCCGAAATATCTTTATTTTCAAGAAATATGAATTTCGGCTAGGCAGCCTCTATCTTTACGATGTATCTATGACTATACAATATAACTATAGAAAGATGCTTCTGTAATTGTAAAAATTTCACACATATTGAGTGAGTTTGTTTCTACTAAAAAAGTACTTTATTATTACTTCACAAAGGTTAGCATTCAACCAACCGAAATATTGTCAATTAAAAATATATTTTTTATTCCAGTATGTCTGTCATTTTTTATCATCCAAAGGGTATATTTTATGATGAAATTAGGATAGGAGGTCCACACCGTTATACTAAACATCACCCAGCAATAAATCAAATAGAAATATTTGATCCCTAACTATATACCTCTGTCCACCGCAGCGTGAAACCTCCTAGGACACGTCCAGGACTGTCCCACGGGTGCCATAAAAACTCCAATTAATATTAATGACTGGCCTGGAGGGGACGAGGTAATGACGTGTTAATATGAATAACTATTCGTGTTAGTTAATACATCTTAGCTAACCATATAGGTAGTAAGTTTAAGGCCAACAACCTTCTTTATAAAATAGTGTTCACATCTTGCTCTGTAAAATTTATTAACCAAAAAAAACTTTATCTCCGTAAAATAATTTATATTTTTACATATAAATGTGCTGTTTATATATTATAAATTAAATGAAGCTTCCAGGGTTAAGTTTCTTGTGCAACTTTTTATTTTCAAGCTTTCGGACTTGTCAGTCCTTCAAAAGGATTATCACGTTAACAACTTAATAATAAATATTAGGAGTACAAATAAGTTTTGAGGGATTTTTTTATAAATTCGAAGCTTTATTCAGAGAAATCAGTACAATATATTTCATTCAAAGTATTGTCCATCTTTAGCTACGACTTTTTCCCATCTTTCAGGCAGCATACGGATTCCGTGTCGAAAAAATTCCTCGTCTTTTGAGCCGATCCAAACAATGACCCAATTTTTCGCCTCTTCGTAAGAAGTGAAGTGCTGCTCGGCCAGGCCATGTGTCATCGAACGGAACATGTGGTAGTCTGAAGGAGCAATGTCTGGTGAAGCGCCTCCAAAGTCTCCTTGACAACTTTTGCAACATGTGGCCGAGCGTTGTCGTGTTGATAGATCACCTTGTCATGTCTTTTGGCATATAGTGGGCGTTTAATCTTCAATGCTCGGCTTAATCGCATCAATTGTTGTTGGTAACGTTCTCCAGTGATGGTTTCGTTAGGCTGAAGTAGCTCATAGTAGATCACTCCGAGCTGATCCCACCAGATGCACAGCATTAGCTTCTTGCCATGAATATTCGGTTTGGCCGTTGAAGTTGATGCATGACCGGGCTTAACCGACGATTTTCTGCGCTTTGGGTTGTCGTAGTGAATCCACTCTTCGTCCCCCATCACGATTCGATGCAAAAAAACCCTTCCGATTTTGTCTTTTGAGCAGTAGTTCGCACGTGCAAATACGGCGCTCGATGTTTCCTGGCTTGAGTTCATATGGAACCCAATTTCCTTATTTTTGCACCATACCCATGACCTTGAGACGGTTCAAAATCGCTTGTTGAGTCACTTCCAGGGTTTCAGCGAGCTCCTCTTGAGTTTGGCTTGAATCTTCGTCCAATAAAGCCTCCAACTCAGCGTCTTCGAACTTTATTGGCCTCCCTCCGCGTTCTTTCAAAATCGCCACTTTTGAAACGCCGAAACCAGTACTCACATGATTTTATTGATAGAGCATGTTTACCATATGCCTCACACAGCAATCGATGTCCATCAGTTGCACTTTTCTTCAAATTAAAACAAAAAAGCAGCGCTTCCCGCAAATTGTGGTTTGTTGGTAAAAAGGTTGACATGGTAAGAGCACCAAAAAAAAAGTTCCTTACACTTGAGTGAAAAGACTTCTTCTGATTTTTTGGGGGAAATGATGAAGCCTTAACATGAAACCTTACAAGGTCCGATGCTATTTATATAATATTTGTTGTGGCTTCTTTTGCAAATCCCTCAAAACTTATTTGTACTCCCAAATTTGTACTCCCTTTTATATACACATTATTATATATATTTTTAAATACTTATTATATATTGAGAGAAAATATATTACATTATTTCTGTTTGAAAAAAATATATGTGTATGTTATATAGAAATATTATTTTATTCAAAAAATATATATATATATTTCATAGATACAAATACTCTGTTAAATCGACGGCCAGAGGTCACGCTTACCCTATAAAAACTTATTGTTGTTGTATCCCGATGGCCGGCTCAAATATTTTGTACATTATTTAAATAATCTTTTGTTTTTTTTTTCTACTCGCCTTAAGCCTGGCAGAACTTGAATCAAATTTTGATATTTTATATATTCCATAAGTTCAATTAAAGCAATATCTGATCAAAACCATATTTATTATTATTCTTTCAAGATTTTAACCACGACTGCATCACCATAACTTAATCCTCAAAACAAACAAAATCTTCAGAAAATCTAATTTATAACACATATATACTTTTTCAAATTGAATATTTGTTCATTAAAAAAACAGCGTATTAAATAATTTTATTTATTCTTGATAGATGGCGCTGATTCAAATTTATATTTATTTCCGCTTGACTGTATATGGTTGGGTTTATTGAAGTGAGGTTTGATATTAAAATTAACTACTTTAGAATGATTACACAATAAATTTACCTTTCTTTGTGCTATGAATGATTACATTTATTAAATAATTGAAGGGCAACTAATTTTGTAAATGGCCAGTGATGAGTGTCTTTCTCTTTGTTATTATTAAAAAATTATTATTATTATTACTTATTCCAAGTACTAATAGTATAGGCCATCATAAAATAGTGTGTATTTGTCGACTGCTTTACTATTAGTCTTCTTCTTTCTTATCTCCACTCAATCACACTAAGGTATTAAGCTTGTAAAGCTTGAGACTTTTGATGTTGTCTGCCGGAGAAGAGTAGAGCTCATCATTCAATGAGTCAATACAGTCAATAATATGTCTTGGGGTTGTAGGCTGAGAATTGCACTTTTTACTATTAGTATAAATAAAGAATGTAGCAATCAGTTCTATTAATTACTAACTATAATTATCTCTCTATTATTACTAAAGAGACTTACTATTTGCATTTTCAGTGCGCCTTAGAAAGAGTTAACACTCGAAAGCGCTTGCCGGATATCAATAAATAAACATACTGTAAATATTCGCTTCATTTTATAAATATTTTCACAAGTAGTTATATGTGAAAAAATACATACACAATACATACATACATATACAATACATACACATACAAATGTGATATTGTTCTGGAATAAGGTGCATAAATTAAGAATAAAGCATCTTCTTATCATGCAATTGAATTGCCTTATTCTTCAAGTAGTTTTCAGGATGCCTTAAATGACCAATTTTTTGGTCGTTGAGGTACAGCTTGCACCACGCTGATGAGGGCCAACAGCCCGAAACGCGTCCGTGGTTAGCTTTTCTTGATTAATCAAGAATGGGTATTTGGCCAATTCTGGAATAATTAAAAATCAACGAGGATGGTTGATATTTATTCCGATAGATGGCGCCAGCCATCAGCAACTTTCAGTTGCACGATAAGGAGATGCCTTTTTCTTAATATATATATATATATATATAAGAACCCCCCATTTCTTGATTTCTAAAAAAACCTTCGGGCCAAATATTTGGTAGTTGATGTACAGCCTGCACCATGTTGACGAGGACCAACAGTACGAAACTCGTACGTGGTTTTCTTCTTTTGATTTTTGATGGAAAAATGGTTGGCCATATATTAAGGAACAATCCAAAATCAAGTTTTTGTTTATATTTATTCCAGTAGATGGCGCTCTACCATCTAAAATGTTCATGTGAGAGGTCAGGATATGTCTTTTTTGATATTTTAGTTCTATATTGAAATATTAAAAAGACTGTCTGATAGTGATTTGCACAATATTTTATTTTATCTTTTGATATTAGAACACTACGATCAAACTTGCATAAAATGTCTAATAAAGTTCTTGGAGCGTAATGACCCTCTGGTCAGTACAAATTATATAACTAAAGATTTATTAAAGTTATATAAACATTTACAAGGATTGCGACAAAATGAAATTAATATTATGTTTTTTATTATAGAATATATAGGTACAGCTTGTACCACGCTGATGAGGGCCAACAGCCCGAAACGCGTCCGTGGTAAGCTTTTCTTGTTTAATCAAGAATGGGTATTTGGTCAATTCTGGAATAATTAAAAATCAACGAGAATAGTTGATATTTATTCCGATAGATGGCGCAAGCCATCAGCAACTTTCAGTTGCACGATAATGAGATGCCTTTTTTCTTATCTTACCTTGATCAGTAAATACATTTATTAAATTGTATATTAGAACTTCATGTATAGGTTATTAGCAGCTATATCTAAGTTAAAACGTTTGCTTAATATCAACTTTTTGCTACACATGATATGATTATAGACCTCAGAACATGTATGTCCATTAGTAAATATTTTATATATTTCTCTTATGCATATTTATCAGCTTCTTTAAAGCGGATTTATAATAAAAATTATTATTGATTATATAGAAATCACCCGTATCTATAACAGCTCTTTTAAAGTGAAATAATTTTTCCAATGAAGAATACTTTCTATCTCATATTATCATATCCTAAAAAATAATGGCCAATGAAAGAACTTCTAGCGAAAAATATAGTGATTTCATTCTCTCTATACCCCAATCCAGGTCGTCTGTTTTTTTTTTGTTTTTTTTTGAGACAGAGGCAATTTTTTTTTTCACACTTGGTTATCTCTTGTATTTTGAATAAATGTCACTGCGTATCAAATATCCTTCAAATTTACTGTGTTAAGGTTTCTTTTTCCTTAACAGAAAAAGGCCGTTCCTCAGAGGACTGTATAAGTTTTAACTACCCAAACGATACCCCAATGGTGATTCCAACGCCTCAGCCAAAGAGAGAATAAAGGCACGACCAAAATACTATTCACACTCATACTTTATTTAAAAAACTCAATTATATACAAAACAGTCAACGGTCAATATATACATAATCACAGAACAATTAAATTAAATAATAAATAATATCATAGAAAACTCAACAGTCTGAATCCCGATATACATGCCAAAAAGTAAAACATTCTCAAGTTTTGTCTATGAATGTATATGTATATATATATTTTTATATTAAAAAGGCATATATTGGTTCAAAATATAATTTATTTTATCAATATTTCAGTTGACTGAACGCCAACTTTTATCAAGGTATTATAACATATTAATGTGTGTCAGCAACAAACCCAGCTTCTAGGGCACGTAACTGCCGAAGGTTCTGCATGAATCTTTTATAGCCATAATTTTATTAAATAATAAAAAAACTTCTGACACCTTAAATATAACCCTATTTCATAACTCTTAATTCAATCCACGAAAATATTTTACTTTCTCTATACAAGTATACTACTACTTCTATACTCATTTTGTCAGGAGGACAGAGTTTCCTGGTATTCCCTCCTATCTTGACTGGACCTACCGGTCGGGGTAAACAATGGCGCCACGTGGAAGGAGGAAAAACTCAGTTCTCCCCTCTTGTTCTAACTGCTGGGTCGATTTGGCTCATGTACATAGTAACTTTTATTTTATATTTAAAATCTCTCATATAACTCATTAAATAAATATTTGAAGTAATTCGAAGGCCTAGTTAATTATTTTTCCTCGCGACAATATGCATACCTTATAAAACTACGTTCAAATTTGTTGTTCAGCTTTATAGCTTACTATACTGACAAGATTTGATAGAAAACCTTCAATTTTGAATATAAAAATGTAATATATATATATATAGATAGATACAAACAGTACTTCTAAGTTTTACTAAAAGTGTTTGTTGTGTGATTTCAGGTAAGATATAAACTTATGATACCTGTACCATACGTAAGTAAAAGTCTAATAACCATCAGATCATTTTTAATAACTACACACGCTCATGGACAAAACTTGAGGAAGTTTCTTTTTTTTGTTGTCGCCAGTCGTCTCTTCTTTTGAAGAAGACAGAGGCAATTTTTTCACACTTAGTTATCTCGTGTGTCTTCAATAAAGATCACTGTGTATCAGATATCTTTCAGAGTTATTTTCTGAATCCTGATATACATGCTAAAAGGTAAAACTTCCTTAAGTTTTGTCCATGAGTGTATGTCCATATAATTATCTCAATTCATATCAATAATATTGCCACGTGGAAAATTAGGGAAGACAAAAACTTCAGGAGGAAACAACAATTTATTTCAGGGAAGGACAAACTATCAAAGGTAAACAAAAGATAAGCCACGAGGGAAATTTACAGAGTCGCAAGATATAAAAATAAAAATGACCACTCTGTTAAATAAAAAATAATAAAATTAAGAAATACTATGTTACATAAATTAAATTAATACATACTATGTTACATAGCTTCTTCCCTATGGGAGCTGTGACCCACAGCTAGCAATTATTGCAGATACTGACGTGGATTTGACGTGCTTCTGCCAAGGACTCCATCGAAGTCTTGGAACTTTGTCCCTAGTACCTTTGCGTCCATTTTCTTGCGGCGTGAAGAGCGGCTTTGTCGTCGTATCGTCTATAGGGACATCGTCATCTTCGAGGGAAATCTTGGCTTTAGCACGGGGGTGGAATCCTGATGTCAGTCTCCGAAAATGTAGTCACAGCACCCATGGCTTCAAGGTCTTCTCGGCGGTCTTCAGTTTGTCTTCCCTAACCTACCCAGCATCTCCACCAAAATGACACGTGGAAAATTAGGGAAGACAAAAACTTCAGGAGGAAACAACAATTTATTTCAGGGAAGGACAAACTATCAAAGGTAAACAAAAGATAAGCCACGAGGGAAATTTACAGAGTCGCAAGATATAAAAAAAAAAAAATGACCACTCTGTTAAATAAAAAATAAAAAAATTAAGAAATACTATGTTACATAAATTAAATTAATACATACTATGTTTCAATATGAAGACAGTAAAACCTACCATGAACCAATCAACTGACGAAAAACCATTTCTATGAGCGATCACATTTGTAATATAAACTGGTGTTACACTTACATAGACCAACCTATAATGAGGCACCCCCTCCAGGAGAAATTTAAATGCTATGGTTTTAGGCTTTATTGTAGCTTCTACTGAATTCTAACCTCTTAATTTACCGCAGTATTCAAAGGTAAAAAAAAAACGGAGTCGGCGCGTTGTAATACAATATAAACAGAAATAACAAGATGTACCCCTTAATTTGAACATATGAGGAGGTTAAAAATTATTAATTATGAGAAGATATCCAGTCGAGAAAAGATAATGTACCTTGTGTTTTTTCTCATATTAAGACGATGTACACTCATGGACAAAACTTAAGAAAGTTGTTGCAACGAGATATTTCAAGTTAGTTTAGAATTATTTTATACATGTGGTAATAAAAAGTGGGGAGAGAAATAAGGACATCACAAGTTGAAAGAGGGACCTGGACAACCAGGAGAGAGAGACGGGACCGGCACAGCCGGGCGGCCGTTCATGTCGCACACAATCCCCAACTGTCTCAATAGTCCCGAAGTATTAACTAACGGGACCCAGTGGTCGCCCCTTTGAATGTCGCTGGTGTCTCAAGTGACCGGACTTTACCCTCCCGTCTCTGTCTGGGTTGTCTGTAGGTTGGCTTTATTGGTAAAATACAATGTACATGTAAAATGGGAGGTTTTTATACTACATATATATATGTATAAAGATTTATTAAATTGATATATTTTCAAGATATGTGCATATATTGAAGTGAAAACATCAGTCCTCTAGGGAAAGGTTTCTTTAACATTTTTTATATCGACAGATCTCTAGCTTTCGGGCACGAAATCCCTTCTACTGGAGAAAACATTTTACATTGAATCGCCAATAGAATTAGAGTTAAAAATATAATCAAATATATTAATATAAATAACCAACAACCCCATATTGTATAGAACTTATAACAAGATTTTCATGTTGTATAATTGAAACACATCTGTAAATAATTATACGCATTATTGACATGGACACTGGCGCCGTCCTGATAGTTTCCTATCTATCTTTAGATGTTGTTTTGGGGCTGCTACATTTCAATTTTAGACGTTTTTGACTTCTATCTCTTGCTTCAGCTCAACTCCTAATCTATTACAGAGTTTTATTTATTTATCCTCAGTTTGTACAAAGTACATTACATATGATGATGTAATGACACATGTCAATAATGCGTATAATTATTTACAGATGTGTTTCAATTATACAACATGAAAATATTTTTTTAAACATAGAAACTTTCTCCTTGGATTATAAATACTATAGAATGAAGCGTTAGGAGAAAATAAAAAAAAATATTTTCTCCTAACGCTTCATTCTATAACATGAAAATATGTTTTAAGTTATATACAATATGGGGTTGTTGGTTTAAATTACCTTTCCAATAATTCATATTTATAGTATTTTCTCTTCACACATGCAAACCATATTTTATTATATTTATAACATATCAAATATTCATACACAAAGCTCTCAAATATAAATTGAATATTTATTTTGTGAATAAAACATTGTTTTCACAAATAAACATTATTTTCTGACACTCCATAAGTCATGAGGCAAAGTTGTAGAGTGCATCACTTTATAAAGAGGTATTTTCTCTCAGGAGACATCCTGTGAGAAGGTAGCTAACCCAATTTATTTAAAATTCTGAGTATTCGGGTTATGTGAATGTATGAGAGTGTTGAATATTCTCTTTTTATATTCTTTCAAGATTAATATAGAATGTGTTTTTTTAGTGATAAATATATAGTTGTTCTTTATTCTCTCTCTCTCTCTCTTTATTTCAACTTAGAGCGAAATGTCACCCTAGGGACACTTGCACTTTAAAGATAAACAAAAATTTTGAAAGAAAAGAAAGAAAGATATTTTAAATGTGTACAGAATTAGTATGTTAGTTGTTAAAATTTAAAATAGCAAATAATATACAGTTAAACCTAACTATAGCGCTCCCTCTAAATAGTGTCTCCCTCTCTATATCGCCCGATTTTAAATACGTAGTACGATGCGATTTACATTAAAAGTAACCTGTCTATAGCACCCCCTCTCTATAGCACCCTATTTTGGTGTGTCCTAAGAGAGAACGTTATAGACAGGTTTAACTGTATATCTATTAATTAATATTTTTCGAAGGCATAACTACTATAATAGGAAGGCTACAGAGAGAATTGGCATGGCCCTTTAGATACCGGTGTGTTGGTTATGTAGTGTTCGGTGGTACGACTGCTACAAACAGAAAGATACAGATAAGATCGGGGTTACAACCATTATAATTAAAAGGTTAAGCATGGCCCTGCAATATATGTTCGTATGTACAAATAAAACAATAGGAAATATACGGATAATATAGACATGGCCTGCAATACTTGCTCGCAAGTACAACTACAACAATAGGAGAAAGATACAAATTATATTAGTATGACCTTTCAATACCTGTTCGGATATACAGCTACAACAATAGGAAGGATACTGAGAAGATTATTATGACCCTGCAATAATTGTTCGGAAATACAAATACAACAATAGGAAGTATACAGAGAATTTTAACATGGCCTTGCAATACTTGTTCTTAGGTAAAACTACAACAATAGGAGAAAGATATAGATTAGATTAATATGGCCCTCCAATACTTATTCGGAAATACAAATACAACAATGGAAAGATGCAGAGAAGCATGGCCCTGCAATACTTGTTCATGAGTACAGATACAACAATATAAAGGATGCAGAGAAGATTATTATGGCCATGCAATAATTGTTAGGAAATACAAATACAACAATGGGAAGGCTACAGAGAAGTTTAACATGACCTTGCAATACCTGTTCTGAAGTACAACTACAACAATAGAGATGATACAGAGAAGATAAGCATGACCCTGCAATACCTTTTCTGAAATACATCTACAAAAATAGGAAGGATACAGAGAAGATAAGCATGACCCTGCAACAATCTTTCGGTAGTAAAACTAAACCAATAGAAAGGATACAGAGAAGTATGGCCCTACAATACCTGTTCGGGAGTTCAACAAATACTAAAGAGATGATAAACAGAATAATTATATACATCTGAGATTCCTATACAATACAAAGTACACACAATGTATGCTAGCATGAATACCAAGCAATGCTGAGTGGCAGATTTGTCAACAAAGGTAGCGAAACAACAACACGACTTTCAGCCAAGATGCTGCGACATTTATTCAATATGTAATCATCTCCAACAAATATTTGTCCCTGCGATGTCAGGCGTCAATGGCGCGTTGTCATGGAGACCACGTGACAGGATGTTCTCATCGATCACACCGTCTGCTTTTCCTCGCATTTCCGGTACTTGGGCGCCATGCCTCGTTTCATAGACTCTTCATCACTTTCTTCTTCAACTAGAAAAATTTCCGAGCCAATTGAGAATATGTATAATATAAGTTATTCACGCATGTACAAAATCCCTAAAATGCTCTTTATATTTTTATTTTTTTTGTTTACTTTATTGTTATATTATTTTAAAATAGATTAAAGCTATTCAGTTGGAAACTGTTCAAATAGATATTTGAAAATTTCCACAAACGTAAACGTTTATAGATATGTAATTATACTCGATGTTGAACATAATCAATTTTTATTTGTCCTTTGATTTGTATATAATAGTAAAAGAAAATTTCCACATAGAAACCCCAAAAGTGATTTAATAATTTGAACCACTGCGGTAATTCTTAAATAGATATTTACATATCGAAATCTTTCATAACAAATACATAAAAACATATTACTCTAAGGTCAGTTAAATTCTCTAAAGAGAAATTTCTTTTTCTTATTGATACACGTCCAAAACTGTGCAAAACTAAAGGGAAATATGTTCATAGTATCTTTTAGTTTAATAGCGCGAATTTCATACTGATATGAATCTTTTGGAAAATTCAATATACACCTACTAGCATCAAAATTATAATTATTTTGGGAAAAAAGTCTACTTTTGAATATAATTTTCTTTTTTTGGTGTGAAACTGACACCTACCCACATATTTTCATATTTTATATATTTAATCGACCCTTCGCAAAAGGTTTCTGTAAAAATTTAAAATAATTATAGCAAAATGGATTATAATGAAAGCTAATTATAATGAATATCAGTAAATTAAATTTTATTGCCATCTATCGTTAAAATTTTACACAAATAAATTTACTGGCAATGCGTTTCTTTTTTAAGAGGGATATTTAAAAGAAACGCATTGCCAGTAAATTTATTTGTGTAAAATTATAATGAATATCAATAGAAATCTATTGCAACGTATTCGATTAAATATTTGAAATATTTTCCTACAATTTCCAACAAGATGGAATATGTCCCCATTTCCATTAAAACACTATATCGCACAACAGAGAATACTTCTATAATATGATGCACTAGCGCGCCATCACTAGATCGAATCATATTATATATTTATAAATGTATGTAATTCTACTGTACTCAAAGCTTATATCCATAGTTCATCTAAAATACCCATTCCAAGAGTCTAGCAACAGTATCACTATAAAAGGAAGTTCCAAAAATGCTATATAACAGCGGTATGGTAGAATAAACTGGCGAAACCGCTGGAAGGGTTCACCACTGATGAGCCAGGCCCTCCCATTAATTTTTCCATTGCAGTAAGGGCAGTAGAATTTTTTATTTTTAAAAAGAATCTTACGCCTTTAAAATAATTTCGAATTTAGAGAATACTTCATTCTGTTTTCCAGGAAAACCATACCAAATTCTTCAGTGAGGGAATACAATATATTCAAAATATTAAAATAGAAATTGAAACATCTCATTACATCTTTGAATGCCAGTATATTAGTGAAGAAAGAGAGATGTTCTTCTCAAAAGTCAAAACGACAGCCAACTTACTTCGGTGCTAACCAGCGCCATATTAAGTCGAATGTTTTCTCTGTCCCTATATAACCTTTAAAAATCAGTAAATAGAAAAAGGAACTTGGATTTATTGTTCTTCTCCACTACAAGATGGTGATTGATCATTGTGGGAAATTTGTTGCAAACCGACAATGAGAGAGAATAATTGGTATAAGAGATGGTATCTTAAAACTGGCTTTGATATATTCATGCCCAGCAATGGCAGCAGCCTTGCATTAATTTGACATGGACCCAGAACAACAACAATACAGTATACACACCTAAGATAGAAAACATTGCGACTGCTGTGATAGAGATGTACGAAAAAATCTGAGGCTCTTCATTAGACACAACAACAACAATACAGTATACACACCCAAGATAGAAAACATTATGATTGCTGTGATAGAGATGTACGAAAACCTCTGAGGCTCTTCATTAGACACAACAACAACAATACAGTATACACACCTAAGATAGAAAACATTGCGACTGCTGTGATAGAGATGTACGAAAACATCCGAGGCTCTTCATTAGACACAACAACAACAATACAGTATACACACCCAAGATAGAAAACATTGCGAATGCTGTGATAGAGATGTACGAAGACAACTGTGACTCTTCATTAGACACAACAACAACAATACAGTATACACACCTAAGATAGAAAACATTGCGACTGCTGTGATAGAGATGTACAAAAACATCTGAGGCTCTTCATTAGACACAACAACAACAATACAGTATACACACCCAAGATAGAAAACATTGCGAATGCTGTGATAGAGATGTACGGAGACAACTGAGGTTCCTTATTGGACACGACGCAACAACAATAAAAATTTGCAAAAGTTCGACCTAATCGTCAATTGGGGATTGTATTTTAACGATCAGTGGAACCCTTTTTAAATTTTCATTTTTTGAATTTAGATTTTTATTAATTTTTAAGGTAAATCTTATTTTAAAAATTAAATGCCACATATTCTAACTAATTAATTTTCGTTAAAATAAAGAACTTGTTTTCGGACTAAATTGTTTCATTAATATTTGTTAAATATGTTTCCAAAAATATCTCCAGAGAGAAAATAATAAATAGCTGCAGAAACCCTAAAATTCCATTTTCATTACTTTCCCTTTACAGACGTCCCTTGATGGTCTTTAGTCGTCTGGTCACTTCCTATTGGTTAAGGTAGATCACGTGATGCTGATGACGTCATCGGGCCAAACGTGGTATATATTTGTCGTTTTTTTTTTTTTCAATTTAAGAACTATATAAATTAATTGTAAACAAAACAAAGCAAAATAATATTATATAATTTCATTAAATATATATTCATTATATATCATTTTAATTATATAAAAGTGTACAAAACGTTTAATATAATCCTTAATTTTCTTCTCCTTGAACTTTCTCCTTGTATATAGCCAATTTGTTATGATGTAAAGAAATGTATTGACGCAAATATCCCTGAGTTTGGGATATCGTGTTATAGGAGATGTTAATAAAGTTAAAGTTTATTACAATTCAAATTTATTTTTTATTTTATCTGTAAGTAGAGAGAATTTTGTTTTTTGCTAAAAATGTTTTTTTTTCTGTTTAACTTTACTTTGGTAATGAATTCCCCTGAGGAAGAGTTTTCAAGTAAATTTCCTCTTTATATATTTTGTAATATAAACTATATAATACACCTAGAGAAGCATCTTTACCTTTAATTATGCATCATAACGATTCATTATGCAAATCACCATTGTAAAAACTTTACTAGTCTTCTTCTTTCTTATCTCCACTTAATCATATTAGGGTCTGGGTGGGTTAGAGCCGTCAGCAAAGGATTCCATGTTAGGAACAGTCTCAAACTAAAGGCAAAGTCATAATTTCACCAAAGTGTGCCTGTATCATGGTGCCATGATCAATGAAAGCTGCCCTCCTATACCCCATTCCATAAGATCATGAACTCATGGAATTCGTGTAATCTTTACACAAGGGGATAAGAAACAACAACAACAGGGTCTAGGTGAAGTAGAATGCCTTTGTCATTAAGACTGGAAGCACTACTCAGTGGCAGGCCGACTTAGCTCCAAAGGAAATGGCCGTCTCTGACATGAGGAACAGGCGCCATATGCAGATTTTACTAGTGATGATAAATAATGAGCCACAACACACCACTAGTAGCTTTACTAGAATGATGAACATAATGCATCATTATAATACATTATTAAAGGGAGATATGTCTCTCTAGGTACATTAATTATTCTGCAACTTTATTTTATAATTTATATTGTCTTATACCAATTTATTCATTTATTTAAACCATAAAAAAGGCATATCCTGACCGTGCACACATGAGCATCTCTAGATGGCAGAGCGCCATCTAATATAACAAAAATAAACTAAACGTTTATTTAACTTGTTCCGTGATATTTGATCAACCCATTTAAACATTGTAGAACGACATTTGAAAATTATCCCGCATGTGTTTCTTTTGAACGAAAAATCGAAATTTATTTTAAGGAGAAATAACGATTTAACCATTAAACCATTTAAACCCTATATGAAAACCGAAACCCCTTTGAAAACAAGATAATTATCAAAAATATATTATAAAATCATATTTTTTGTAGTTTAAATATATATGTATACATATTAAACATAGGGGGCAATAACGAGCTATCTATATTAATATGTATTAAAATACATAGAAATAATTGCAACTATTAAGAGCACAGACTTTTCTTTTCAAATAAAACTCACTTCTATTATTCTCAACTGCGATTAAAATTTTTAGGAGGACCTGGCTCATCAATGGTTTGTGTGTGTGTGAATCTTCCCAGGTTCAAATAAGTGAATTGAATACAACGCCAAGTTCGTTTATCTACCAAATTTTGAAATTTTGTCCTTATCAGTATAGAGACGGATTTTTGATACAATTTTAAACTAAATGGATACCTTTTTTTCGTATAAACATCTTCTATCGAAATTTTAATATTATAAAACATGCTTATGTTTGGGAAAATCGTATCATCACTGTTTTGAAAAATATTTTAGCAAATAATTTATTTTTTTATTAACAGAGTAACATTTTTTTTTATGTTTATATTTTGCTACTCTGTAAACTTCCCTCTTTGCTTATCTTTTGTTTATTCATTCATAGTTTGTTCTTGCCTTAAATAAATTGCGGTGTCATCCTGAAGTTTGTCCTTCCTATTTTCCATGTGGAAATATAAAGTTACTTTAACCACTCTTGATTCATTTACTTCCTCAAGTTAGGTCGACTTATTATAACTTTATTCTTGGAAATATTTTCTTAAATTTTGGTCTCTATTTATGCATGTTACAAGGTTGTCCTAAAGGTTCGTAAACACATGTACAATATATCTTATCAAAACACGAAACTATTATAGACGCGTATGATTCTTTTAAAAATAAAACAATATCTACTGCTCTTATTGCAATGGAAAAAATTATTGGGAGGGCCTAGCTCATCAGTGGTGAACCCTTCCAGCGGTTTCGCCAGTTTAATCTACCATACCGCTGTTATATTGCATTTTTGAAACTTCCTTTTATAGATATACTAATGCTAGACTCTTGGAATGGGTATTTTAGCATAAAAGGAAGTTCCAAATATGTAATATAACAGCGGTATGGTAGAATTAAACTGGCGACACCGCTGGGAGGGTTCACCACCCTTGCAGTAAGGGCAGTAGAAATTGTTTTATTTTTAAAAGAATCATACGCGTCTAAAATAGGTTCGTATTTTGATAACAGATGGCGCGCTAATGCTCCATAATATATCTTATATAATAGGTGTTTACGAACTTTTGGGATAACCTTATATTAATTTTGAATTATATTTTCTTGAACAACTTTGTAAAGTCGATTGCTAGATTTCGCGGGTTTACATTACGTATACTTGTATAAACACGTTGTTGTTGCTTTCTTTTACACTTGTCTCTCTCTCTCTTATCTTCTTTGGCCTGGGGAATCTAACCTTTTTGAACAACCTTGGTGGCGTACAGCACCTTGGTACTTTGCTATAGTGCATTGCGGTTTGTCTGCTTGCTACATTCATTTTTGGACTCTAAAATCACACATTTTGGTTAGTAGCCCGTACTACAATATTATCTCTTTCTGCTTTGGCCGGCCCCAAACTTCTTGTAGATATGTAAATACGTGATTACCCAAACCTTTGGTAATTATGTAAATACGTAAATAAATTTTTTATATTCTTTATTATTGATATCTCAAGTCAGGTATTTCTTCCTAAATTATATTTTCAGCTTAATTAAAACAAATAGTGTTCTAAAATGTTTTTATTATGTTCTCCAAGATAACACGATTGCATACTATTGGTAAAATACTCATGTATTCAAAACAAGCAAAAAATAATTTCTTTATCTCTGAAAAATGTATCTATTATAACACTTTTTTTTATTTGTTCTGAAAAAAAAAAGAATCTATATTTATTATCTAATTATTTTATATATAAATAAATATATATATGATGCGCATTAACGTCTCTGTCTCCTTAAAAAAAAAAAAACAGACGACCTGCGACTAAGATTTTCTTCTTCCTTAAGTTTTGTTCAAGATTGTAGATATTCCAGTAAGCAATCCAATTTTTTGATCATTTTATAATAGTACTAGACGGGTGACCCGGGATTGACCCGTGTGCATATCTACCCGAGTGATATATATTTAGATAAGATTTTTTTTTATAATTGTTTGTAATTAGCATTATCTATTTGTTTGCATCAGCATAATTTAATCTAATCTTTGATAGAGGGCGCTGTTCGTGAGCTAAGTAGAATAATTTGAATATATAGTTTTAATAATTGATTTATATATTTTTTTAAAATAGCCTATCGTCTTCCCCGCATTCTTTTACCTATGTATGGAAATTTTGGTTTGAATTAGTGAACTACTGTGAATTTGTATACCGGACATACAAACATTGATTTTTATATATATAGATATCGCAATTCTCTTATATTCAATATTTGTTATATTAGTTATATTCCAAAATTAGATATAACAATATCCATGTATATTTGGCTGTATTGAGTTATAACCCATGTATGATAGGTTTCAAGAAGATAAGTTTAGTGGCACTTTTTTCCCTTTATTTTTTTATAAGCGGCTTATCCTGTTTCCTGCCCAGATTGTATTTTCTTGCGCCTGCGCAGTAGGAGCTTCTAGAACCGAGAATTCCTATTGGCTGACAACCTTTTACCAATGGTATATGAGCATAGATTTGATCACAAATCCATATTCAAAAATATACAGAAAGCAAAAAATTAAATTACATAAATTTATTTTTCTAAATTTCTTTATATATATATTAAAACCTATATATATATGTTAATTCCTCTTAAATTACCCCTTAAAGCAATAAAATATTAAATTTATAAAAGAAGTTCCAAAATAGGAAATTTAACATATTTAGAAAAACACATATATGTATGAAAATTTTTGATGGCGTCTAATTTTGACGTTTAATTTGACGCGAGAGGCGCTCTATGCTTTTTAGACATATATATATATATGTCAAAATGCCTTTTCTTTAATATATATATGTGATATCTTGGGACCTCTGGGACCAGTGTTACCTGATGCTAGACGAACCTCGATGTCAACTCTACCGTGCAGTCGTGGTGGAAGGCGACACAGCTGGGCCAAAGGTGAAATAAACAAACAGAGATTCCACTAAAAGCGTCTGACGTCAAGAAGGAATGGGATGAGGAGAGAGGGAGATCTTTAGAGCAAGTGTTACCTTGTTGAGAGCCAAGCGTAGACTGACAATTCTTGCTTCTCGATTTAACACCAAGACCTGTCTTCTTTCCCATTGGTCGAAAGGTGTCACATGGCCTTTTTCTATTGGTTGACCTATTTAGGTGATGTCTTCTGATTGGTCTTTGCTACTGCCTTTGACGAAAGATACGTCCGGTCTTGTTCCGGAAATACGGGGCGTTACTCGACTTTTATGGTTTCCGCGGTCACAAGATACGTCCGGTCTGGCCCAGGAAATATTGTCTTGTAAATTATTTATAGTTGGGCTAGTTTTAAGCCTCTTTTGCTAGGCCTTGCTTCGACTTCTGTCCTAAGCCTGATTAGTTTTAACCCTAATTTTCTCCTGTTAGTCTCCATTCCTTCTATCTGTACAGTTGCGATACTTTATTAGATTCTTACGCGGTACAGATTGATGTTAGTTGAGGTTTTCTATGTGCAGTACATAAGAAGTTATATACAGTCATGGGGTGGAACATGTGGTAGTAGATATCTAGACTATTTACAACAATTCCATGGTCTTAAATCATCACAGATGGCCCCGGATGTGAGAGGGTTCATATGGAGGGATTTAAGAGAGCGGAATAGGAAGACTGTTATTAAGGAAGTAATTTTTACAAATTAATTGAAATGAGTTGGTATATAACATGGGGTTGAGTTCTGTATATCCATAAGAGATAATAAAGCATAAACAACTAATATTAAACATACAAGTAAAAATAAAAATATGAATAAAATATTTAATAGAGAACATATAATGATTATAGGTAAAAATATAAATGATTGGATGGGTAAATCATGATCTCTTCGTGATGGGCGTTAGAAAGGGTTGAGGGGTTAGTTATTACTTGGTTGCGGCAATGTCACTTTGACTCAAGTCCCAAACCATTTAATGTGCACGGCGCGGAATACCTAGGCCATGTTTCACATGTAAATTTAAGGACCGAATAAAGTTACAGTACCACAATCGAATAGTAAGATAAGGGTGATTGTTATGGGTTTTAGTAATTAGTCGTTAAGACGTACGCATGCAGGATAAATGAGGGCGAAGATCAGTGACCAGAAATCAAAGTTTTAATTAGAGTCGTCAGGGGCTTAGCGAGAAAAAGAGTAAAATAAAAAAAAAAGATGTGCCAGCGTGTGGCATGAGAGTGCCCTGGAATATATAAAAAAATACAATTTGCACGTATCCAAGCCAGAAGTAGGGATAGGTAAATCTGGGGGGACGGTGTGTCAAGATTGTTAATTACGAAATCAAAGTAGGTCAAGTCTAGCCTGCGAAGGAGTTAAAAGTTCCTGCGGAAAAGGAATGTTAGTAATTATTAAGAAGTAATCTTTAAAGTGGTTGTTTAAGAGGTTATTGAAGATTGCCCTGTTTTTAGATCATGATTTTTAGTTTGATTATAAAAGAATATATCATTGAGATATGAAATTGCGAAATTAAGGCTTTGCATATAGCGTTAAAGGATTTAAAAAATCGAAAATAGAATTGCGAAGTTAAATGCAAAGTAATCTTTAAAAAAAAGTAAAAATAGTGATGATATGATACAAAGATTAACACACTACAGCAGTATATAAGGGGTAATAGAAAGTGAAAATATTAAATGAAAATTAATAATGAGCAATAATATACTCGATAGCATTGACATGGTAGCGGAAGATGAAACAATGTAAATAACATCTAATTTATAAAGTGAGAAAAAATATAAAATGACAAAAGGCAAATTAGTCATATAAGCATGAAATATAAACTTGAGATTATTAGATATGAAAGATAAAATATAAAGTTGATTATAGAATAGAGTCATAAAGCAAAAGTAAATAAGCTTTGGTAAAGAAAAATAAAATAAAATGACAATAATCTAAACTGATTGGTTGACCTAAAAAAAAACAATTATAAGAGTTATATAATGATTATATACAAGATATTAAAATGAAAATTAAAAAAAAATGTTCATCGAGAAAGAAGAGCAAGTAAGATTATACATAGAAATTATATATCGTGAAAGAATGGAAAGTTGTAGGCCAAACGTAATGTTCCTGTTTTGTTAGGATGGGTGGAGAGAGCTTTAAATTGTCCTCGATTGATATCTTTGGTCTTGTTGGCCTAAGTTGTTCTAACTTATCGAATTTGTTTTAAGTTTGATGCGACTCGTGGATCACATTGTTTCCAACTGTGAAACTTACTGAGTCCTAATGTTGTCGATTTTTTGTTCCCTGCGCCACGTTTAGGTGAAAACGTGATTCTTCCTATAGCGGCATTTATTCTGTGTGTGCAGGAGAAACACGGCGATCTATTCTAACCGATAAAGGGTTGTTTTTTTTTTTTTTTTTTTTTTTTAACATGTGTGGGTGTGTGTGATTTTTGGTAAAATGTTGTCCTTGGTTCTAAGTGTCGATGTTAAGTGGACAAGTTAATCGAGGGCGAGAGAATGTTAGTGAACAGATTTGTTAGTAAATGTACGCACTAATGTTTAATTTAATAGGTAGCGAAAATCCATTAGAGTGACATCGGGGTGGCGACGGGCGGTAACAAGATGTCGGCTGTTTGTTTGCTCATCTCCCCTCGAATTTATTATTAGCGAGTTCCGGCGCTGGCGGGCATATTTATTTGGGTCAGAGGCCCTTTGTGGGGGCAGCTTGCTCGCTGGTTGTCTCCCATCTTTGGAAACGCCTGGTTTTCTGATGGCCATGAATTAGTGACATTGGGTATGCTAATTCGGACTACGCTCGGAGTTTTTATTTCTATAATTGTAAACGCAAAAGCGTTTTGATTTGTCACGTTTGGTGACAAGCGTTATGGGATTGACATAGGGAGATACAGAGGGTGTAATTATTACGTGTGTTCAAGCATTTGTTCGATTTGTGTTTGTATTTCGAAAATTCGGATATTGTATCTGTTGATATTAAATCGAATGGCTTTTGGCGGACTTAGTAAAAATGTTATTCAATGATATCAGGTTAGAATTGAGTGAAATTGCGACTATCGACGTGAACAATGTGTGGTTAAATGTGTCACAGGCGTGATGAAGGCGTCTTTGGCCTGAGAAGTGAAAGAGTTTTGTGGCGTAGCTCTGTGACACGAAGCGAAAAAATTGTAAAGGAAAAGGTGTCACGTGAAGTCTTTGTTTTGTACAAAATCTAACCTGTTTTACTAAGAATAACAAATTTACTAAAGTCATGGGTGCTGGTTGTACGAACATATCGATCATTTTTATATTGTTAGTGGATATGACACGTTTAATGTGAAAAAAAATAATTTTTTGTGTGTGTGTTTAGTAGGGCGACGTAATAAAGCTTGTGTGGCTCGAAATTAGATTTGGGTGTGAAGTCGCGCACTAAAAATTTGTTGCCAATTGGAGAAAGTGATGAGAGAGGGAGTTGTTTATTTTGTTGAGAGAGATTTGTCGCTGATTAACTATGCATGTAAAAGGAAGGAGTGTAGTTATGTGGGCATTTAACGATTGGAATAGTTTTGGAAGGCTGTTACTTAAGTTACTTCTGTCCAAAAATATGAAAGAAAAGGACATAGGGGCGTTGAAAATGGGATTAGGAACATTACAATAAGATTAAATAAGAGTGTTGGAGTTCACCACGTGTGAGCAACCCGTTCCAGGAGGGGAAAATTTAGTAAATGGGACAGTTGTATTAACCTGTCCATGGGACACGTGTTGCTTGCACGAAATGAATTTGTATAAGGTAGTTGGTAGAAGTACATTATATTGATACAGGAGTAGCTGAGGACAGTTTATAATTAGTAGAAATCTTTTTATGGATTTAAGGAATAAAATGCCAAAAGGCAAAGGTGTATCTAGGATATAGAATTTAGATTCTGCGTTATATTACCTATTTTTAAGATCAAAAAGATATAATCTATGTGAAAGTATTGTTAGCTATGGCATTAATAATTAAGTTAAATGGATGGACAGGTATTTTTCTTTTACAAACTGATTTCTATTATTTTAAAAGTATTCTGCCTAATTATAGCGATAGATGTTCCTGTATCAAGTAGTAGAGTAGGTTTACATTATTGGACAGTTCAGCTCGAACGAGCAATAGTTCAACAAAAATTATAGAAGGAGGAACCTACTGTGGTGCTGTCTTGTATGTCGGGACAGGCCTGGTTTGGTGCCATAGTTGGAGGATCTTTGGGACAGTCAGAGTTCGTTGTTTGCGCTGGGCTCGTGGTTTAGAGATGGTCGGGGGAGCAGGTAACATACACTCGCGTGTTGGTAACTCGGAGGGGCGCTTGCAGGAGGTTTGCTGGCTTTCTCAGTCTTGTAGAGTATTGTAGTTGGGCCCGATCTGCTTGGGCGTCGTAGTTGGTGAAGAAGCTCTGCGCCTCGTACGAACCATCGTAGCGATTCCACCTCTCGCGATGTCCGGTCACGGCAGAAAGCTGATGTAGCGTCGTCGTCAACCTCCCCAGGACATCTGACACCGGCGGCGGGGGCGTGACGTCTTCCTGGCTGGGGACAATTTCCTGCGTCCTACCGAGGGTGGTTTCTTTCTTCGGAAAAGTGGGGTTTTCGCCACTTTCGTAGTCGGGATCGGACTTCATGGGCTCCTTTGAATCTCTATTCTCTTCCCTGTTCCATCTTTGTGTACAGACAGTGGTCTACTTGCTTACTTGTACCTTGGCGTCCACTATCCTGTCGACTCTTCGGACGGGGGAGTCTGTGGATATCTTGGGACCTCTGGGACCAGTGTTACCTGATGCTAGACGAACCTCGATGTCAACTCTACCGTGCAGTCGTGGTGGAAGGCGACACAGCTGGGCCAAAGGTGAAATAAACAAACAGAGATTCCACTAAAAGCGTCTGACGTCAAGAAGGAATGGGATGAGGAGAGAGGGAGATCTTTAGAGCAAGTGTTACCTTGTTGAGAGCCAAGCGAAGACTGACAATTCTTGCTTCTCGATTTAACACCAAGACCTGTCTTCTTTCCCATTGGTCGAAAGGTGTCACATGGCCTTTTTCTATTGGTTGACCTATTTAGGTGATGTCTTCTGATTGGTCTTTGCTACTGCCTTTGACGGAAGATACGTCCGGTCTTGTTCCGGAAATACGGGGCGTTACTCGACTTTTATGGTTTCCGCGGTCACAAGATACGTCCGGTCTTGCCCAGGAAATATTGTCTTGTAAATTATTTATAGTTGGGCTAGTTTTAAGCCTCTTTTGCTAGGCCTTGCTTCGACTTCTGTCCTAAGCCTGATTAGTTTTAACCCTAATTTTCTCCTGTTAGTCTCCATTCCTTCTATCTGTACAGTTGCGATACTTTATTAGATTCTTACGCGGTACAGATTGATGTTAGTTGAGGTTTTCTATGTGCAGTACATAAGAAGTTATATACAGTCATGGGGTGGAACATGTGGTAGTAGATATCTAGACTATTTACAACAATTCCATGGTCTTAAATCATCACATATATATATATATATATTAAAGAAAAGGCATTTTGACTTTTGTAATATTTTTCACAGGCGTAAAGACTTCGGTTCAGTTAGCCCTGTATCCATTAGTGTATTATTTTCATATATATATGAATTCAAATAATAAAATATATATATAAACTTAGAATTAATTTTTAAATTATTTTTTATATTATAATTTCAGAAAAATGATACAATTTCATACATTCATATATTTTATCCTAACATCTAGTTGTTTACTGTATGATATAGATATATATGAGAGGATACTTATTCCTCACTCAATATCTATATATATATAAATGGATGTTTGTTGGTCCGTTGGTCCGTCCGTCCGTTCGTCAGTGATAATCTTCTACATCGCTCAACCAATCGTGATGAAACTTTGGGAAGATGTTTAGTATACTACCGGGATGGTTTCTGGCTAATTACTCTTTAGAAATAACCTTTCGTTACATTTTTATTTACAATAAAACGTAAATTCACTCGCAATCAGCGCCCCCTCGCGGTGGACGTATGGCCTAAAATAGCCTCGCATGAGCTTATTTGTAACGTCAAGCTTAGCCTATAGGTTAGGTACACAGCTTCGTACCCCCGCAACCTAGGTTCGAGGCTCAGCGTGGGTGTTTTTTTTTTTTTCATTTCTTTTATATTATTGTAGCAAATTATTAAAAATATTATTTTATTTAAAATGTAGGCTTTTTAAAATAAAAATTAACATAAACAATTTTTTAACAATATTTGTAACAAACCGAGGTTCGAGGCTCAGCGTGGGTGTCTTTTTTTATTTTCGTTTCTTTTATATTATTGTAGCAAGGTCTGTTTTTACAGCATTATTATATTTTGATTGGTTTATTTTAAATATGTTTGTTATGAAGGCTCTATGTAATACTATTTAGAGCACATTTTACATTTTAAACACTTAAGCACCCCTCTTTTTAATATTGTAGCAAAGTACTAACAAAATATATCAAATCTAATAGGGATCTAGATCGTTTGGAATATGTTAAAACAAGGAACAATTATACAGCGATTTTGAACAATAAAAAGAAAAAATATTTTTGTGAAATACAAGAAAAATTAAATGATACATACGATTCAAGTGAATTCTGGAAAACAATAGCTCGCTTCAGAAAAAGAAACTATACACAGGGCAATATCTCAATATCAGACTGGCAGCAATTTTACAATAAACTCATGGATACAGAATCAATACCAGATTACGAACCCGTTACTATGACTTTCCTAAATACAGATAATGAGCTAACTAAATGCATAACTCTTAATGAAATAAGCAAAGAAATTTCTCGAATAAGGCATGGCAAGGCGACTGGTTTTGACGACATAATGAATGAAGCAATAAAGGCCCTCCCAAAAGATTATTTAATTTCCTTAAAGGATATATTTAATAGAATTTTGAGAACGTCTGAATTTCCGACAACATGGTTGAAATCAGTTATTCAACCAATTTTTAAGAATGGTGATCCAGACGACCCCTCTAATTATCGAGGCATTGCGCTCTTAAGCAATATAGCAAAATTATTTACATCAATACTCAAATCTCGTCTAGGCAGTTGGATCGAAAGGAGAAATATAGTTCCTGAGAATCAGGCGGGATTCAGGGCTGCCCACTCTTGTCAAGACCATATATTCACTCTATTATCCCTGATTCAAATTACTCTAAGCCGAAAGAGAAGAAAATGCTACATGTTTTTCGTGGATTTGAAAAAAGCCTTCGACACAGTGCCCCACTCATTATTATGGAGAAAACTGGTAGATGCAGGTCTTAACCACCGTTTTGTTAACTTAATTAAAGATTATTACACAAATATGACAGCGGTAGTGCGATGGAATAATTCATTCACTGCGCCAATAAAGGTGCGTTCGGGAGTTTTACAAGGGGAGCCGATGTCACCTTATTTATTTATACTTTTTTTAAATGATTTAATCGGTCTCTACAATAATTTAGATTTACCGGGAATATACCTCCCAAATTACGGATATGTTCATATTCTACTATACGCAGATGATATTGTCTTGATTGGAGAATCCAAAAATAACCTTCAAATAAAAATCAATATGCTAAGAAAATATTTTGAAAAAAATTTATTAACCCTGAATGAAAATAAGTCAAAATTGTAGTTTTCAGAAACGGCGGTCGATTAGCACAAAATGACAAATGGTTTTGGGGTGAGAGGCAACTGTCTGTTACTACGAAATATCTATACTTGGGATATCCGCTTACAAGTGGAAATTCACTAAACAAGGTAGCGTCACACTACAAGGGCAAAGCCCTGGCAGCAATTGGCGCTGTGTGGCAAGTTCTGACAAAATCCAAGATGAACTCTCTAAATGCGGCAATGAGATTACTTGATTCGACGGTCTTACCTCACATGCTATACGCCGCACCCTGCTGGGCACTCAACCAAGTAAAGGTAGTTGATCAGGTTCAGAATATTTTCTTAAGACGCTACCTAAATTTACCAAAGTATACTCCGGGCTTTATGCTAAGAATGGAGTGTGGACGAGTATCACAGGAAGTTATCATAATTAAACAGGTCCTGAGATTTTGGGTGAGGATTATGAAAATGGAAGAGAGTAGGTTGCCCCGGGCATGTTTGTCACACCTCTGGACATTACACAGCAATCAAAGGGCTGGTTTAACCTTTGTCGAAAACCTGTCAACCATTTTAGACTCAAACGGTTTTTCGTTCCTGAAGGGTTGTCCGGATTACGCTACAATAATGACTGAAATCCCTGGTATTATTCGAATAGCAACCGAACAAAGCATCCAAAACGACATGGCGAAAATCCTAAATACTTCACATTACAGTCACTTCAAATACCTAAAAAATTCAATAACAGCAGAACGATATTTATTCACAACTATTCCTCTAGCAATTAAAAGATTTTTTGCACAACTGAGACTCCTTTGGACGATCTTCCCAGAAAATCGTTCAAATCGCTGGAAAATTGATTTGACTCTAACTTGCGATCTGTGTAAAAACAGAATCCAAGACGAAATTATGCATATAATATTTGGATGCTCTTGCTTAGAGAAACAGAGGAAAGAAATTTTGGGTGACTTACCCTGGTCTCAACCTGACTGCCAACAAATTTGCAGCTGGATGAACACACTGATGGTTGATCAGGGTCTCTCCCTCGGTTTATATAAATTCTACAAGGCCGCAGTCAATGTCCGTTGGAGAACAATGGATGCGCCGAATGTCGTGGTTTGCTTGGAGGAAGAAAACGAAGATTGAATGCGGCTGATTCAACACTAGCCCTCTCAATGATATCCTAGCCTTGACATATTTTAAACATTGGTACTTTAATTAAAATATTTAATCATGTATGGTTCCTTTTGCTCTGTATGTTTATTTTTTTTGTATATATGGTTATATTTATTTTTGTTTGTTTTTTTTTCTTTCTTCTCGCTTTTCTTTTTCCTTATTACTTCCTGTATTCTAGTTTTTACTTTCGAAATATCTTCCTTTGCTAAATCCTGTAGAGGGGAATCATGTATAGGGCTGGATGCCCCAATAAAAAGGCTTGTGTGTGTGTGTGAATATTGTAGCAAAGTATTAAAAGTATTATTTTATTTTAGATGTTTGCCATGCAACTTTGGGAAGTTGTTTAGTATACTATCAGGACGATTTCTGGCGAATTATTTTAGAATAATATTTATAACAATAATTATAGCGAAATTAGGACATAGTGATTATATTCTGTGTTTGTGCATATATAATTATTTTACAGAAAATGTGAGAACGTTCTATTAGAATATCTCGAAAACAAAAAACAATACATATAAACGAGTTCACTGACATTTATTAATGCAGTGATTATAATCAATGATTACAATGAAGGGCTATATTATCTATATATATAAAAATCACTTTCAAATTTTAACGTAACGTTCCATTCTCAATCCCGTAGGGCTTTAGATCGGCTAAAACATTTTTATCTTTATAAGTGAATATTAACTTTACTGTACTGAGTAGTTTGATCTAATGTTAATTTGACCGGGTTCGCTAGTTACTATATAAAAGACGAAGTTTGATCATATTTAATTCAAGTAAAAGTGCCAAATCTCAATAATCCATACAAAGTTATCCACTTTACTGTGATACTCCGTGATACTACTGTGGAAGGACTGACAGGTCCGAAAGCTAGAGGGTTAAAGTTATCGTGATACTCCTGTGAACGGACTGACAGATCCGAAAGCTAGAGGGTTAAAGTTATCGTGATACTCCTGTGGAAGGACTGACAGGTCCGAAAGCTAGAGGGTTAAAGTTATCGTGATACTCCTGTGGAAGGACTGACAGATCCGAAAGCTAGAGGGTTAAAGTTATCGTGATACTCCTGTGGAAGGACTGACAGGTCCGAAAGCTAGAGGGTTAAAGTATATCGTGATACTCCTGTGGAAGGACTGACAGGTCCGAAAGCTAGAGGGTTAAAGTTATCGTGATACTCCTGTGGAAGGACTGACAGGTCCGAAAGCTAGAGGGTTAAAGTTATCGTGATACTCCTGTGGAATGACTGACACGGTCCGAAAGCTAGAGGGTTAAAGTTATCGTGATACTCCTGTGAACGGACTGACAGATCCGAAAGCTAGAGGGTTAAAGTTATCGTGATACTCCTGTGGAAGGACTGACAAGGTCCGAAAGCTAGAGGGTTAAAGTTATCGTGATACTCCTGTGGAAGGACTGACAGGTCCGAAAGCTAGAGGGTTAAAGTTATCGTGATTCTCCTGTGGAAGGACTGACAGATCCGAAAGCTAGAGGGTTAAAGTTATCGTGATTCTCCTGTGGAAGGACTGACAGGTCCGAAAGCTAGAGGGTTAAAGTTATCGTGATACTCCTGTGGAAGGACTGACAGGTCCGAAAGCTAGAGGGTTAAAGTTATCGTGATACTCCTGTGGAAGGACTGACAGGTCCGAAAGCTAGAGGGTTAAAGTTATCGTGATACTCCTGTGGAAGGACTGACAGGTCCGAAAGCTAGAGGGTTAAAGTTATCGTGATACTCCTGTGGAAGGACTGACAGGTCCGAAAGCTAGAGGGTTAAAGTTATCGTGATACTCCTGTGGAAGGACTGACAGATCCGAAAGCTAGAGGGTTAAAGTTATCGTGATACTCCTGTGGAAGGACTGACAGGTCCGAAAGCTAGAGGGTTAAAGTTATCGTGATTCTCCTGTGGAAGGACTGACAGATCCGAAAGCTAGAGGGTTAAAGTTATCGTGATACTCCTGTGGAAGGACTGACAGGTCCGAAAGCTAGAGGGTTAAAGTTATCGTGATACTCCTGTGGAAGGACTGACAGGTCCGAAAGCTAGAGGGTTAAAGTTATCGTGATACTCCTGTGGAAGGACTGACACGGTCCGAAAGCTAGAGGGTTAAAGTTATCGTGATACTCCTGTGGAAGGACTGACAGATCCGAAAGCTAGAGGGTTAAAGTTATCGTGATACTCCTGTGGAATGACTGACACGGTCCGAAAGCTAGAGGGTTAAAGTTATCGTGATACTCCTGTGGAAGGACTGACAGATCCGAAAGCTAGAGAATAAACATTTGAGCAAGAAACTTAGCCCTGTATAAACAATATTTTCTTTATAATATTATCCACTTTACAAATCTACCGGATAAAGAGATACCCCCGAAAGCTTGTATATTCCAGGAATCAAAATATATCAGCCTCGTAATATTATTGTTGTTGAAAGTGGCAATCCCGGAATTTAAATAGTTATTATTTAATTTATTAATTAAACATTACTCACTAGATGAAATTATTTTATTTCATTTATATATATTTAAAAGGCTATATTTATTTAATTTTACTATTTATTTATACCTTTAAATCCAATGTTTACGCTTCCTTCTTTCTATGATGATATATATATCTATTTTAAACATACAGAATACTACACTGGATATTTCTACGATAGAATACTCTTGTGGTTTGCATAGCATTGTAGTATTGTCTATGTTAATTGACCTCTCTGTCTATCTAGAGCGACCTTGTTGGATTGTTGGTTGGCTAGCGATTATTGGATAGGGCAAGCCGGCGTGAGCTGCTGATGTGTACATATAATTTGTTCTTTTGTCCTTCTTTTATTGTTTTATATCTTTAAGTAATAAAAGGGGGAGGGGTCGGTGGAAGGATGGTCTAAACCGTTGGTTTTCGACCGCTACGACCCGGGTTCGATTCCCGCATTGGGCATTTTTTTCTGTTGAAATAAATGCTCCAATGGTCTCCAATTCTTGAAAAATTCCAACCATAACAGCGAGTGCAAGTAACCAAACGGGGCTCTGGCAAATTTGTAAGTGCAAAGTCGAACTGCTTTTCACATGTGTAGACATGTGGTGTACTTACAGTAAAAGCAGTCGCCTACTTCTACCCACCATGATTATCATGGCCTGTACCACGTGTACTAGGGATAAGTAAAAAAAAGGTAATAAAGGATCTTTCTCTTCTACTACGAATCTATAATTTTAACCAACACTTTTAGCAATAAATATTAATGCAATAAATATTGTTATAATTTAAAATGGGAAATATGTAAATGATCAAGTAAATGTACTTAACAGAGTTTGAAGGATTTGTACATTAGAAATTTCTTTAATTTATCCCACTACCTAACATCAGAGAGGGATGTTAGATTTAGAAATAATGCATGGGAGATATACCATTTTGCAATTTAGATTCTGAACATTTTAAAATTTACGTTTTCCATTCAGGGAGGAGAAATGATATTGAGGAAAACACCTCAGAAAAAATATAGGAATTATCATATTTCCCTATTAATATCAAATTATATTTATAATAAATTGTAGCGTAGAAATCAAGTCTTTGTATATCTGAAGGTGTGAAAGTATTTATTGATGACGTCACGGCGACTAGTCGACAATTATTAATAAATCAACCAAACTATCTACAGCTAGAGTATCTTGAACAAGCAAGCAAAGAAATATTTTAAAGATGATTTTACAAATACAGAGTAATATATATTTTTATAATCTGTTGGATATTTTCATTGAATAAAATTAAATTATTTCTTCCCCACAATATTATGATAATTGTTATCATCCTCGTCCCAAAACACTAGAAATAAACAGGGTGTAGAGATGATATGTGGTAAATGGCAATATAAATTATTATGATCATTTTGATATCTGTTTTGGAATGTTTCCTTATTAATTTTCAGATATTTTCCACTAAGTAATATACTCCAGAACATAATTTGAATTAAATAATTATGCTATAAATGAAACAATATATTTGTATATTTTGGTTGTGTATGATTCTGAGTATAAACACAAACAAAATAGCTAAATACCGCCTAAATACCTGTTTCATTATTTTTCAGGTTGCCTCAAAGACCAGGTTATTTTGGTCGTTGTGGTACAGATTGCACCAGCGTAAATTTTGGATTTTTCTTAATTGAACAATAAATGGTTTTTGACCAATCCTGGAATGATTAATAATCAAAGATTAGATGATATTTATTCGAACAGAAAGTTCAAGCCATCAGCAATTTTTAGTTGTATGTTCAGAATATGTCTTTTACTTAATTTATCCACGATAAGGCAAAATTTGGATTATAGATTATAAACACTGGGTAATAAGATCAAATCCAAATAAATAAATAGTGTGTGACGTTTCGGTAACAGCGTTGTTAGCATCTTCAGACAACAAACGTCACACTCTATTTAGATTTAGTCTTATTACCCTGTGTTTAATTTATCCATCTGATCCAAAAATAGTTTTACTTTTGTACTATTATCCACACACAAAAATGTACATTTATGCAATTACACTATAAATCACATAAATAAAAGCTATTTTACCATTACATTTGGAAATGGATCACCCACACTCTCTCAGAAAGATATTCTTTAATATAATCTCCATTAAATTATAATGCATTAGTGTACCATCTGTTATGAAAATTCGAAACTATTATAGACGCGTATGATTCTTTCAAAATTTAAACAATAATTACTGCCCTTACTGCAATCCATTTTAGGAAGGACAGTAGAAATTGTTTAATTTTTAAAAGAATCATAAGCGTCTATAATAATTTCGAATTTTTATAATCTCCTTTGTGCTTGATCTTACACTATTTAGCTTTAGCATGAGAGTAACGACCCGTGAACATTGTATTTATCGTCAAAATCTGAATATACCCCATTTCATTGTCGTGCAGGAAAGCCAATGGCTTAAATTAAGATGCAATCATTCCATGAGATCAGCTCGAGGAGCATGAACTCATGGAATTTGTGTAATCTTCACACAAGGGGATAAGAAACAACAACAAGATGCAATCATAAGAATTTAGGTTGAGACATATTCATAGCTTTTTAAGAAATATATATGAATGACTATTTTCCTAAAATTAGTGAACTGAAGTTGAAAATATTTAGGAAAACTTGTCCCTCTCTCTCTCTCTCTCTCTCATCCGAGAGGTGTTCTCCATTATCGGGCGGCCGCCGGACCTGCAATCCTGGATCTTCGCGGTGGACCTCGAGGAACACGCCATCACCATCTCCTCAGCGGCAAAGCATGCCATCTACGTTTTCTTCGCAGATCGCGAAATGCGTGGTGTCGCTGGGGACCCATTGGCGATCTTCCATCAAACTCTGCAGCGGTGGCAGAGGCGCCATGTACATAGTTGTATTTTTTAATCATTTTTAAAATCATTTTTTATTATAACCATCATCCTCATTATAAATTTCTCATTTTCTCATAATTAGTGCGGACTGTGCACTTTACATGTATTGACAAGATGTCAATAAAAATATGTCAATTGTCAAAATTGTCTCTCTCTCTCTCTTTCATACATTTATCATTATATAATCATATTTATTCTGTATTTAACCTTATATAATCTTATATGGACTTTGAAAAAAATCAGTTTCAATCTTAATCTCTCTCTCTCTCTATCTGTGGTTAACCTTCCCAGAAATTTCAACAATTTAATCCAACAGATCGTTTCAACGATTGTATTGTTTATTTTTCTTTTATATAGTCGGCATTGCAAGTTCATTCTTGGTGGTGGTATTTCAACAGAAGTAAGAAAATAAGGGTTTATGTATTGAATATATTTGTCAAATATTTTTGCCTCAAATTGTGACAATTAACAACGATAGGGCTAAGTCAATTATCATTATATACTCAGAGTGCAATCTTCAAGAGCTTTTTCCATTATTCGATATTTTTTCCCCAAAACCTTCTACTTTTATACTTTCAAATCTACCCACCTCTTCTGATTATGGATGACCGTTGACAAAAATATAGACTTTTATATATTAAGATGTATTTTACACTGCGTGACATTGAGAATGGAACACCAAGAAATAGTGGCCAGAAAGTGATGAAACTCCGCAGACAGAGAGAGAGACAGGGACGAACAATAAGTGATCTTTATTTCAAAATGATAGTCATAATACAGAGCGAGAACGGCGTCGGCTTAGTAGCAAGTGGGACCACCGCGGACGGCGATGCACGCAGCAACACGTCTAGGTAGAGAGTCAATCAGAGTACGGATGGCGTCCTGAGGGATGGTCTCCATTCCCTCTCAACCATTTGCCACAGTTCGTCTTCTGAACGCGGCTGTGGCAAGGCATGCAAACGGCGTCCAATGATGTCCCAGACGTGCTCGATTGGTGAGAGATCAGGAGAGTACGGTGGCCAGGGAAGCATCTGTACATCTTGCAGAGCTTGTTGGCTAATGCGAGCAGTGTGCGGTCGGGCGTTATCCTGCTGATAAAAGGCATTGGGTACCCCCTGAAGGTAGGGGAGTGTCACCGGTCGCAGCACATCATCAACGTATCGTTGGGCCGTCATAGTGCCCTGAATACGAAGTAAAGGTGACCTGGAATCATACGCGATTGCGCCCCAAACCATGATTCCACGTTGTCGCACGGTGGGGCGTTCCACAATTGCTGCCGGATTGGACCTTTCTCCACGTCGACGCCACACGCGTACACGGCGACTATCACTGGACAAGCAGAAACGCGACTCATCTGAGAACACGACCCTGTGCCATTCCGTCATCCACGTCGATCTAGCCCGGCACCATTCCAAACGTTAACGCCTATTCAGTGGGGTCAATGGCAGTCTTCTTAGCGGACGGCATGAGTGCAAGCCATTAGCAACCAATCGACGGGAAATGGTTCTGGTCGAGATGGAATGATCTAGGGTGTCTTGCACATGTTGCAGGATGGCGATACAAGTGGCTTGTGGGGCCGCCACTGCTTGTCGAAGGATACGCCGATCCACACGTGCTGACGTCACTCTGGTTGCACCGACATTCCTATAAATTGCCACATTTCCTTGTTCCAACCATCTTCTCCACAGTCGGTGCACCGTGGACGCACCAAGGTGTGTATCAGCTGCGATTTGACGTATGGACCAACCTGCCCTTTTCAGTCCGATCACCATGCCCCTCGTAAAAGCGTCTGTCTGCTTGAACTGCCTCCGTTTACGATGACCTGGCATTCTCTGTTATTACACGTGTCTTTTGACACAAGACCAAAATTTCTACAATGATTTTCCTTGAAGAAATAACGACACGAATACTGTCCTTTCTGCAAGTTCCTTCTCTTATATCTTTCTCCATGTGCGCACGAACGCTGCGCATTTTACATCATTTGCATAACTCGGTTAGGCGCGTCTACCCTGAAATTTGCATAATTTTCTAGCCACTATTTCTTGGTATTCCATTTTCAATGTCACGCAGTGTATAAAGTGTAATTATGATAACTAAAGTCTTAGCGTGTTTATAATAATGAAATATAAAGTTTTTATGCTTAACCATATATAATATTATCTCTTATAATATAAGCCTTCATAGATTTGTTCAATCTCAGGTTATCATATTACCTTTTTTACAATTTCACAAACCAATTTAAGAAAAAAATTGGGGTTTTAAAAAAGAAATGTATGTTATATAGCGAGAATGATCATTTTTAGTATATCATTGGTGGTGTATTTAGGTTGATTTAAAAGTAGAAATATATTTTAGGCTTTATTTATTTAAATGGCTTTTATTATATTACACCGTATTAGATGCAAGCTTAAGAATTACAAGTTAACAATCGAATTATATGATGATAAATTATATGCTATGATATTAAAATATACAGTTATCAGCGTCATAATCAATTCTTTCTTAATCAATTCTGTCACCGTTTGCTTTGGGAATGGAATAAATACCCAAATATGGCCATTTCTCATAACCATCGGTGGTTCAGTGGTAGAATGTTCGCCTGCCACGCGGGCGGCCCGGGTTCGATTCCCGGCCGATGCATTTTTTTTTTTTTTACAATTTTTAGAACTCATTTATATATTATACAAGAATGACATCCACGGCGCCAATTTATAATTGTAATAGTACTAATAGTAGTAGTAATAGTTGTAATATTATTTGAATAAAAGCATTTAATCGGGTAAAACCCGGGCGTTGCCCGGGTCATTCGGCTAGTATACAATATATCGTCGGTGGAAGGCTGGTTAAACCGTTTGGTTTTCAACCACTACGACCCGGGTTCGATCCCCGCATTGGACACTTTTTTTCTGTTAAAAAAAATGCTCCAATGGCCCCCCGATTCTTGCAAAAGTCCAATCCCACCAGCGAGTGCAAGTAACCAAACGGGGCTCTGGCACATTTGTAAGTGCAAAGTCGAACTGCTTTCACATGTGTAGACATGTGTTGGCTTACAGTAAAAAGCAGTCGCTAACTACCCACTATGATTATCATGGCCTGTACCACGTGTACTAGGGATAAGCAATATATATATATATATATATATATATATTATTATTATATTAATATATTATATACAATATTATATTATATAATTAAAATATAAATATACGACAATCATCTTTCTATTAAAGTTTCCTATTCACTGCACAGCAACATCTTCATCCTTTATAAAAATATTCATAAATATCATTGATAAGTTTTAAAAAATAGTAACACAATTAAAAATATTTTAAATATTTTACACAAATAAATTTACTGGCAATGCGCTTCTTTTAAATATCATCAATTGATATCTCTACAGACCTTACTGCAATTTAAATATCATTGCAGTAAGGTCTGTAGAGATAATATTTTATGATATTTGAAGAAAAGCGCATTGCCAGTAAATTTATTTGTGTAAAATTTTAACGATATGTGCAATTAAATTTAATTTACTAAAAATATTTTGTTAAATGACAAAATGATGATAAGCGCAACAATATAGATATATTTTAAATTGATGGAAAAACTCTTGCAAAAGCTTTTCTAAGTATATAATTCGCATGCATATGAAATACGTTCATGGACAAAATTTAATGATGTGGAAAATATTCGATGTTGCGAAAAAAAAACTTATTTTTTGTAATACCCTGAAAAGAGTTGGCGTTCAGTCAACTGAAATATTGGTAATTGAATTTAAATTTTGATCCAATATATGACTTTTCAATTTAAAAACTTATTTATAGGTTCGAACTAAGACACATTGAGCGATATAGGCGATATAGTAACAAGATATGTAAATATAATAATTTGATGTCTGTGATTAATTCAAAAACATTCACTTGCGAAGTATTCTACTAATAAATCACACATTTGAACCTAGTATAAAGATTATTTCAAATAATCAAAAGTTGGGTTGCACTCCTACAAATAAATAATATATATTCAAAAAAAAAAAGTATATAAACATATTAATTTTAACCAATACGAGGGTCACTCCAAAGGTTTTTGCAATCACATATTTTTAATAAAGCTTCAGCTTTCAAATTTTCAGAGTTTCTCAACGTATTCACCCTTAGCACTCATGCAAGATACTAGTATCAACCGTGAAAACCAATTATCGAAACACTTACACCAGTCATCTTCGGGGATGGAATTTACGGTATTGATAAAGGCTTGCAGTGCTTTATCATCAGTGTCACAAATTTTATCCCTTTCAACAATACCTTTTGGAAATAAAAAAAAGTCACAAGGTGCTAAGTCTGGTGAATATGGTGGCTGAGTGACTAATTGGACACCAGAGTTGGCTAAAAAGTCTAATGTTTGGGCTGAAGTGTGCGGTCTTGCATTTTCATGGTGACGAAGGACTCCTCTAAGTTGAGCTCTTGGTCTGCTTTACTTGAATTTTTCAAATTTTAAAAATTACAGCTGCCGATGTAAACAAAGTCGCGCTCTCTATGAGTCATTGTCGTTACTATTTTATGAAAATATTTTTTTTTTGGTAAAAAAAGCATGTAGATCTTAATGGTATAAAAAATATTTTAATATTTTAAATATTTAATAATGATTGCAAAAACCTTTGGAATGATCCTTATATGTAAATTAATTATCAAATATTTACATGAAATATTTTCTGTGAAATATCATTTTCAAAATGCTAATCATTGGATTATATTTTGGCTGTAATGCGTTACGTATATGCCAAATGACACGCTATGAAGGCAAATTGTTTCCAAAAAAAAAAACTTAATCCCAAAGAAGAATAAGTGAACAGTAAAAAGTGGAATAATTATTAATTAATGCAAATAATAGTCAAAATCCAAAATATGCTCTCTCTTTTTTTGCATATAATTTATTAAGTAGTGCATACATATTCGAAAAAAAATATATATATATATTAGATTGAATAAAAATATTTATTTGCCAATATTTCGGTTGGCTCATATTTATATCTTAAGGAATTCAGAATATTTTGGCAAATTCATTTAAAAATAATACAACATATATTGAATTTATATATTCTCAAAGATTTATATATCCAATATATATATACATAACAACATAGAAATATATTATTATTTTATTATGAAAACTAAATATTTAAGTAGGGACGCTTTTCCTATCTTTTTTTCTTTTCATTTTTTATATATGCAATAGATTTCTAATAAATTATTTTATGCCAATTTTTTAGAACGCTATAGATACACAAGTTTATATTTTAAATTCTTTACCATAAAAAACCTTTTCCCTATATACATATTAAATATGTATATACAATATATAATTTAATTTTATCTCCATTTTATTACTTTTAGCAGAAAATCGACTTTAAGATATTGTTTATCAAAAGATATTTTTGCTATTTACACAGAATATTGCTTTACCTTTGAAAAAAGGATTGCCTACAAAATATTATTATTCAAGAAGGAAATATTTAATATTAAAATTGCTATTCCTATCTTTTAAATATTTTAGCAATCGAGAATACATTCTATTCAATATATGAAAGGTCTTTACATCTAAATAATTAAATTTTATTTATGAAATTTAATATTTAAAACGATCAACATTCTTATATCTTTAGTGTTTTATTTTAAAATAAGTCGAGAGGTCCTCTTCGTGTGATAATTTAATTTAAATATTTATATAATTATCGTTTATATTTTATTTAGTATTAGAAATTTTCAATTTATCTATAACCTTTATATTTTATAAATCATTTGTTTATTTAGAGCCTCAATAAAAACATTATTTGTTATTATTTATTGTTAATATTTATTGTTTAAATTACGAATATATAGTATTTAAAGTAAATTGTGTATAAGATTAAACCAATATATAAAAATAATCTTATTTTAAGTAAAAAAAAATAGAATCCGTATATATTAAGAGATTATAAAAAGTAAAGTAATAATTAAATAATATAGGTTTGATTTTATATTCAGTAGAATTTCCACTATTAGCTACGAAAGACTCAAACCTTGTGCGGATAAATGCTTAGCCCTTGGCAACGATGGCCTTTACAATTTGGCTTATCGTCTTGTGAACCGCTTTCTTGACAGACTGGATGATGTTGTAAGGAGGATTTTTGACGTCCCTCTCAACAACACCCCATACATAGTATTTGTGGGTTTGATTTCTGAAGAGTTAGGAGGTCAAATATGAGGGTCTCTGTGGCTGAGGAAGTAGAATATCAGCTATGCCTGTGTCTTCTTTACCCTTTAGAATGGAGCTAAGGTCTGTTAGAAGACATGATTCTTTCTTGAGGCCACCATGTCAATCCAAGTCTTCACGACAGTCTCTAAGACTTTAATGTAGGTGCCATCGTTCATCAGGAGGCCAAGATCTAAGAATTGAAGATGCACCATACCATAAATTGCAACATCTGGTGATGTCAATGAATAGCACGGAAGAAAAAATATGTGCATTAGAACAGGTGTCTCTGAGAGGTCTTTATAGATCCAACGGTCGTTTTAGGATTTACCTTTTGATTCTAATTAAAGTTACTTCCATTGGAGAAGAACCTCAGCATAGCACCAGATAGATGTTTTAGAGATTAAGGGGGTAGAGGGCAGAAGTTTTATTATTCTCAGTCAGCAATTATCTAAAGAAAGGTATAACACTTAAGTCGAAGATCATTATGGATAGTTCTCTTTAGCTGTCTTTGTATCAATGTCCATAACTTTGGCTATCGCCTTCATGATCTTTCCAGGGTCTCCATCAATCTTCTCCTCGACCCCTTTAACAAATATTTTGTCTTTTACCATGCTTGTCCCAAGCAAGTGTTTTTCCTTGTCTCTATTTGTAACTCTCGGCTTTATATAGCTACTTATTGAACGTAAATAGTGATTTTGGAAGCTTAAGAGAGTGTACTATTTATTTTGTGCTCCTTCCGGCGTGCAGGAAAACTATTATGGCTATACAAGTTTCGTATTCCTTATATTTTACTGGTAGACTGCACGCAAAGATGTACTGTTATAATTTATAGGTATATGGGGGCTACGGATATAAATAAATAAATTTTGTCAATGTTAATTCCAATTTAGCTTATACCTTGTGTAAATGTATGAAAATTTAATTATTTCGTTTAAATAAATATCAAAACATCGCATTTTGTTCATCATCCTTGTGCATTACTTATATATTTAGATGAAAGAATGTATCGTATCATAATAATTCACATTCTTCATTGGAAGAAGTCATTTTTCAACAAATGAATATATATCTTGGAAATTATGCTATAAATATTTTAATTTATAATAAAATTAATTAATATATATAAATTTATAACGGTTTTATGTTCTTGCGGATAGTTATAAAATTAAAGTGAATGATATAAGTTATAAAATGATTATTTTTTTAAATATCTGAGATAGAGATATATAAAAAATATTTTGAATATCGCCATATCAAACGATATATAAATCGATAATAAATGGATAACCCTTCGTCAGGTTTCTAATTGATGCTATCTATCAGAAAAATGAAAGATGGCGTCGTATAACCTCAAACTATCTCTTCAAATTTATTAAATGAACCTGAAAATCGTTAAATTATGCCAAGCAGAAGATAAAAAGAAAAAGCCATTAAAATTTATTATTCAAATTTCCGGTAATTAAAATCCTTCTGGCAAATTTAGCCTTAAATAAATGGAGGCCATGTGAATGAAATTTTCAGTTTCGCACATTTTTATTTTAAATTTATTTCATATTTTATTTAAATTTTATGAGAAAAACGTAGTTTTAGGAATATAATTTTTCCAAAAAATATGTTTCGATATAACATTTATATTTCAATATAATTTATATATTTATTATTCTGGAAAATTATTTTGGGCCTATTTACACTGCTTTCTTACACATATAATATTTTTGAAATTAAAAGATATTTTTAAAAATAAACGAAAGTTTACAAAAAGGAAAAATACTTCAAATCAAATTAGTAGAAATTACAAATAAAAATCTACAAAAATTAACGGAATATTTTTCAAATTAAGAGAAAGAGAGAGTACATAAATATTTAAATAAATGTTGTAAACAAATATTTAATTTTGATATTAGACTTTGAACTTTAAAAAAATATATTTACATTTCCAACACTGAGAGAGAAGGGCGTGACTGCCCGAAAGCTTGTCACACGTTTATCTGAATAAAAATCTTTTCTCCTTAATTTTCATTTCTATTTTTAAATATTCAACGGAGAAAGTTTTCACTTAGTTCTCATTTCCAACACTTTTTTATTTATTTTAAAAACACCTTTTTAAATTTTTAACAAAAAAATTTCATTTTTAAATCGATATTTTTAATTAAATTGAAGTTTTAGAAATTAAAAACTTATAAGTTAATTTTACTTTAGTTATAATATTTATATTGTTTGATTGGAACGGTTATAAAATATTTAAAATCGATAATTTGATTTTTTATATAAATTTGAATTTATAAAACACGTTTAGGTCTATTTAAACCCCTTATAAATTATAAAAACCTTTGCAATATATTTTTGCATATCAAAGTGTGAGTGAAATATTTTATTTCATACATATTGTCTGCTCTCAATTAAAGAAATAAATTAGCTAAACCCTGGTTACTGGAGCCATGAACGCTAACTTCCCGAGTTGTCCAACAGTCTAGTGCTGTGTTCTAGTCAGTGGAGACTTTGTAGAGTAGGACCAATTGACTAATAAGTTCCATACCTCATCACCAACAATTCTTTTAAGTACCGCATATAGAGGCTTACCAGTTCCAATAAAACATTAGAGCGGTTTGTTAGAATAAATTGGTGACGTCATCAAGAGGGTTCACTACTGATGAACTAGGCCTCTCAATATATTTCTATCAGTCGAGATAAGGGCACCTATAAATGGCATGGCTACCAAAACAGAATTCTGTACGCCAGATAAAAAAAAAAAACTCCCCGGCGGGGAATCGAACCCCGGTCGCCCGCGTGACAGGCGGGAATACTAACCACTATACTACCGAGGAACAAAAACGGGTAAGGACAGTAGCTAATTGTGTTTTATTTAAAATCAAACAGAGAGAGAGATAGAAGAGTGTCTTATCAATAGTTTATATTTTAAATTACAGATAGCGAGCGTATCATTACACCATGTTTAATTGTTTATGTAAAATAAAGAAATTGCTACATATATTATAAATAAAGTTAAATATTTTCGCAATAAGTTTCTTTTATAATAGGGAATACATATTTACCAAATAAATATTAAATAGTTAATACCTATGATTGACCTATATATATGATTACTCATATTTTATAATATATTTTCTTAAGCAATTTTTTTTTATTGTTGTAACGTAAATCTACTTCTTTTTGAGAGAAAAAGAGAGAAAGAAGATTATATTAAAAAATTTCAAAAAGCAATGTTTTTCGATATTCATAATTTGATATTATTAATAATATTAACGGTTTTCCACTTTTAATACAAGATATTAAATTAACTTCCTTTTTTAATGGTATAATATATTTTAAAATACTCTATAATAACAAATACCTTTAAATTTATTGATAATTTGAATTTAAAATAATAGATTTAAAAGTTTAAAATAGGTGTTTTAAAAGTAAGGTGTTTTAAAAAATCACGTTTCAAATGTTAAAACCACATTTCAATGCCAAATTATCTCGTGTAATTATTTAACAATACTTCTGATTTTTTAGTTTTCAAATTATATAAATTAAATATTTTACAACTCTTTATATATAATTTTCCTGAATATATTTCAAAATTATTTTTTATTCTCTTTTATTCTTACACTTAGCATACGTTGGTTTGATATTGTATAATATCGTATCTCAAATTCATCCTTGTTTAATTCTGAATGATAAAGAATCAGTGTATAATTAATTTGTTTTTAAATATATATATACAATATATATTTAAATATGTATATAAAAGTTTAAATATATATATACAATATATATTTAAATATGTATATAAAAGTTTTTGATGGAATATTGATAAAAATCAATCAAAATAGAAAATGTTATATCTTTTTGATATTTCATTTGAGGAATTTTTTATAGAATGGTTTTAAACCTTTGAAACAACATTTTGAAATATATTAACGATATTTTATGTTATAATATCAGCCTGATAAAATTGAACAATAAGCATATCTGTATTTATTAATAAAATTTCAAAGTTCATATTCTCAACTTTTATAATTTTATATCACCAGTTTAGAGTTTTAAACCACATTTAATATAAATTATCAACGTTATATACCCCAAAACAATATTATGAGATTAAATTACAGTTTTTTCGATTTAAATATTAACCTATTCGATATATTTAAATAAAATACTTATTTAAAACGCTCCTATTTATAGTTTTTTTTTTAAATTATTTTATTCTTTAAATAAAAAGGCATATATTGGATCAAAATATCATTTATTTTACCAATATTTCAGTTGGTTGAACGCCAACCTTTATCAAAGTATTATAACATTTTAAAGTGTGTCAACAACAAACTCAGCGCCACATAACGTCAATAGAATTAAGTTTTAAAATATTTTCGCTTATATTCAATGGGGAGAAAAAAATTGATATATAAATTTATATTATGGAAAAAGTAAATTTTGTAAAATAAGGGTGTGAATATTTTAAATATTAACAATAAAGTCTTTTTTATATTTACAATTATCTGTACTATGTGTAAAAATATTTTTACATATAAGAATAAAATAAAAATAACAAATTATATATAAAAGAGATGCTGAACTAAATTTTTTATCGAAAACACAAAGTGCATAAAATGTTTGCAAAGTTGGTTAAATTAAAATATTAATAATACATTTTAAAATATTGTGAAATTTGAAATAAATTATAAATTGAAAATGGGAAATATTTTTTACACATAGTACAAATAATTGTAAATATAAAATAGGCGTTATTTTTAATATTCAAAATATTCACACCCTTATTTTACAAAATTTATTTTGTCCATAATATAAATTTATATATCATTTTTTTTTCTCCCCATTGAATATAAGCAAAAATATTTAAAACTTAATTCTATTGACGTTATGTGGCGCTGCGTTTGTTGTTGACACACTTTAAAATATTATAACACCTTGATAAAGGTTGGCGTTCAGCCAACTGAAATATTGGTAAAATAAATGATATTTTGATCCAATATATGCCTTTTTATTTAAAGATTTATTTATGGATTGCTCTATTTTCAAAATCTTATTCTATGAAACTAGTTTATACTTTAGGTAAGATTTAAATTTGATGCGATTTAATATATAAAATTTAAATAGGGATCCAAAATATTAACAATGACTAACACAATTTACATACCAATATATGGTGAATTCCCAGAAAAGGCCATATTTGGTAGGCGGCGCTGTACGTTGCCAACGCCGTACCTTCGAGGAGTTTTACACGAGTTCAAAATACAATTTCGGTGAAATACTTTGAATTTTACCAATTTAAATATATAAATTTAAATTATAATTCTAAAAAAGATTTAACAGTTAAAAAAAAAAAACATTTATAAAAATAAAATATTAAACTAATATTTCTAAAAACGAACATTATTTTTTTCATTATCTGAAACTAACCTAATTCAACTTATCTAAAACTAACCTTATTTAGCGATTAAACTAACCTAATTTAACCTATTTGAATCTAACCTCATATACACTTTTACACTACCTTTTTAATATTAAAATTAAATTAAAATACGTTTATATTAAATAATAACATTTTAAAAATCGACTTTCTGGTTCACACTTTTGTATCTAATCAATTATGTATTTTTTTATTTCACTCTATAAAAAAATCTCTGTATAGTTTAGATTAAAATATTTTAAGTGGCATATTTTCAAGTCATATATTTATACACAAGTTTTATATTTATTTTACAAATATAGTGAAAGATGTGATTAATAAACTTTGTAAAAAATATTCTTAATACATTTTTAATAACATGACGTTATGTTATATTCCAATAGGTAAAATAGGTTAGTTTCAGATGGCTTATAAATTAGGTTAGTTTCTGATAGGTTATAAATTAGGTTAGTTTAAGGTGTGTTATAAAAAGGTTAGTTCCATTAATTAAAATAGGTTAGTTTCAGATAGTGTTGGATAACTGAATGCTACGACAGCTAGCGCCACACTGGACCTATCATCATCACAACCGTTTTGTTTACCTTTCTTCTCTATACTTCAATAACTGTTCGCTACCATAACTTTGTCTTTTCTTGCTAAATGGATAATAAAGATTATTATCATATAATCCTCAACGTCCTCATGCCTTCCTACAAGCTGTAAGTACCTAAATCTTACAACAATTAGATTATGAGACTGAATATTGCATGAAATTCAACTAACGAGTTAAGACAAAGAAAAAAGGCTTAGCAAAAATGGCGTCACTCCCGAGCCACGATGTAACCCTAAATAAGCTCGACGGCTATAACTACTCACTATGGTCTTTCAAAATTGAAATGCTCTTGCAAAAGGAAGATCTTTGGGAAGTTGTCACCGAAAATATTCCAGATGAACCTAAAATCGAATGGAAAAAGGAAAGACTCAAAAGCTAGAGCTATCATTAATCTAAGCATCGCCGACTCACAAATAGTGCATGTCAAAAACCTACTAACAGCCAAAGCTACCTGGGGACACTCTTAAAAATATCTATGAAAGAAAAACACTCTCAGGAAAAATTTATTTGCTAAGGAAACTATACAGCTTAAAACTCGAAGAAGACAAAGACATGCAGCAGCACATCACTACCATGATGGAACTAGTTGACAAACTGCGAACCATTGGCGAAACACTAAAGGACTCT
>CP092866.1:29438934-29460198 GCA_030710605.1 Cordylochernes scorpioides | reverse complement strand
AGCGCCATACTTCTCTGTATCCTTTCTATTGGTTTAGTTTTACTACCCAAGGATTATTGCAAGACCATACTGATCTACTCTGTATCCTTCCTTTTGTTGTATTTCCTAACAATTATTTCAGGGCCATAATAATCTTCTCTGCATCCTTTATATTGTTTGATCTGTATTTATGATAAGTATTGCAGCGCCATGCTTCTTTGTATCCTTCCTATTGTTGTATTTGTATTTCCGAAGAAGTATTGCAAGGCGATGCTCATATTTTCTGTATCCTTCCAATTGTTGTATTTGTATTTCCGAATAAGTATTGCAGAGCCATACTAATCTTATATGTATCTCTCTCCTATTGTTGTAATTGTACTTCAGAATATGTATTGCAAGGCCATGTTAAACTTTTTTGTATCCTTCCTATTGTTGTATTTGTATTTCCTAACAATTATTGGGGGCCCATACTAATATTCTCTGTATCCTTCCATTGTTGTAGTTGTATTTCAGAACATGTATTGCAAGGCCATGTTAAACTTCTCTGCATCCTTTCTGTTGTTGTAGCTGTATATCCGAATAAGTATTGCAGGACCTTACTTCTTTGTATCCTTCCTATTATTGTATTTTACTACCAAACAAGTATTGCAAGGCCATGCTTCTCATCTCTGTATCCATCCTATTGTTGTAGCTGTATATCCGAACAAGTATTGAGAGGTCATACTAATCTAATTTGTATCCTTTTCCTATTGTTGTAGTTGTACTTGCGAGAAAGTATTGCAGGCCATGTCTATATCATCCGTATCCTTCATATTTTTGTATTTGTACATGCAAACAAGTATTGCAGGGCCATGCTTATCTACTTTGTATCCTTTTAATTATAATGGTTGTAACCCCGATCTTGTCTTTATCCTTCCTTTTGTAGCAGTCGTACCACCGAACACAGGTATCTAAAGGACCATGCTATATCCTCTATACCTTTCTTATGGTAGTAGTTATGCCTTCGAAAAATATTAATTAATAGCTATAGAGTTAAACCTGTCTATAGCGCCCCCTCTTGGGACTCACCAAAATAGGGTTCTATAGAGAGCGGGTGCTAGAGACAAGTTACTTTTAATGTAAATCGCATCGTACTACGTATTTAAAATCGGGCGCTATAGAGAGGGAGACACTATTTAGAGGGAGCGCTATAGTTAGGTTTAACTGTATATTATTTGCTATTTTAAAATTTAACAACTAACATACTAATTCTGTACATATTTAAAATATCTTTCTTTCTTTTCTTTCAAAATTTTTGTTTATCTTTAAAGTGCAAGTGTCCCTAGGGGGACATTTCGCACTAAGTTGAAATAAAGAATAAAGAACAACTATATATTTATCACTAAAAAACACATTCTATATTAATCTTGAAAGAATATAAAAAGAGAATATTCAACACTCTCATACATTCACATAACTCGAATACTCAGAATTTAAAATAAATTGTGTTAGCTACCTTCACACAGGATGTCTCCTGAGAGAAAACTCCTCTTTATAAAGGAATGCACTTTACAACTTTGCCTCGTGACTTATTGAGTGTCAGAAAATAATGTTTATTTGTGAAAACAATGTTTTATTCGCATAATAAATATTCAATTTATATTTGAGAGCCTTCCGTATAAATATTTGATATGTTATAAATATAATAAAATATGGTTTACATGTGTGAAGAGAAAATAACAATAAATATGAATATTTATGTATATTTGATAAGTTATAAATATAATAAAATATGGTTTACATGTGTGAAGAGAAAATAACAATAAATATGAATATTAATGTATATTTGATAAGTTATAAATATAATAAAATATGGTTTACATGTGTGAAGAGAAAATAACAATAAATATGAATATTAATGTATATTTGATATGTTATAAATATAATAAAATATAGTTTACATGTGTGAAGAGAAAATAACAATAAATATGAATATTAATATATATTTGATATGTTATAAATATAATAAAATATAGTTTACATGTGTGAAGAGAAAATAACAATAAATATGAATATTTATGTATATTTGATAAGTTATAAATATAATAAAATATGGTTTACATGTGTGAAGAGAAAATAACAATAAATATGAATATATATTTGATTATATTTTAACTCTAATTCTATTGGCGATTCAATGTAAAATGTTCTTTCCAGTAGAAGGGATTTTGTGCCCGAAAGCTGGAGATTTGTTAATTAAAAAAAAAAATAAAGAAACCTTTCCCTGGAGGACTGATGTTTTTTTCACTTCAATATATGCACATATCTTGAAAAAATATATCAATTTAATAAATCTTTAAATATATACATATTATATAATCTAAAACCTCAAATATTTCTATATTTAAAAAAATATTTTTTTTCATTCATTGATATTTTTACTTTTGGTTATCATCGTTTTTTGAAAGACTTTCAGTTTTGTTGTAAATATGCGTAGTGAACATATCTTATCTTTTTGAATCACTAATATAGGAATAAGTTTATAAATTCTATATATTGTGAAAATAACTAATGTGTAATATTTCCTCAAGTAATTGAAATAAAAGCTACTTGACGGAAAATAATTATCTTTTTCTTATCACGACTGCATCTTCAACCCTTTATCTTATCGATCCTTTGTCTTATCGACCCTTTATCTAACAACAACAAAAAATATTCATATAATATATATATATAATATATAAAACCTCCTCTTTTCACGTACATTGTATCTATCTATATATATATATATAAATGAATGTATGTGTGTGTGTGTGTCCTTTATGCCTGACCAAACCACTCATTGGAACGCCATGAAACTTTGGGAAGATATTTAGTATAGTACTGGGAAGGTTTCTGGAAAATAAATTTTTGAATATCTTGAATATCCTTAGAGTTATTTGCAGATTTGTATATTTAACTCGCAAGCAGCGCCCCCATTGCGACGATGATAACAAGTTTTTTTATCTATAAGTTTTATTATCACTAAGTATATTATATTAAAGATTAATTACCAAAAGTAAGATTTTCTACCTATTAATTGCGCACAAGTCAAAGTTAGCTATCGAGTATTTTTCAAGGGACCGGAAAAAAATGTTCACTAGATAAAACGATGATTTTGTAATGTAGAAAATTAGGAAATACAAAATTCAGGATGACACGGCAATTTATTTGAGACAAGATTACACAAGGGACCGGGAAAAAATGTTCACTTTATCGAGAGATTCAAATTTACGAGTTTCAAATTATCAAAATATATCTAATATATTTTTTTATAAGTTTATAGAGAATTGTTTTAACAAATGTTCGTTAGACAAACCCTTACTCGGGTAAAACCCGGGCGAAGCCGGGTACGTCCGCTAGTTCAACAAATAAAGCCAACCTACAGACAACCCAGACAGAGAGGGGAGGGTGAAGTCCGGTCACTTGAGACACCAGCGAAATTTTAGGGGCGACCACTGGGGCCCGTTAGTTAACACTTCGAGACTTTTTAAGACAGTTGGGGATTGTGTGCGACACGAACGCCCGTCCGGCTGTGCCGTTCCCGTCTCTCTCTGGTTGTCCCTCTTTTAACTTGTGATGTCCTTATTTCTCTCCCCACCTCTTATTACTACATATATATAATAATTCTGACCTAACTTGAAATATCCTGATGCAAAAAACGTTCTTAAGTTTTGTCCATGAGTGTACATCGTCTTAATATACGAGACAAAACACAAGGTATATTATCCTTACTCGACTGGAAATCTTCTCAGAATTAATTGTTTTTAACCTTCTCATTGGTGTGCAAATTGAGGGTTAGAGCTTGTTGTTTCTGTTTATATTGTACTACAACGCACCGACTCCGTTTTCTTGCCTTTAAATTAAAACGATATAATGCAGTAGAAGCTCCAATGAAGCCTAACCATAGCATTTCGGTCTGTTATGAAGGTGGTGTCTCGTTGGAGATTGGTCTATGTCCGGTCAAGATATTTTCATTACAAAGGTGAACGGTTAAAGAAATGGTCTCTCGTCAGTTGATTGGTTCATGGGATATTCTACTGTCTTCATATTATTGAAATAGATTAGATTTTGATATGGATATACACTCATGGACAAAACTTAAGGAAGTTTTACCTTTTAGAATGTATATCGGGATTCAGATAATAACTTTGAAAGATATCTGATACACTGTGATCTTTATTGAAGACACACAGGATAACCAAGTGTGAACAAAATTGCCTCTGTCTCCTTCAAAAAGAGAAGACTGGCGACAACAAAAAATGAAACTTCCTCAAGATTTGTCCATTAGGCGTTTGTAGTTGTTGAAAATGTTCTGATGGTGGATAGACTACTACTTACGTATGGTACAGGTATCATAAGTTTATATCTTACCTGAAATCACACAACAAACACTTTTAGTAAAACTTAGAAGTACTGTTTGTATCTATAAATTACATTTTTATATTTAACATTGAAGGTTTTCTATCAAATCTTGTCAGTATAGCAAGGTATAACTGAATAACAAATTTGAACGTAGTTTTATAAGGTATGCATATTGTCGCGAGGAAAAATAATTAACTAGGCCTTCGAATTACTTTAAATATTTATTTAATGTGTTATATGAGAGATTTTAAATATAAAATAAGAGTTACTATGTACATGAGCTAAATCGACCCAGCAGTTAGAACAAGAGAGGAGAACTGAGATCTTTCCTCCTTCCACGTGGCGCCACTGTTTACCCTGACCGGTCGGTCCAGTCCAGATAAGAGGGAATACTCTGTCCTCCTGACAAAATGAATATACAAGTAGTAGTATACTTGTATATAGAAAAAGTAAAATATTTTCGTGGATTGAATTAAGAGTCATAAAATAGGGTTTATATTTAAGCTGTCAGAAGGTTTTTTATTTAATAAAATTATGGCAATAAAAGATTCATGCAGAACCTTCGGCAGCTACGCGCCCTAGAAGCCGAGTTTGTTGTTGACACACATTAATATGTTATAATACCTTGATAAAAGTTGGCGTTCAGTCAACTGAAATATTGATAAAATAAATTATATTTTGAACCAATATATGCCTTTTTAATATAAAAAATATATATATACATATACACTCATAGACAAAACTTGAGAATGTTTTACTTTTTAGCATGTATATCGGGATTCAGACTGTTGAGTTTTCTATGATATTATTTATTATTTAATTTAATTGTTCTGTGATTATGTATATATTGACCGTTGACTGTTTTGTATATAATTGAGTTTTTTTAAATGAGGTATGAGTGTGAATAGTATTTTGGTCGTGCCTTTATTCTCTCTTTGGCTGAGGCGTTGGAATCACCATTGGGGTGTCGTTTGGGTAGTTAAAACTTATACAGTCCTCTGAGGAACGGCCTTTTTCTGTTAAGGAAAAAGAAACCTTAACACAGTAAATCTGAAGGATATTTGATACGCAGTGACAATTATTGAAGATCACGAGATAACCAAGTGTGAAAAAAAATTGCCTCTGTCTCCAAAAAAAAAAAAACAGACGACCTGGATTGGGGTATAGAGACAATGAAATCACTATATTTTTCGCTAGAAGTTCTTTCATTGGCCATTATTTTTTAGGATATGATAATATGAGAGGGAAAGTATTCTTCATTGGAAAAATTATTTCACTTTAAAAGAGCTATTATAGATACGGGTGATTTCTATATAATCAATCATAATTTTTATTATAAATCCACTTTAAAGGAGTGAATAGATATACAGAAAAGAAAAATATAAAATGAACAATTTCTTTACCAATGGAAATACATGTTTTAAGGTCTATAATAATATCATGTGTAGCACAAAGTTGATATTAAGCAAACGTTTTAACTTAGATATAGCTGCTAATAACCTATACATGAAGTTCTAATATACAATTTAATAAATGTATTTACTGATCAAGGTAAGATATGAAAAAAAGACATCTCCTTATCGTGCAACTGAAAGTTGCTGATGGCTTGCGCCATCTATCGGAATAAATATCAACTATTCTCGTTGATTTATAATTATTTCAGAATTGGCCAAATACCCATTCTTGATTAATCAAGAAAAGCTAACCACGAACGCGTTTCGGGCTGTTGGCCCTCATCAGCGTGGTGCAAACTGTACCTATATATATATTCTATAAAAAAAAAACATAATACTAATTTCATTTTGTCGCAATCCTTTAGTAATAACTTTAGTAAATCCTTATTTATATAATTTGTACTAACCAGAGAACCACTACGCTTCAAGAACTTGATTGGCCATTTTATGCTGGTTTGATTGTAGTGTTCTAATATCAAAAGATAAAATAAAATGTTGTTCAAACGACTATCAAACAGTTTCTGTAATATTTCAATATAGTACTAAAATATCAAAAAATGACTATCCTGAACGCTCATATGAACATTTTAGATGGCAGAGCGCTACTCCGTCTCCTGTGAGCTTTGCTCTGCCACTTATGTGGGTGAGACGGGTAGAACAGTTGCCATTAGAGTGTCGGAGCATCAGCGCAATATATCTAACTGTGACCCTAGATCCCTAATATACCAGCATATAGCCGATACTGGTCACTCCTTCGACTTTCTCCATCCCACTGTTCACTACCTACATATTCACAACCAGCATCAACGATTGGTGCTGGAATCTATTATCTCTAGAAAACTCAATAGCATAAATAGAAAAAATTGACATGCCGGACATTTATGGTGTTTTCCTTGCTGGTATCTCTTAAAGCTTTAATAGTTCCTATGTTATCTCGAGCCGTATCTCCATATATATTCGTTTAATAGTACTTTTTCTTATTATTTATTTGCATCTTCCTTCTTTCTATGCAGTCTATACAAATTACCTCCATATATTTTTGTTTGATAGAATTTTTATCTATTTTGCATCTTTTCTTTTTACGCTGTATGTACAAATTACCTCTACTATATATATATTTAAAAAAACTCTTTCCATTAGTGTCCATCGTGCTATGTGATAGCTACCTGTCGAAGGGTTTTTACCCGAAAGCTCGTGCTTATTCTGTATAATAAAGACACCCATCTTCCTTATCGCCTTGTTTATTGCAAATTTTACTAGGAAGAGTTCCTTACAATCCTATCGTCACTTTTTGACTCTTTCTGTGGTCCGGGCTTTATGAATCTACCTGGAACCGATGTTAATGGATACAAATGGCTACTCCACAAGAAATCTCTCCAGCTTTCCAGATGGAGATGTCACCTCCAGTTCAACCGGCTATGTGAAGGTGCTTATTTCATCCCCCCATCTCTTAGGGTTAAGGAACCGGTGGGCAATCCGTTCTCCAGAGCTCTTATTCAAAGAACCCAAAGGCAATTACTTCGTTCTAGAATTAGTGGATGTCTGTCAAGAATTAGATTTCTGGGAAAAACCATTAAAGGGTTACTTTTCTTGATTTCGCAGCGTGTCCCGGCAGTTGATCTCACCAACCTTATAGTAAAAACTACTGCTGATATCAAGCTCCAAGAGCATTCTATCCAGCGTAAGCATCAGAGGAAAATCACTTTTTGGACAAGAAAGTATGGCTTCCCATCCACCTTCTGTAGCAATCAGTCTAAGACTACCTCCAGTGTAATTAACCTCTCGAACCAAACGCTCAATCCATCCGAAAACTCTCTCTTGGAAAAGGGTCTCAAGTTCCGTCTCCCGGTCAAACCAGACACTCAAAAAATCATAAGTAGCATTGAATCCACCATTAAGAACTACAGTCACTCTGACAAGTGCTCCATTAGAAACAAGTTGGCCTGTTCCCTCCAAAAACCGCTTTCTTTGCCTTCCGCATCCTACTCGGATCTAAAAATCCTTAAAAGACTCAAGAACAATAGATCCTTGGTTATCACTAAATCCGACAAAGGCTCTAACACAGTTATTCTCAACCAGCATGATTATCACTCCAAAATGTTGGCCGTACTCCAAGATACTGATACCTTCCTTCCCATCACACCTCAAGATAGTAGCGTCATTTCAAAGAAATTTAAAACTTCCCTTTCCCGCTTAAAGAAATCAGCCAGCATCTCCCCGGAAGACCACAAATCGTTCATCTCCAATCTCTCCGGCAGTGCTTACATATATGGCCTGCCCAAAGTTCACAAGCCAGAAATTCCTCTACGCCCCATAATATCCTATCACCTCTCTCCTGCTTATCCGTTATCTAAATATCTCTCTCACTTCCTCTCCCCCCTCTTAGGGTCCCATAGAAGTTGTTACTCTGTATCTAACGCTCCCAGTTTTGTTAGCGAAGTCACTGCACTTCAACCCGCACCCCACCATGTTATGTGCTCTTATGATGTGACTTCCCTGTACCTTAGCCTCCCGCATAATCTTATTATAGATAGCATTAATCGTTTCCTCACCACTGTCAATTTAGATCCCCCCATCATCTCAACTATTACTCAACTTGTCAGCATTTGCCTAGATATGGGCACCTTCACCTATAGACAGGACTTTTACAAACAGATTAGGGGCTCCCCTATGGGAAGCCCATTATCATCTATAGCTGCAGAAATTGTCATGACCCGCATCGATACCCTGGATAAACCAAGTTCACCACTCAGACATCCATTTATGGCGTCGTTACGTCGACGACGTTTTTTGCATTTGTGATGCCAGCCGGGAAAACACCATCCTTTCATCCCTTAATAGTTACCATCCGGACATTTCTTTCACCATAGAGCTGGAGAAAGAGCGGGCCATCCCTTTCTTGGATGTCCTCGTCATTCGATCTTATTGCTCATTCAACACCTCAGTATATTACAAAAAAGATTGTCCCCCTCACTACACCCATTTCAACTCTCATTGCCCAATTACCCATAAAATCAATATTGTCAAAACTCTCACAAAACGTATCTACACCCACTGCTCCCTCCCTATTTTCAAGAAAATTGAAAATGAATTAATAATTTCCCATCTCACTGCTGCCTCCTTCCCTCTGTCCTTTATTAAGAGACATTCTTATATTCCCGTTCCTCGGAAACCACCGGATACTTACAGATCAATATGTACTCTTCCCTATTCCTCTCTTTCTGTTGACATTGCCCGTTCCCTAAAATCCTTTGGAATTCGAATTTTTTACAGTAATAGCCCTAATCTACTAACTTCTTTAAGGCATTCAATCACTAAGTCCCTGTACCCCACCTGACGCCCTTCTCTCTACTGGCGCTGTCTACTCCGTCTCCTGTGAGCTTTGCTCTGCCACTTATGTGGGTGAGACGGGTAGAACAGTTGCCATTAGAGTGTCGGAGCATCAGCGCAATATATCTAACTGTGACCCTAGATCCCTAATATACCAGCATATAGCCGATACTGGTCACTCCTTCGACTTTCTCCATCCCACTGTTCACTACCTACATATTCACAACCAGCATCAACGATTGGTGCTGGAATCTATTATCTCTAGAAAACTCAATAGCATAAATAAAAAAATTGACATGCCGGACATTTATGGTGTTTTCCTTGCTGGTATCTCTTAAAGCTTTAATAGTTCCTATGTTATCTCGAGCCGTATCTCCATATATATTCGTTTAATAGTACTTTATCTTATTATTTATTTGCATCTTCCTTCTTTCTATGCAGTCTATACAAATTACCTCCATATATTTTTGTTTGATAGAATTTTTATATATTTTGCATCTTTTCTTTTTACGCTGTATGTACAAATTACCTCTACTATATATATATTTAAAAAAACTTTCCATTAGTGTCCATCGTGCTATGTGATAGCTACCTGTCGAAGGGTTTTTACCCGAAAGCTCGTGCTTATTCTGTATAATAAAGACACCCATCTTCCTTATCGCCTTGTTTATTGATTTTGGATTGTTCCTTAAAATTTGGCCAACCCATTTTCCATCAAAAATCAAAAGAAGAAAACCACGTACGAGTTTCGGACTGTTGGTCCTCGTCAACATGGTGCAGGCTGTAACATTAACTACCAAATATTTGGCACGAAGGTTTTTTGAGAAATCAAGAAATGGGTTCTTATTTGGAAATATATATATATATAACTACTTGAAGAATAAGGCAATTCAATTGCATGATAAGAAGATGCTTTATTCTTAATTTATGCACCTTATTCCAGAACAATATCACATTTGTATGTGTATGTATTGTATATGTATGTATGTATTGTGTATGTATTTTTTCACATATCACTACTTGTGAAAATATTTATGAAGTGAAGCGAATATTTACAGTATGTTTATACAGTAATAATAATAATAATTTATTAAAAATAACAAAGAGAAAGACACTCGTTACTAGCCATTTACAAAATTATTTGCCCTTCAATTATTTAATGTAATCATTCATAGCACAAAGAAAGGTAAATTTATTGTGTATTCATTCTAAGGTGGTTAATTTTAATATTAAACCTCACTTTAATAAACCCAACCATATACAGTCAAGTGGAAATAAATATAAATTTGAATCAACGCCATCTAACAATAATAAATAAAATTATTTAATACGCTGTTTTTTTAATGAACAAATATTCAATTTTAAAAAGTATATATATGTTATAAATTAGATTTTCTGAAGATTTTGTTTGTTTTGAGGATTAAGTTATGGTGAAGCAGTCGTGGTTAAAATCTTGAAAGAATAATAAAAATATGGTTTTGATCAGATATTGCTTTAATTGAACTTATGGAATATATAAAATATCAAAGTTTGATTAAAGTTCTGCCTGGCTTAAGGCGAGTAGAACAAAAAAAAAAAAGATTATTTACATAATGCACAAAAGATTTGAGCCGGTCATCGGGATACAACAACGGGAATATTCTTGCCATCGCCCGCACAAGTCTCAGTGGAGACTTTTCCGGGCACACTGTATCTAAAACGTCAAGGCAGCAGACGCGATGTCAGGTGGGCAGGAATCCTAGGATCTGGCGGCTGGAGATATCTCGTAGGGGTGGTGGAAACGTTCAGGGGAACGTGCCAGGATGCAGCGGGGCAGGAGTCTCGAATTGGCCAGGAATCCAGTAGAAGTGGCAGATGGAAATAGGAGGCAGAAGGTCCTTGAAGCCTAGAACTTGAGGGCCCTAGACTTCAGGATGGGGCAGCTTGAGGCTCTCGCTTCGTGCTTGTCTGTAAGGCCCTTTGAGCAGCAGTTGGCACATTTGGAGGTGCGCTGGTCAGCAATGGAAGGGTAGGCGCGGCCTTCATGGCCGTCTTCACCGCAGTGGAAGCACTTAGGAGCTCTGGTGCATTGGGCAGAGTTGTGGCCGAAGCCAAAACAGCGGAAGCATACGCGGGCGCGGATGGACTCCTCGAAGTTGAGGATTACTCCATCCACCACGATTCTTCCGCGAACGCCCAGGGCTCTAAAGGTCTTGATGTCCATCTCGATGAAGGCGGTGCAGGTCCCGTTTCTAGGTGCCGAACGGTGCGCCACGCGCACCACTTTGCCCCCAGGAAGTTTACTAACAGCTGCGGTTCCCAGGAAGGTCTCCTCAATTGTGGAGTTGGATGTTTCCTCATCCACTTTGAAGAGGCAGATTCGTGGCAGGATCTCCTTCTGCTGGCGGACCTTCATTCCATTTAACTTGCTGGCCAGGGAGGTAGACACCTCAGGGATGGTCTCAGGATTACTGGAGTGGAGGACCAGCTTCCCCTTGGTGCGCAGGGAGGCCCAAACGCCTTGGGGGAGAGTGTGGGCAGCGCGGACAGCTTTAAGCATCTTCCTTGGGATACAACAACAATGAGTTTTTATAGGAGAAGCGCGACCTCTGGCAGTCGATTTAACAGAGTAATTGTATCTATGAAATATATATTTTTTTGAATAAAATAATATTTCTATATAACATACACATATATATTTTTCTAACAGAAATAATATAATATATTTTTCTCTCAATATATAATAAGTATTTTAAAATGTATATAATAATGTGTATATAAAATAGTATTTATTATTAAGTTGTTAACGTGATAATCCTGTTGAAGGACTGACAAGTCCGAAAGCTTGAAAATAAAAAGTGTCACAAGAAACTTAACCCTGGAAGCTTCATTTATTTTATAATATATACACATATATATGTAAAAATATAAATTATTTTACGGCGATAAAGTTTTTTTGGTTAATAATTTTACAGAGCAAGATGTGAACACTATTTTATAAAGAAGGTTGTTGGCCTTAAACTTACTACCTATATGGTTAGCTAAGATGTATTAACTAACACGAATAGTTATTCATATTAACACGTCATTACCTCGTCCCCTCCAGGCCAGTCATTAATATTAATTGGAGTTTTTATGGCACCCGTGGGACAGTCCTGGACGTGTCCTGGGAGGTTTCACGCTGCGGTGGACAGAGATATATAGTTAGGGATCAAATATTTCTATTTGATTTAATGCTGGGTGATGTTTAGGATAACGGTGTGGACCTCTTATCCTAATTTCATTATAAAATATACCCTTTGGATGATAAAAAAACGACATATATATTGGAATACAAAATTATATATTTAATTGACAATATTTCGGTAATTTGAACGCCAACCTTTGTTAAGTAATAATAACGTATTTATTTAGTAGAAACAAACTCACTTAATATGTGTGTAATTTTTACAGAAGCATATTTCTATAGTTATAAAGTATAGTCATAGATATATCGTAAAGATAAAGGCTGCCTGGCCGGCATTCATATTTCTTGAAAATAAAGATACTTCGGCCAGTAAATCTTTTTATTACCTCGACGTTTCAACAAAAATATTTGTCCTCGTCAGGAGCAAACAAAAATTGAACATTTAAAGGATGATTTTTAACGTCTTGCTAAATGTTTAATTTTTGTTTGTTCCTGACGAGGACAAAAGATTTTTGTCGAAACGTCGAGATAATAAAAAGATTTACTGGTCGAAGTATCTTTATTTTCAATAAATAAGTCATAGATATAGTTATAGATAGTTCACCATCACCAAGAATAAACCTCCAAGTACAGACTATATATGCAAAATGGCTATACGACAGTGGTAGCGATTGGGTAGATTAAATAGGCAAAATCGCCGGTAAGGTTCACCACTGATGTCCCAATCCTTCCCACTTCTTTAAATTATAAGTTCACTAAGTGTATAAATTTGTCCTATATATAAAAATGGCTCTGAATAATTCCATTCTCAACATAATAATAATCGTGGAGGTAGTTAACAACTACTTTTACTTTAAGTGAACAGCATCTCTATAATGTAGAAGCAGTTCCACTTTTGTAATTACAAGTGTGACGCAGTCACGTTTAGTTAATCTCACTTACTGTTGTTGGGATTGGAATATAAAAGATTCGCTGAACATTTAAGCATTTTTATTGAGAAAAAAAGTTCCCAATGCGGGATTTGAACCCGGGGTCGTGGCTGTCTGAAATCAACGTATAATACGACTCGTTCACAGATTCCCCCATAGTAATAAGTTAAAGGAAATTAAAACTTTTTTTGACGCGTATATTTATAATTAATTAAAAGAAAACCCTTCTATATATTTCTACTTACTTCATTGATAAAAAATAATAAAAGGACCTGGCTATATATGGTTATACTGGCTCTATTATACGGCTCTAAAATTGTATTGTGCTGCTCTTTTTATACCGATACTGATAATAAACATGTTGCGACCACACTACGCCTCGGTTAGCGCGTGCTGGGAGAATACGTCATACGCATGCGCGGACAGCGATTGGAGCTGGGACTTTGGGTAAGAACGCCATCGAACAACAAAGCCTTCTTCCAGCGACCGTTATTTATTTCTCTCTGGTCTTTAATAGAAGTTAATTATTTTATAAAATGTTTTTATTTTATTAGCGGCTTTCACAGCGCCCACATAAGCAACACCACGCCCACAAACTCTTGGAAAAGGTATTACAATTTGCTCTAAAGCATTATGCCTATAGTTTTAATAAGTATAAGCTATACATTAAATCATAAATTTTCATATAAAATAAGAAATTAGTATTGGTTTAATGTAAAATAAAACATTTACCCGGATTTTTTTAAAGCTCTTTATATACATATTGTATCAAAATATCTAATATCTCTATTTGCCACTTATCACAATAAGACCCTCTTTTTAAACATTTTGGCAGAATACAATAACTTCATTGACAACATTCACATCCAGACAATATGTAAATAATGTGCGCTTTTAGAGAAACTTCAACATATATATAATATATATGTGTGTAGACAATATGTAAATGATTTTATAGAAACTTCAATATATATATGGTACATATTAGGAGAGAGGAATAAAAATAAAGCGATAAGAGCATATTACACATCTGGTGGTACACATCCCTATGTTTGCCCGTCCAGGTTGGCAGAACCAATATTTGCCTCTGATTGGCTTGCTGCCATCTCTATATTACCATTGTAGAAAGGAAGATTCAACTTCATATAAGGTGTCATTACCTATCTATATCGATAACTATTCGATGTTAGAATAATAAATAAAACGGCTACCGAGAATGAGTATTTTGTTTTATTATATATGTAGTAATGTAGTTTATGTTACTATAGGATGACTGTAGTGTGGCCTGTTGGTTGCAGTCGTGGTGGCCACAATGTATAGAGTAGGTTCAGGCGTGATTGGGATTACACAAAAGGACGAGACATGTTGGATGTCACCATAGAGATGGCGAGAGAGTAAGTGAAGTCGACACCGGTCAGGGGAGATATGTTTAGCGGAGTCTGTCAATCCTCGTGTCTCCAAGCGGACTAATTTGTTTGGGTAATAAAGGGGCACACCTGGGAACCCGACTTGTTTTTCGGACCTTTTTCCTCTACAGGCGCCGACTGTAACTCACTCGAAATTTATTTCTGTCACATTGGCAATTATACTAAAACTATATAACACATGGGGATATAGGTATATATTGGAATATATTATAACATATATATATATTTATTCAAGATTTCGAGGTTTACAAACCCTCTTTTACATAAGTACTCGTATATCATATATTCCTGTTAAAGGGTTTGCAAAACCTGAAAGCTAGAGAAGAAAATATATAATAAAACATAAAACACATCTTCGAAACCTGTTCTATATATTCTATATATATTGCAGAGGATTTTACTTTTCACAACTAAAGTTCTATTTGATAAATAATAGTACAGAGTTAAATTGTACTGAGATCAGGTTGATAAACCAAGAAAAACGAACTACTTATGGAGCAATTCAAAGTTTCTGAAAGCATGCTCCATATATCCGAATAAATATTAACCATTTATTATTCTAGATATTCTGTGGGATAATTAAAAATGAACAATTCGTTATTATTTATTCTAACTAATGGCGCAAGCTATTAACAAATTTCAGTTTTACAATTAGGATATGTATTTTCTTAATAATTATTAATAGTTTATATTAGTAAAAATTAGAAACTATTTTAGATGCGTCAGATTCTTTTTGAAATTAATCAATTTCTACTGCCCTTACTGCAATGGAAATTTAATGGGAGGGCCTGGCTCATCAGTGGTGAACCCTCCCAGCGGTTTCGTCAGTAAGGACAGTAGAAATTGTTTAATTTCAAAATGATTCTTACGCATCTAAAATAGTTTCTAATTTTCAAAACAGATGGCGCGCTAGTGCATCGCAGTTTATATTAGTGTGTGTGTTATTTAAAAAATTATTGTTTCTAGAGAGCTTATAACAATTTGGTTAATCTCTCATTCAACATTACATAATTTGCGAATTTTACCAATTTGTAATTACTCAAAATTTCGTTCTGAGGCTTTAAATGATAATAATAAATCAAAATAGAGATATTCATAATAATGTACACGATAGCTTTAATCATTATTTCGTGAATAAATATCAAATCAGATATTTAAATCAATAATTTATTTATTTATTATGTGTGTGTGTTTATAAAAAGTATCGTTTTTTTAAAGTTGTATGGGCAATTTTAATTCTTGATTAAGTTTTTTATTATTTTATATAAAACATACCCGTATATTCGGATTTAAAATATCTCATTAGAAATAAATGTTTATTATAAATATTACATTATACAAGAGATATATTCAAATAGATGGAAAATTTGCCGGGACGAAATTAATCCATAGAAGCATAGGGCGCCTCTCCCGTCAAAATAAACTTCAAAACCTGACGCCATCTATTGCAGCGACGGTCAATAAATGGCTTCAGGTTTTGAAGTTTATTTTGACGGGAGAGGCGCCCTATGCTTCTATATATTTATATATATCTAATACATTAAGTAGAATTAAATATCGATTTAAATCTCCTATGGATATTTGACATCAGAATTTAAAACGCTTATGGAGATATGTATCTTTATTTTGATCTTCTCAAGCTTTCGGACTTGTCTGCCCTTCTACAGGAGAAACAATAACGAAAATATAACGCCGCCTGATACTAAATCATAATAGTTTAGTATCAGGCGGCGTTATATTTTCGTTATTGTTTCTCCTGTAGAAGGGCAGACAAGCCCGAAAGCTTGAGAAGATCAAAATAAAGATACATATCTCCATAAGCGTTTTAAATTCTGATGTCAGAATTAAATATAATTTATATGTAAGATAGTTGTAAATTAATTATGTTGTTTATGTTACTGACATTATACTCTCAAATCAGCAACAAAATTTTCTATAACTTTCCTTAAATATTCTATAATACCTTTTCATAATATTTAATATATTATATATACCTGTATGTATTATTATTTTTAAATACACAACACAAATTTAAATTGTTTTTTTCTAGCTTATTCTCTGTCTCCCTCATACATGCTAACTTGCAATTTTATATATTCTTCACATTAATATATTTAATCTGATTCTATAAAAATATTACATTATATATATATAATTAAATTTAATTTAGTATTTATTAAATTTAATAAAAGTTAAATACAAAAATATTTCTGAAAAGATAAATAAATATTCTAAAATATATAAGTTAAATATATTATTTTAATTCGGAAAGATAAATAGACATAAAAATGGAAGATATTCTATGATTTATGCTCCCAAATGACATAAAAATAAAATAAATAATCACAGAAGTGTTTTACTCTGTGACGCCGAGTAGTCAGACGATGTTTACGAGCCATATTATTAGGCCTAAATCTCCACAGAGTAATCTCTGATAAGGCCTAGCAAGATAGAATTATCATTCATCGTAAAACCCTCAGGATAACGTATCCATTTTATTATTTATTTTCTTTTTTTTTCAAGGAATGATTATGATAAATTTATATTAGTTTTTTATTTTTCGAATTTATATGAATCGTAAAATTTTAAATTATATTTTTGTCATTTTTAAATATATATTAGAGAGTTAAAGTGTGTGTCTATATTCTACCTATTAATACATATTTATTAAATATTGTCACATAGAAAATTAGGAAAGAAAAACTTCAGGATGACACGGCAATTTATTTAAGGCAAGAATAAAATCAACATTTATACGATACAAGATAAGCAATGAGAGAATTCTCTAGATTAGCAAAATATAAATATGAAAAAATCTGTATTTATAAAATATAATAAATACTTTATTTATTACCAATTGTAAATAAGACACGCTATATCCGATCTGGATGATTGCGCGTGAAGCTATTTACAATAATCCATATTGTAAGGTAACAGAATTAACAAAATAAATACTTTGCTACAATACTTTCAATATATATATATATATTTAAAATATTTGAATTTATTTTTATCTCATTTTACCATTTCAAATATGTAGTATAACTAACCTAATATCACGCACAAAGCATTAACCATGTAAATACTTATCTGAAAATGTTCTATATAAAGAAGATATAAACCTGTACATATTGCCGCGTGGAAAATTAGGGAAGACCAACTTCGGGATGAGACAACAATATATTTCAGGCAAGAACAAACTATGACTGATAAACAAAAGATAAGCCACGAGGGAAATTTACAGAGTCGCAAAATATAAACAAAAAATGACCACTCTGTTATTAAAAGTAATAAAATTAATAAATACTTTGTTACAATATTAAAGAATAAATTTAAATATTTTTACATGGATTGCTTATTTTGATATGTACTTGATAAAGTTATTTTAAACTGAAATAATAAGTTTAATAGAAGATACTTCGGCCAGTAAATCTTTTTTAATTTTATTTAAAGTTTTTTCTAGCCGAAGTGCCTTTAATTTGAACAACTATGAATGCCTGCCAGGCAGCCTCTATCTTTACGATAATTTTAATAGAAGACTAATGGTATATTTATATATATAGGCGATTATGTATATATAGCGATATGTAAATATATTCATTAAAATCACACTTTAAAAGTGCTATATATATCTTTAGTATTTTTATTTTTTCATAAAAAGTAAATATATTAATAGTTATTAGGATATTTTCAATGTGAATCAATTTAAAAATAATGCAATATTAAAAAATAAATATTCTCTAAATAAGATAGAGAGAGAAATGTCCTAAATATTATTCTAATAAATATATTACAAATCAATAAAATATATTATATCATCTTCTGTTTGATAAAATAAAAATAATATGTTTGATCTTTCAGCAAATTTTAAAAATCATACGAAATTAACTATAAAAAATATTATCTTTCAAGCTATAAAATATTTTGTATTTTTAGGACTATAAAAGCAAACTATTTTTATGCTATATTTCAAGTTTAAATCTGAAATAGCTCTTCACATCAGTGTGGAATATACAGAAATAGAAATAGATTATCTATGGGGAAGTGGTTGGCGCCATTTTTCAACGGGCATCGTCTGACATCGAGAAAAATGGCGCGAACCCGGGCTATAAATTTCTATTTTATTTTGTTTCCACTTTTTCCCTCCACTCTAAATAAAATTAATGGATTAAACGAAAATAAAAGTCGCCAAGGTAAATTTAGTGAATCTTGTAACATTGGCCAATAGAGTTTATTTCTGTACTTTTAAAGATTTCTTTTTTGGTAGAAAACATTTGAATTGATTTTATTACTTGATGTATTCGATGTATTTAAAATTATTGATTTTTAACATCATGTATCATAGTAGTAAATGTTTCATCTCATATTTATATATTTACGATATCTGTATTGTTTATAAATAAACAAAATATATGCAAAAAAGTCACCTCTTCTTTTTAATGAATACTACATACATTTTATATATTAAATATTGTAATGCATTTATTAAATGCATTAAACAAACGCCTTTATTCGATATTCTTTGCGTACAATGCGCAGAACAATTGAGTACAATATCAAAATATGCTAGAACATCATTTTTGGTAAATTCGGACCAAGAAACTAACCATTTATTTATTTCAACACACAAAACGCGATATTCCGGCTAGAGATAATTGCGTCGATTTACATTTTCTTTTAAACAGAAACAGCTTATAAACATATTATACAAGAAAAAGTAATGAAATAAAAAGAGAGAAACAATAATATATATTATGAACCTGAACCTTTCAGGTTTGAAAGATAATCATAAATATATTTACAAAAATAGTTAAACCTATGATAATTCTCTCTGCTATTTACAAATTGATATAGATATACAACATTATTTATTGTCTGTTGTCTAGCGGTGAAGAAGAGTGGGCATTCCAGCAGTAGGTTTCTTGAGTCCTGAAATTCGTTGCCACAATAACAGCTAGAGCAGTGATTCTCAACCTTTTTTTTGTTGCGGCATTATTTTAAAGATTTGAAAATTTGGCGGCACAATTTTAGAATTTCGCGGCACACTTTTGCTAACTTGAATGCAAGAAAATTCAAATTATGTATCAATATTTCTATGCAAAATATAAGTAATATACATCTCTAACATTCAATTTGCTAATTTCGTTATTTTAAAAAGTAAAAAAATGAAAAAGAAAAAAAGAAAAACCAATACAAACGTGAACATAATCATATGACTAAAATTCGGCGGCACATTTTTAGAATTTCGCGGCACACAAAATTACCGCGGCACATTGGTTGAGAATCACTGAGCTAGAGTCTTCAACTATCAATTTTTGATAAAAATCCCTTAAAATTTCCATGGCTCGTTATAAAAATTGGAGCGGAAATATGTTGAAATTCTAAACGGGAAAAAAGCTTTGGGATGTTTTATTTTTTTTAAATATAATTCATCCATTTTTGCACTTAAAAATGTTCTAATTATACTTGGGGAATATGGTCTATAAGTATTTAATCCCCTATCGAAAGATGAGCCAAATCATATTCAATTATTTTAGATTCAATATAATCTGAGAGAAGGCGGATGTTCGCAAGACTAGGGACACAGTTGGAAGATGTAGTTTTGTGGGCTCTGCTCACTTAAAGAAAAATTTGATATTGAGTAGAATTTGTTTTTCTTTGCATCGAATATTTATAAATTTGTACCAAATTTCTGAACCATACGTAAGAACTGGCCTGATAATTGTCCATGAATTTGAGCTAAAGTCTACATCTGTACAGGGACGTATTCCTAACATCCTACGAAAATAGTTATGAAATCAGCCGAAATTACCAAATTGGTGTGTTTAAACTGGTAAAGTGGTCGAACGTATAAGAGGATAGATAGTTTTATATATAGAGAAATATCTACATATTTACATATTTTAAAAGATTTGCATTTGAAGAAATATGAACGACAAAAAATATATATATATTTGAATATATAGAGGTGCAAAACTGTGATCAATTGCATATATTACTTATTAAAATATAATTTTAAAATAAACCCATTTTTTACATTTACTATTCCAAAAGGAAGGAAACTTTAAGAATTCTTGACCATCTATAAGACATCTCTCTTGGAAACTAGAGGTTTTAGTGTTTTTATGTGATCATATATATATAGTAAATGCTAATATTGTATGTATATATATTTATATCCATTCTTAAAATTATACTGCAAAGATCTCTATTTAGAAGAAAATAATGGTTCTATAAAATTTATATTTGAAGGAAAGGTAATTGTAATGGTATTAAAGGTCTTGAAGGTTAAAATGCCTGCTTATTTCTGCTTATATTTTAAATACTTAAACCTGAATATATAGACGCATGAAAGAGAGAGTTTGGGTATAGGTATAGAATATAAACAATATTGTAGGTTAGCCTATGATCAAATATATATGAAGAATGGTCAATCTTAAGATTTTATAACCCAATGTTTCCTTACTGCTCAAGGTTGAAAGACTTAAACGAAATTTGAATTTTTGGTTTACTTTGTGTAAAGTTTTCCGACTTGTGAAAAGCGACAGTATGTCGCCAAAATTCGGACTGTAATTTTTTAAAGTTTGATGAAATCT
>CP092866.1:29357960-29434140 GCA_030710605.1 Cordylochernes scorpioides | reverse complement strand
GATCCTCTGATGTCCTGCAGTTCTCCAGCAGTCTTTCTATGGCCTCTCCGGGTGGTTCCTCGATAAGATGGTCCCCTGACCTTGATCCATTCTTGTCTGTTAGGTCTCCAGTCATCTGCTCTAGGCTGTTCTCCTGGATCTCTTCTATGGTCGTCGTAATCCCTGTGCTCCATGTCCAGTGTTCCACCTTCCTCATCTTCACACACCAGCTCCCTACAAATAATGATAATAATAATAATAATAACTTACTGTGTATGTAGATAAAATAATCCCTTGGATCAATATTAAAAAAAGAGAGGTGAAATCAGTTTTCAAGGGATAAGTTTCTTATTTAATTAATTCATTTGTATATATTTGAAGAGGGAAAAATAAAAATCAGGTAAAAAGTTTCTTTTAATTTTGAATATTCAAGCTTTCGAGCAAATATACTGTTCTTCAACGGGCTAATACTCTATGTACAATATCTTAATATATTTGTATCCTATTGACGATTTTTTATATCGTGTTTTCTTCTGTAGAAAGACCTTTATTCCAACTGATGATCTGAATTAATTTAAACCTTAACATTCAAAAACTAATATATACAATTCTAAATGATATTATATTAACTATTTATAAGTATAGAATATATAAGATCTAATACAAGCGATAGAGAAATATCTAAACCGAAGTGCTAACTGTTTTCTATCAACATAAAAAATCTATTTTAAAACAATAGTTATGAAAATAGTATAAGATTAAGCTAGGAAGCATCTTGTAGCGGGAATATATAGGAAGAATTTAACGCCATTCTATATATAAACTGTAATTATAGCTTTATTTAAGAACAATCTCAATTAAATTTTTCTATTGCTTGATTGACACAAAATAAAAAGCGTATAGAGTTAGTAGACCAATTCAAAAATAAAGATATTCCAATAATAATAAAAATATATTTATAGTATAAATGTTAAAATATCTATAGATGTAAAATAGTGATTAAAAATGAAAATCCATCTATTAAATTATAAAAAGTTGCTATTATAATGTAAAATGTCGTTATTGAAGTCTAAAATATTGACATTATAAACTATATATAAAATGTCTTAAAATATTTCAGAATCTATATATTGAAATGTTTTTTAATGAACAATAACAATATGCTTTTATGAAAAAATAGTACAAATGTAATATTGTACTGGGATAAGGTGCATAAATTAAGAAAAAGGCTTCTTCTTATCGAGCAACTGAAAGTTGCTGATGGCTTGCGCCATCTATCGGAATAAATATCAACTATTCTCGTTGATTTTTAATTATTCCAGAATTGGCCAAATACCTATTCTTGATTAATCAAGAAAAGCTAACCACGGACGCGTTTCGGGCTGTTGGCCCTCATCAGCGTGGTGCAAGCTGTACCTCAACGATCAAAAAATTGGTCATTAAGGCATCCTGAAAAATCATGAAACGGGTAGTTATAATTAGTATTAATAATAATAAAATATGTTTTTAATTAATAATTTAGTTTTAAAATATGCTCTATATAAGATATTTCAAAGTTTAACATGATTTTATAAAACTAGAATAAACGATATAATGTATATATATACTAGCATTATATTTTTAAATCGAATTTATAAAGTTTAACGTTATTTCCAAAAGAAGTTTATGGCCACAAAAAGCCAAAAGACATAAAGATAATAGCTTTTAAAATATCGTTTGGATTTAGTAGTCGAAACCCTTTGTCACCACAAACTTTGGGAAGTCATTTTTAAAGATTCTAAAAGTCAAGAAAAGCTCTCAGCTTTCTCTTTCTTTTCAAAATACATTTATAAACATATATGTCTTTAAAAATATATTTAAATCTATTTTTTCAGATCTTTAAAATTTTCCTCTAAAAGGTATATATCAGTTACAATATATGTATTATAGGTTTTTAACTTTTAATTAGACAATTTTAATATATATTTAGACATTTTTCATATTTTAATTTAGACACTTTCTTTTTTATTTAGACATTTTCAATTTTAATTTAGACATTTTTCATTTTAATTTAGACACATGGACTTTTATATTGTGTCTAAATTAAAATGAAAAATGTCTAAATATAAATTTAAAATGGCTAATCAAAAGTTAAAAACCTAAATATAAGATCCATATATATTTTTTAAGTGGTGAGTATTGAATTATAGGTAGATTTTATATATATTTTTAAATGAAATTATTTTTGCTTAATATTATAACAACGTATTAATTTAATTTATCAACATAATATTAATTTCAATATTTTTACTCACCATATTTTGTTGTATATATATTAATTAATTGTTACCACAGAGTGTGTGTGTGTGTAAGCTCACAGGTAAATAGGCGCTAACCGAAGAGAAAAAAAGTTCCTTTGTTTAATATAATAACGAGTTTACAAAGTGGGAAGAGGAGCTTCTTTTATTAGCATGCACACAAGCTTTCGGACATATCGTCCTTCATCAGGTAAGAGTAATAAACGCGCTGAGGATCCATATATACACAAAGCTGAAAAGAAAATTTACATAACTGCAAAAGATAAAAGTATTTAAAGATAAAAATAAGAACCAAATATGCTAAAAAGATTATAGGGATTAAATGCTAATAAATCTGGACTAAGTACATATGCACTATGAATGGTGTTAATCAAGGGCAGGTAAATGCAACCTATGGCTATTCACATAACATATGGTATTGTTCTGGTATATCTATATGCCTGTTGATGCTGTTTGTTTTTATTGACACAAATGCCTCTAGTAAAAGTCTTTGGTACTTATTATTGATATTGCTGTATAGAATGGATGGCTTTGTTAGATTGAATGTATGACCGGTTTGCATAGAATGACTGTAAATAGGGGAATTTAGGTTTTTATTAGAGATGTTTCTGGAATGCTCAACCATTCTGATGGCGACGGATCTACCCGTCTCCCCGACATAAGTGGCATTGCATTGGTCGCAAGAGACGGAATAGACAGCACCACCAGAACGGAGAGAACTCGCATGAAGGGAAGATCTGGTAATGGGGTGTCGGATTAGTGTGGCGATGTTAGGTGGGTTCTGGAAGTATGTTGTAATGCCGTGTTGCCTTAAAAACCTGGCTATGGTGATGGACTGGGGGCAAAAAGGAAGGGAGCAAATATTTCTGTGTATAGCTGGAGCACTGTTGTGGTGAGGGTCATGCATGTGTTTAAGAATGAAGGGGGTCGGGTAGCCGGATTTGGATAAATATGAAAATATTTTAGCCTTTTCTATTGTTTGGAATAACGGGAGGGAACAATGAGTAAAGATACGTTTAGTGAGAGCTCTAACTGTATTGATTTTGTGTGGTGTTGGGCAATGTGACCGGAAGTTTGTGTGGTGTGGGGGTGTGTTGTTTTTATAGTATACTGTGGTATGGAAACTGCTGGGGGTGCGTATGACTAGTGTATCTAGGAAAGGTAGGACTGAGTGATTTTCTGTTTCATGGGTGAAGGCTATGTCTGGGTGGAAGGAGTTGAGGTCAGATAGGATGTGAGAGGCAGATACCTCACTTACCAAGCAAAAGGTATCATCGATGTACCGCCTCCAGAGAAAGATGTCTGAAGAATGGCGTGAAGTGATCCATTGGTCCAGTGACCTCATGACAACCTCAGCCACCACGGTTGAGAGGGGGCTACCCATGGTAATAAAAGAAGCTCCTCTTCCCACTTTGTAAACTCGTTATTAACCTTCAGTGAAGAGCAGTTCTACTTAATTTGTTTAATATAGTTTCCCTTTTATATTTTTTCTCTCTCTTTTGAATTAATAAATATAATGTTTAATTAATAACTCTTGGAATCAGTTTCATTAAATATTCTAAGCAAAGTCAACATATTTCTCACATTGCCTTTTTATTTTTTAATGTTAATATTGTAGCGCGAAATATTTATTTTTTTATTAACAGATTATTAATTTTGATATTTTTCGCTACTCTGTAAACACACACACACACAAAGCCTTTATTAAGACATTAGTCTTATACAGATTCTCCGTACAAGGTGCAATATCAGGAAAAGAGCAGCACAGGAAACCAGTAGTTCCGCAACTATATACAATTATTAGTAATAAGGAAAAGTAAGATTTAATATGAAAGGTCGACGCCATCGCCCCAAGTCTTCAATTCCATAAGCGGGGAGCAGAAATAGGGACTAAGTTGTTTAGTTGGCCATAAATATAGCATCCAGACACAAAAAGGAGGTTTACTCCAGCACAGCCATCCCTATCACTAGCTCCGCAATCTCATCGTCGACCAACACGATGGCTCCTCGATGTTTCGTCATCATTCTGAGGTGTAAGAACAATAGCTTCCAAGTTCTCTTTTCTCCCTCTTTACACCTACTGCCTTGTAAAAATTATATAGGGCCTGAGCAACTAGTTTGCTTGTTTGGGCACTGGTTAACATCATTTGGATTGACCTAAGTTGGCTGGTGTCTACCATTGAAAAGAATGTCCTTCTCTCCTCACTAATATCTTGGCATTCATAGATATAATGAGATAGTTCAGTTTTCATATTTCCTTTGCAGAGATCACAAATCTTATCACCCTCTTTGAAAATGTTTGTATGGTTTTCCTTGAAAAACGAATATAGTATTCTCTGTTGTGCGATATAGCGTTTTACAGAGAATGGAAAGTTGCTAAGTAAATAGTTTTCAATTCGGAATTAACTGTGTAAATACCTGTAGTGAGGGTAGAATTTAGAATTCTCTATTTTTGCCTGGTCACTTTGAAAAGATGTTACTCTGTAAACTTCACTCTTTATTTCTCTGGTATTTTATAAATTTTAATGTGTTCTTGCCTTAAACATCCTGAAGTTCCTCTATCTTTTTGTCTACATGAAAATATGTTTCAATACTATTATAGACTATAAACTATTATAGACGCGTATGATTCTTTTGAAAATTAAACAATTTTTACTGCCTTTACTGCAATGAAAAAAAAAAAAATGGCGCGCTGATGCATCATAATAGGTTTCAATGATTTGTATAAAAATAAATTGCTATGTCATTCTGACTTTAACATTTTCTAAGTAACAATATCTTATGTTATAAAGGACTGCGGCGAGTGATTATAAACAATACTTAAAGTTACACCGCATAAGTTTCTTTTTTGTGAAAAATCAATATTTATTTCAAAGAGAAATATTTACTTTTTCTAACTTTTTTGAATGAAGTATGAGAGGGTGAAAATATGAAGAGTAATGGCGAACGGAAAAATAAAAGTGTCCAGGGGCGGGAACCCGTTCGCCATTACTCTTCATATTTTCACCCTCTCATACTTCATTCAAAAAAGTTAGAAATAGTAAATATTTCTCTTTGAAATAAATATTGATTTTTCACAAAAAAGAAACTTATGCGGTGTAACTTTAAGTATTGTTTATAATATCTTATGTATAAAATGGAAGGATTTAAAAGCACGAATGTTTCTTTTATACATAATAAAAACTTCTACTGTCCTTACTGCGATGAAAAAAATATATTGGGAGGGCTTGGTTCATCAGTGTTATATTTGTGTTAATATCTTATGTATTGAAAAGTTGCAATTATAATGAAAAATATTGTAATTATTATTGAAAACGTGTATTTATAAAATGAGAGTTTTATGTATCTCAGAGATTAACATGAACATAAGTTCAACTTAAAGTCCAAAACAACAAAAAATACTAAAAATAAAACGAAATAGGGAACCAAATGGAATTCATTACTGAAACTAAACCTAACGCTAAAAACCCTCTTTGCTGGTATCAATGAGTTTTCTCTCTCGATCATAAAACATGCTGTTGTAAATGTTTAAATCACTGAAAAAAAAACTAAAAGTATTTGACTAAAATATCAGAATAGTGAGACTAAAACTAGGAATGATTGACAAAAATATGAGAACATAGCTGAACAAATACAAATTCCATTCAATCCTGAGATTAAAAAGTGATTGTATCTTTAACGTGAAGACATGGGAAGAGGATCTTCGATTCTGGTTTAAAAATGAATGAGTGTCTACTATACCTCATAAAATATTTATTTATTTCAACGATAATTCAGCGAGTATTTTAAGTATAACACAATACAAATTATTTATATAAACTCTATATATTCCACTCATGGACAAAACTTAAGGAAGTTGCATATTTCGATTTCACCGGAGGTCTTTTCTTTTTAAGGAGAAAGAGGTAATTTTGTTCACACACTCGGTTATCTCGTGTGTCTTCAATAAAGGTCATTGTGTATCAAATATCTTTCAGAGTTATTGTTTAAATCCCGATATACATGGTAAAAGTACAGCTTCCTTAAGTTTTGTCCATTTTATAGTGTATAAATATATATATATTTAGTAGACAGTATGCAGTTAAATGTAATTTATAAGCTCATATCTTATAAGACAGATTCCACCCTTCAGCACTGCGTATATAAGCAGAATCGTCCAATACAGTATTAGAGCTCTGAGAAGTGGTCTGGGAGATTTCACCACTGATAAGCCAAGCCCTCCCAATATATTTTTTTCATCACAGTAAGGACAGTAGAGGTTTGTATAGAGTATAAAGGAGACATTCGTGCTTTTAAATCTTTTCATTATAAATATAACAAAAAAAAAACTCAATACGAACTAAAATCACGTATAAGTTCAATTATTTATTCTGAAATAAGTCAATAGAGCTGTATATAATATAACCAAATATATTATTAAAATAGAAACATATTAATATAATTCTGTAGCCAAGTTATAAATAAATTTGTGTTATAATATATTACTAGCCTTGAAGCTATATATAGGATATGTTACAATGTATAATTAACCCAACTTCCACACCTCTATATACTAATCTAATTATAACTAATCTAACCTAATTTATACAGCATACAGCTGAATTTTAAATTTATCAAGTTTTCCCAGAATTCTCTTTCTTGATTCGTTACTTTCACTACTTTGCCTAATATATTGTATTATTTCCCTTTGCATATTTCCTCGTATAGACATATAGGTTTTAATATATTGGAATATTTCTCTAAATACTATCTCATTAATACATAATTATATTTAATTAGAACTAATTAGAATTTTTGAATTTAGCTGATATTTTATGAGAATTCTTTGCATTACTTATTTTACAACTGTTACTATACTTAATATATTGCATTATATTTATAAATGTATTAGAGCCTGTTTTCCGTGTATATTTGAAATGTTAACCGCGGAGTTTGTTTTTGTAAATATCTTTGATACCCTCTCGTGGTTAGTTAAAACACTTTCAAAATAAAGAGAGACCTTGACAAAGATAGACGTACAACCTAGATAACTATTGTACTTTGAAAGTAATAAAATGTGTTATTTTATATTTGTGATCCAAAATATGCCACGTTGGGTATATATAACGCTATGTATTTCTTTAACTAAGCAATACGTTACACACTCTGCTTTTTAGGATGGAATTATTCAACGATATATATATGTCGTACCACAAGAACTTGCAGTCATGGGCCAAAGTTGTTTCAGGCGTCAATGGGTAACATAAAGGACGATACAGGTTGCATAGTATCTATGAGAAAGGACAGCGGCCGAAGACAAGGTCCAAGATAGTGTGATCTGTACAAGATAGAGAGAGAGAGAAAGAGAGATTATCTGTTGTTATCCAGTGACGGTGGGAAAACTGAATAACGACTTATGGAAGTTCCCTAGGAGGAAATGACTTAATATTGACGAAATTGAACCTTGTCCTGTCTTGGGCGTAGTGGACTCTCAATAAAACTTTATCTTGTTTATTCTATATACAGTTACGAGCGTCATTCTTCGTCGCCTCTGTCACGGTTTGCTTTTATTTTTGAATGCCCCCCTCCTATTGGTCAGCTACGATCACGCCACCTTTGCCCCCCCCCCCCCCCCATCATTTGGTGCCGCCAATGCGCGAGACACTTCTGTCACCGTTTGCTTTTGGTTCAGTGGTAGAATGCTCACCTGCCACGCGGGCGCCCCGGGTTCGATTCCCGGCCGATGCATTTTTTTTTTACAATTTTTAAAACTCATTTATATATTATACAAGAATGACATCCACGGCGCCAATTTATAATTGTAACGAATAGTATTTTAATAAAAGCATTTAATCGGGTAAACCCCGGGCGTTGCCCGGGTCATTCGGCTAGTGATTACATAATGGTCAAGATGGCGTGATGATTGGGATTGTTACACTACTTATATTTATGATATATCAAAACTTGTGTATATTGACATATATTACTACATATATTTTCCAAACTAAAAATAAAGGTCGCATTTGGAAAGTTAAAGTAAAATAAAAATATTTCTGTGTTAGGGAAAATTAATTTGCTTTAGAGATATGATAGGAAACATTTGGGGGTATCAATTCCGATAATATATATAATTTATTTTTAAAAAAACATGCATTTTACTTTCATCATTGACTATTCTTTTATTTTTGACCATAGATTTAGAAAATAACACTTTGAATATTTGTTGTAAATATGTATAGTTAACCTACCTATTTTTAATTCACGAATATAGGATTCATTTTATGAATTCTATATTACTGTGAAAAATAATTAATGTGTAATTCTTTTCAAGTAATTGGAAGTTAAAACTACTTGATAAGTAAATACCTTTCTTTCCTTTTTCACGAATGCACCTCCAATTCTTTATCATTTTCAACAACAAAAAAACATTTTAATCATAATATATATATATATATATATTTAGACAATGAAAATGTCTATATTGGATTGAATATATAATATTATATCTTTTATTTATAATCCAATATATGTAAATTGTCTAAAGATCTAAATATGGATCGCTCTATCTTTTTTTCAGAAAAAATAAATATTTCAACTGAAGGGTAGAGATGTTGAAGTTAGAGAGGATGTCCTATGGTATTTGTTGACCCCGGTTACAGGGGGAAATACAAAAATTGGCAATTTCCTTCCAACGCAACACAAATATTTACAAACTTTTCTCCGATTCATTGGACGATGGGAACACACATTTTGTCTTCTTATACTAGTAGTGTTCTGCTGTTTAAATAGTTGAGTATTTCAAGAAGAAATAGAAAATGGCTAAACAAGACAAGATGGTTGGTTTTATGTCTTAATACAAAGATTGTTTATAAACTAATACTTAAATTCATAAATTTAATTGCCATCTATCGACAAAATTTGTAACAAATAAATTTACTTGTAATATTTTATTTATAATATCATCTGATGATAATATTGAAAAGAAACACATTGCCAGTAAATTTATTTCTTACAAACTAATAATTTTTCAAATTAAAGACATTTCGGCCAGTAAATCTTTTTTATTGTCTTGACGTTTCGACAAAAATATGTCCTCATCAGGAGCGAACAAAAATTAAAACATTTGGCAAAGCTTTGGGAATTAATTATTAAAATAATTTCTAACGCTTTGCCAAATGTTTTAACTTCTGTTCTCTCCTGACGAGGACAAAATAATTTTGTAGAAACGTCAAGATAATAAAAAGATTTACTGGCCGAAGTATATTTAATTTGAAGAACTATGAATACCGGCCAGGCAACCTCTAGCTTGACGAAACCTAATGCTTGTTTATCTATTGTTTATCTTTATCTAATTTTCCAATTAAATAATCCCTCTTTCAATATCAAGTTGAAACATCAGGCTTCAGGGGATGTCTGAGTTCCTTTATAAATAATTTTAATTCATAAATCTCAAGCTTTCAGGCACGTCTTCTACAGTAGAAAACACTCTACAAAAATCGCCAATAGTACTAGAGTGAAAATCAAATACAGAAGGGAAATGGGCTTTCGTGTCAGAATATAAAATGAAAGGATTTAAAAGCACGAATGTTTCTTTTATACATAATACAAACTTCTACTGCCTTTACTGCGATGAAAAAATATATTGGGAGGGCTTGGCTCATCAGTGGTGAACCTTCCCCGCGGTTTTATATGTAAAGATATAAAATGAAAAGATTTAAAAGCACGAATGTTTCTTTTATACATAATACAAACTTCTACTGCCTTTACTGCGATGAAAAAATATATTTGGAGGGCTTGGCTCATCAGTGGTGAACCTTCCCCGCGGTTTTATATGTAAAGATATAAAATGAAAAGATTTAAAAGCACGAATGTTTCTTTTATACATAATACAAACTTCTACTGCCTTTACTGCGATGAAAAAATATATTTGGAGGGCTTGGCTCATCAGTGGTGAACCTTCCCCGCGGTTTTATATGTAAAGATATAAAATGAAAAGATTTAAAAGCACGAATGTTTCTTTTATACACATAATACAAACTTCTACTGCCTTTACTGCGATGAAAAAATATATTTGGAGGGCTTGGCTCATCAGTGGTGAACCCTCCCAGCGGTTTCACTAATTTAATCTACCAGACCGCTTCTCCGAGCTCTAATACTGTATTGAACGATACTGCTAATATACGTAGCACCGAAGGATGGAATCTCAGAAATGGTTTTCAAGAAAACTATGGACATAAGCTTATTGGACAGTAGAATTACATGGCGCGTTATTGCTTTGTGTTAAGAAAGTTAGAAATTTGTGAATTAAATATTTTAAAAGAAACTTATCTCGGAAGCATCTTCTATTTTCACCTCTATCATTTTTTTCTTCTTTTTGGACTTCTGTCTACATAAGACAAGGTGTCATTAAACTTATATGCTTTTCTTGTTATTCTATATTATTCATAGGTTATTTTAAATAAAGATTATAAAAAACCTGGATATTTTTAAATTATAAAAGACTTGACATATGTGATATCAATTTTTAATTTGATTTTTATATATTGATAATACACAACCATATTGACACTATATTTTTCAGCATACTTATATGTTCGAAACATATAATATTTGAGGTGAGAATTGACTTCTTTAATATATTTATACCTAATTATATTAATTAAGTATTAATGTGTAATATATATATATGTTATATAAAATATTATTTTATTTAAAATTATATTTCATAGATTCAAATATTATGTTTATATCTACCACCAGATGTCGAGACTTTCCCTATATAAAACCGATTGTTGTTGTTTCTTGATGGCCGGCTCAAACCTTTTGTACATTATGTAAATAAGTTTTTCATTTTTTTTAAATTCTTACACCTTAGTCCAGACAGTACTTTTATCAAATTATGTTTATATATTTTTCAATCAGCTAAATTAAAGCAATAATGATCTGAACTATTTTTATTGATATTATTTAATTATTATCACGACTGCAGAACAATATCACAAACTCATGGATTCCAAGATCAAGTAAATGCTTAACAATATTCTATATTCTCAAAATAATCAGCATCAAGTAATAATTCTATATAACTCTAATATTCAAAATTCAACAGAAAAAATATATTTTTTTACAACATATATTTACTAATTTATGTAAAGATATAATAATAATAATAATAATACTTAATACGTATTTATGCGAAAAATATATATATATTTCATATGATATTTATGTTTAAAGAATCATTAAAAATCTAATACACCCCTTTTCGCGAGTATCAAATTTTATTTCAAGCGAATGCGCTTAATCATTAAACTTCTTAATAATTATTTCAACGAATAAATGATATCAGTAAAGAAATGAATGGTACAGAATGTAAAATCGATTTTAATGAAACAATCTCGAAAGTTGAATGTTGCGTGGTGACAATTATCGTTCTCTCAGGGTTAAACAAAAGAAATTGGAACATGGCCAGCGGTGGTCTACCAGGATTGCCGTCTAATTGGTCAGATTGGATCACGTGATAGATGGCCACTTTCTTTGGTCGTCTGCCCCCTCTATTGGCTAATTACATCGAATTAATAGAAAAATCGATTAATTAATGGTAATGGAACTTTTTTGAACACCTGTAATGGAATTTAATTTATTCCGTATTTAAATTAATGATAAATATGAGGACGAAGACAAATTCTCTTTTAGAAAATATTGAGTTTGCATTTTAATTAGGGCTATTGTCGATAATTAGATGGGGAACACAATAGGTTATTGTTAGGCCTATTATGGCGTGGTTATAATAGAGAATAATGGTATAAAAATCTATTATAAAATCTATATATTCAAATTACGCTATTTGAGAATGTGTGCAGAAATCTACAGGGTATGATTAAAATGTTACTGTACAAAGTGGTTCCAATTTTTATAATACCCAGTTTACAACGAACCATCTATATTTAAGGGAATTTTATCAAAAATTGGAGCGGTTGAAGACTCTAGCTGTCATTGTGGCAACGAATTCCAGGACTCGAGACACCTACTGCTGGAATGCCCACTCTTCTTCACCGCTAGACAACAGACAATAAATAATGTTGTAGATCTATATCAATTTGTAAATACTAGAGATAATTATCATAGATTTAACTATTTTTGTGAATATATTTATGATTATCTTTCTAACTTGAAAAGTTCAGGTTCCTAATGTATATTATTGCTTCTCTTTTTTTAAAATTATTTTTATTGTATAATATGTTCATAACTGTTTCTGTTTTAAAAAATGTAAATCGACGCAATTAACCCTAGCCATGAAATCGCGTTTTGTGTGCTGAAATAAATAAATAAAAGAGGATATAAATTTATACAAACTACGAAAAAATTGATAATTTTCAAATTAAGACCCTTCTGCATCAATGTACCTTTGCTATATTTTCGTCTAACTTTGGAAACACTTGCAAAATTTGTGTTTCTGTATGCCTCGAAAATTTGGCCAACCCATTTTGTTCCACTAGATAAATCTTTGCCATCTAAAATTTTCATAGTGAACCGTCAGTTAAGGCCTTTTTTTATTTTGAATATAATAAAATATAAAACGAATATAAAATAGGAATATTTGTGTGTAATATTTTCATATAAAATCCCTTATTGGAGAAGAAATTGTATGAGTAGTGACTGTACTCCACGTTAGGAGAAGCTGCACGTGACATCTGTTCTTCATGTCAGAGGTGGTCATTTTATATTGGAGATAAGACGGTCTGCTACTGAGTAGTGCTCCCAGTCTTAGTGAAAAAAAAAAGCAGAGGCATTCTACTTCTTTTGATAATTGTAATACCTTATATGATTGAGAAGTTATAAGATCAGTAAAAGTTTGTGCCTCAATGCTTGCTTTGTTTATATATGGATGTTGTTTTATTGCCTTATAATTAATTTATGATCAACTGGCTTTGTTCTTACTGTTTGGGGAAGAGCATTACACTCCGCGCGCGCGATGCAAATATTAAATTCTAATTCTACTGTCATTAAAGCTTATGCCAATAGTTTTCTTAAATATCAGTTCTAAGATTCCCTCTTTGTGTTGCTTATATAAGCAGAATCATCCTATACAGTATTGGAGCTCTAGAAGGCGGTTTGGTAGATTAAATTAGCGAAACCAATGGAAGGATTCATCACTAATGAACCAAGCTTTCCCAATATTTTTTCATCGCAAAAAGGAGTGTAGAATTTTTTTTTATGTGTAAAAATAAACATATGTGTTTCAATTATTTATTACTTATAGAAGGCGCGTTATTGCCTTATAAAAATATTATTGTTTGTATAGTTCCTCGTACAGTACCCTATAGGATTTCGGTCTACACACAAGTGCCCAATGCGGGATTCAATCTCAGATCTTATCCTACAGAAATCGACGGTTTTACCATTCATCCACCGACCTTCCTAAGATAAACATATAAAGTAATTAAACCCTAATCGTGTGCTTAGATTAACATTTGAAATTTGTAGATTTATTATTTCTGGATGCCATCAAAAATGCTCATTCTGAGCAGTCAGGAGGTACGTCTTTTAGTGTTTTTATTAACACCTGACTATGTATTTTTACGATATTTGAAATAGTAAATTATATTGCAAGTAATATATATATATATTATAGAAAAATATTTTCTGTTGTTGATTTTGATATATTATTCTTATAGAATTACTGATGGCCAGTAGAAGAGTATTTTTTCTCGAAAGCTTGCTTCGTCACAATAGGCTTGGGCGGTAACGGATGAGGGCCTACCAGCGATAGCTAGGAATCCACTTCCCTTGTCTATAAGTCTGGTTAGTACTTTATGTTTTGGTTTGGTGGACTGTATCTAGATAGGCCAGACCAGCTGAATATTACCCTTAAATTAGAGCCGTTCGATTATTTATAAAACTTCTGACTACATGAGCAACATCAACTCTCTTCGACTAGGTGAATCTCCTAACGCTAATTAATTGGAGCACAGACTCAAGGAACTAGACCGAATCTCTGACTGACTACAGACACTTTATTTGTTCATCTAGCTGTTTTATATAATTAAAATTTGCATATCTAACTAAACTATTAATAAAATTTACACGAGAAGAAAATTGTAACTAGATTTACGTAATAAGCACGAACAAAGCTCATTGTTAATTTTTTTTATTAATTATTAAATAAATTCTTCATCAACAATAATAAGTTTATTCAATTTAATCATATATAATCTTTTTATTTATTATTTCTGGATGCCATCAAAAATGCTCATTCTGAGCAGTCAGAAGGTACGTCTTTTTAGCGTCATTATCAACACCTGACTATGTATTTTTACGATATTTGAAATATTAAATTATAATACAAGTAATATATATATAGTGATTAAAAAGTTAAAGAAGAGAGAGAGAGATTTGAAAGTGTAGTGGAAAACATTTTAAAATAATTTTTATTTTATATAAATAAATATATTTATTTTTCGCTTTTTTAGTTTCAATATTAAATTGGTAGGATAAAAATATGCATATTTTCAAATTTAAATTAGAACTAGAAAAATATGGGGAAAGTTTAAATTAATTAGATATGTAATTTTTTCCCCAAGAAATTGGGAAAATTATTAAAATTTGAGTAATTAAATAGGAAACCAATTTAAGAAAACATAGTCCCAACTGTAAATTTAAATTTATTCAATTTGGGTGGACGGGTTCTGATTTTAAATTAAACAGCCGCTTGATGAGAGACCGGCAACATCTCGTATTTCTCTACGAATATTTTTAATAAAATATGACTTTTGACTATTACCTGGTTAAACCATTTAACAACGTTTTCTATTCATTTTCATCTATTTTAGAAGTCTGAATATTTGGAATTAAATGTACAGTAGCATTTAAAATTATTTTAAATAGTTTTCTTAATATAGCACAGTAAATTCTAAATTGTAATAAAAAGGATAGATAAAATATTAAAATACACTCATGGTCGAAATTTAAAGATGTTATTTCTTTTAGCGTGTATATATTGGGATATAGACAATAACTTTGAAAGATATTTGATACACAGCGTTCTTTATTGAAGACACACCTGATAACCAAGTGTGAATATTGCCACGTGGAAAATTAGGGAAGACCAACTTCGGGATGAGACAGCAATTTATTTCAGGCAAGAACAAACTATGAAAGATAAACAAAAGATAAGCAGAAATGGAAATTTACAGAGTAGCAAAATATAAACATAAAAAACTAGACTCTGCTAATAAAATAATAAATACTTTTTTACAATATAATTGGTTCTTTCTCCTAAAGAAAAAAAAAAACAGACAACAGGAGACATCAAACTATGAAACTTCCTTAAGTGTACAAGTGATAAAATTTTCAGTCTCTTATATCTTTCATTTAAGAATATTATCAACAACAATAAAAAATAAACTCTCAACTAATGAGAAATTTCTAATGATTTATATTATATTTTGCTAAATATATACCTTTTTTTGAAGGAAGAATTTCTGCGTGCCATAGATTGTGTGAAATTATTATTTTCCTTCTTTTACACTTTCAAAAATATATATTTGAATAAACATATTAAACTATGAATAAATATGGAAAATGCTTGTTAAAAGTTTAGCCTGAAGGAAGATGATCGGAGGGGAAATAAATATAAAAGGCGCCTGTCAAATTAAATGAAAAACCTTTTAGGCGCTATCAAAAATTTAAAATATAAATTATTTATTCCAATATATGATAATATTATCTTCACACACATTATTCTATTTTATATATTTTATCAGGATTTTCGGCAAAACAAATAGTTTAATAAACAAAAGTGTTAGGTAGATTTTGATGTTTCTATGTATATCACTCTTTAAATTCTAGGTTAAAAGTGGGCACGCGAGTCTTCCCTATGAATACAGCCAACCCACAGGATCCAAAAAACCACCCTCCAGGCAACTGGTCTTACACACACTTTATTTTATAAAATGAAAGGATTTTAAAAGCCCGAATGTTTCTTTTATACATAATACAAACTTCTACTGTCCTTACTGCGATCAAAAATATATTGGGAGGGCTTGGCTCATCAGTGGTGAATCCTCCCAGCGGTTTCGCCAATTTAATCCACCAGACCGCTTCTCAGAGCTCTAATACTGTATTGGACGTAGTATCAATTATTCCGCCTTCTACAAGCTTTCAGGTAAGCTTTTTAAGGCACATAAAAAGACACCGGACGACATCTAGACGACACACGCAAGCAGCCCGCCGAATCTGGTACAGCGCGCCGCCTGCGAAGGAACCAAGGACGCACCAAGCACACCTAGAGCCCGAAGCCCCAAGGCGGCAAAAATAGTGACCACGAGGATCGAAACTTCATCTAGGAGTACTGTATTGGACGATTCTGCTTATATACGCAGCACTGAAGGATGGAATCTCAGAAATGGGTTTCAAGAAAACTATGGACATAAGCTTATAGGACAGTAGAATTACATTCAAATATTTGCATCGAGAAATGCTCTTCCGCAAACAATAAAGACAAGGCTAGTTAGGCATAAATTAACACAAAGCAATAACGCGCCATCTATACATATAAAATGAAAGGATTTATTTTATAATCACAATATATATACAGTCATTTTATACACGTGACCAGATGTTGGTCAAATATATATACAAAAATAAACACAGTTACAAGGTTGTCCCAAAAGTTTGTAAACACTGGTAAATTATTGAAATACCAATATTATTCGCCGTTATGTATAATGTCTTTGTATTATGTATAAAGTAATTGTATTATGTACTAATATGGAAATTTGCCTTAATAATATTATTCGCCAAGTAATAAGAAAAACAACGTTTTAAGGAAAAAACAAATTTTGGGACAACCTTATATATTGAATAATAATAAAACTCTCACAACATACAGCAATATACACTATAAATAAATGGCTGTTAAAAAACAAAATTTAATTGATTCTAGATTAACATAATTTATTTGTGTGCATTTGGATTAATTCGTCACATGTACGACTTAGAAATTCAAAAGGGCTCTAAACCGTATTGACTATCTTTTCTTTAAAACACCTCAAACACTTCAATAAATATACCATGAAAGATAATTAGTCTATGAGACCCCTGATTTACCTCTCCTTTGTTTACATAACAACGACAAAAAAGTAAATGAAACGCGCATGCGTCATTAGATAAAGTTGTGAAACAATAGAGAGCAAATAAGCATGATAATCAAACGGATGCCATAGATACTGGTATATATTATTATGTCATTGATATATCAGGATGTTTAAATAAGCACGCAGAATCGATAAGAATCTCTGGTCAACTATTTTATATTTAAAATATCATCATTAGTGCCATCTATCGATGATAATTATAAACATTTTAAACTTTTCTTCTGGAATATATGTAATTAAAATTTATTCTACTAACATTATCATGCAATAGATAAGAATTTTAAATTAAAAATACATATATTGTGTTAATCAAAATATAATTTATTTACCAATATTTCAGTTGGCTGTACGCCAACCTTTTTCAAGGTATTATAACATATATAACACACACAAGGTGTTATAATACCTTGAAATAGGTTGGCGTTCAGCCAACTGAAATATTGGTAAATAAATTATATTTTGAATTAATATATACCTTTTTAATTAAAGATCTATTTATAGATTGTTCTATTTTCAAAAAGATGAGATTTGAAAGAAATACCTTCGTTTACCTTCGTGAAATATTGAGAATAAGTATGTAACAGACAAGTTAGGATCATCCAATTGCGTCACTGCAAGGAGGATGAAGACTTTTGACAGCCGCGCTGGACTCGAAGAGGAAAAGTAAAAACAGATTGGCGCCACTCGTCCCATGCGTCTCCTTCCTTGTCGATTTTTTTCCAGGTGCACACGTGTCCTCAACCGTCTCCAGATCTGTCACTCGGACGTCACCGTAGCATCGCACTTTGCCAAAGCTGGTGTCGTGGTTTTTTCACCGACCCGAGACCGCTAGTTTGCGGCGATGGACAATAAACGGCGCTTACAAGGTTTTCCCAAAAATTCATAAACACTTGTAAGAATTGAAATACCAATATTATTTGCCTTTAAAAGCCTCCCTCTTCTTTCACTTCTCGTGTATTCAAATGAATGGTTTTGTGTAAAAGTTATATAACTATTATTTATTATTAAATTTAAGTGAAACTAATTCTCTGTAAGGCTTGTTAAAATTAATTAAAAGGTTCTTTAGATACTATTTTCCTTGATATTCTTGTCTTTTGTAGCGATTTACTATTCACAATTATGTAAATACGACATCTATGATTCTGTTCTAAAGGCTTTGTATTATGTATAAATTAATTCTGACTGCCCGCTAACCGCTGACCTTAGGGAACTAAATCAACTTCCCATAACAAATATGCAACATCTGGTCTACACTAAGGACATACACCAAATATTCAACAAATTCTGCAGAATGTACTTAAAAAATAAGTGACTACTAATGTAATCAATTTGCATACTGATATGTGAATATGTATATATCTCTTTAAACTACTTTTTCTTTTTTGTCTTTCAATTAAATGTATATATTTCACACGCAAATATCCGAATTGTGGATATAGAGTGTACTCTGCAATTGATAAATAAAAATGTATAAATTAATTGTATTTGTGAATTAATATGTATTAGACGTAATAATATTATTCGCCAAGTTATAAGAAAAACAAAGTTTTAAGAAAACACGAACTTTTGGGAAAACCTTATAATTTAAGAGTTTATTTTGATGAGTGAGGTCGTATTTCGTTTTATAATACACTGGTGTCCAAAAAAATAAGAAACTTAACCAATATTGAAATTTCTCAAAAGCTAATTTATAAACAAATATAAAATTTAGTATACAAATAGTTTAAACTATGAAGAATTTGACTAGCTATATGAAATTTAAAAATATATTTGAAATTATGAAATATGCAAATTATTACCAACATACCCAAACCTAAGGTTCCAGATCTTAAAGAAATAAGATATCAATAGGGAATATGATCACCTCTAACAGCTATCAAGGTCTCACAGCGAGCCCTCATACTGTTTACCAGGCTTTGGAGGAGGTCCAGGAGTAGTAAACCCCACTCCTCCAATAGAGCAGTTCTTAGCTCAACGAGGGTTCTGGGAGAGGGGTGACGAGCTCCAATACGCCTCCCTAGAGCATCCCACACATGCTCTATTGGATTCAGGTCCGGAGATCTGGCTGGCCAATCCATCCTTCGAATATTCTCACTCTGGAGATATTCATTGACTAGCCTAGCCCTATGCGGACGAGCATTATCGTCCAAAAAAAAATAAATTGTGACCAATTTGATCTCTATAAGGTCTTAGATAGGGCTCAAGGATCTCGTCCCTGTACCTTTGGACAGTTAAAGTGCCCCCAGAAAAAATGTGTAGGGGTGTGCGTCTGCTAGAACTGATGCCAGCCCAGACTAAGAGACTGCCCCCTCTAAAACTGTCTATTTCCCTGATGTTACTGGGATGATAGCGGGTTCCAGGCTCCCTCCAGATGAAAACTCGTCGAGAATCTGTGTTTAAACTAAATATTTACTCGTCACTGAAGAGAGCATTGGCCCACTGATCATGAGTCCAGGCGTGATGTTCCAAGCACCAATTCAAGCGGGCTCTCCTGTGAGCAGAAGTTGAAGGGATACAGACCATTGGTCGTCTTGCATAAAGAGCACCTTCGTGAAGCCTTCGGTAAACAGTTTGTCTTGAAATTCTCGTTCCAGTAGCACTTAAGAGTTCATTAGAGAGTTGAATAGCTGTCATTTCCCTATGGCGCTTGGCAGTTACGACCAGATAACGGTCTTCAGAGGTAGCTGTTTTTCTTTTTCTACCAGAACCTTATTTTCTTTTGATGGTTCCTGTCTCAATGAACTGTTTCCATATTTTGCTGACCACAGATTTATTCACATATAGCCATTTTTCTACCTCAACTTGTGATAGCCCTGCCTCCATTCTTCCAACAGCTCTCCATTTTAAATCATCTGCTAAATTTTTCGTAAACTCATAATTAACTAAGGATTAAATAAAATTATAATTGGACAATTCTTAGATGGGGTAAACGACACGTCAAATAGCACACTTATAAAGACAAGCAAAAATTTGCATATTTTCAATTTTACCGAATCGAATGGTTGCGATAAATAAATTCTACGACTTAAAATACCTAATTAAATTACTTTTTAGCTTTTAGTGTTGTATATTTTAAAACATATCATTAAAAAACAAAAGTTTCTTATTTTTTGGACACCAGTTTATATATTATGGTGATACAGTTATATTATAGTCGTATAGTTTTACTCTGATGTTTAAAGGTTAAACACAATTATTTTATATTGATTTAAAAATAATAAAAATTTGACTAAAATTTGTTCAAAAAGGAGTTTAATATCTCTTTTCGTTTCTGGGTAGTTGGCATTTTGCGCTCCAAGAACTTGGGTTATAAATCTCTCTTTCTCTCTCTTCATGGGATATTATCTTTACATTATTGTACGAATACATTATAATATAACGTAAGATTTTACGCTTACAAGGTGAGATAGTCACGTTTTTTACTTCCACTAACTAGCGAGCTGGACTTGTTTACGAACCTAAGGGCAAATAGAAGCAGGAAAAAAATGCTCATTGCGGGATTCGATCACGGACCGTGATGGTCGACAATCGACAGTATGTTCCAATCGACACACCAGATTTACGGCCGAATAAATTAAAGTACATAAATGAAAGGATTGTATAGAATACGGGTAGACAATAACTACTTCAAGATGAAACGGAATTATTCTATAGAGAGAAATAATAAAGATAAATAAATTTATATTAATAGAGGGATTTATTTCATTTCCAAAGAGGTTTTGAAATTGTAAATTAAATAACCAAACGACATTATTCAATTTCAAAGTTGCTACAAATTCAGTAGAAGGTCTCAACCAGTAAATTATCATAATCAATACTCATACCACTAATTACTACGCTAAACTAACAATGTCCTCTAACTACAGCTTTATTTGTTAAAAGCCTACCTTCACTTCTCGTGTATTCCAATGAATGGTTTTGTGGAAAATGTTATATAACTATTATTTATTAGTAAATTTAAGTGAAACTAATTCTATGTAAGGCTTGTTAAAATTAATTAAAATCTTCTTTAGATTCAATTCTCCTTGAAATTCTTGTCTTTTGTAGCAATTCACTATTAATAATAATGTAAATACTACGTCTATGATCCTGTTTCAACTTGTAGATTGTTTAAATTTGATATTTGATTGAGACCTATATAAATTGGGTCGCTTAGCTATTGATTTAAATGATGTAGCATCATGCTAGGAAACAATTGAAAAATCTCATTTATTGCACGACCCTCCTCGTCAAAAAAAAAAAACTTCCTTGCTTATATTTTCTACCATATTAACATAATCTCTCTTATATTTTAAAATATTAATAAAAAAACATCAAAACTTTAAACGAACATGTGACAAATGTTAATTTTATTATTCTTTGTTTACGTGCTGGACATGGTATAGAACCTTATAATCATGGTAGGTAGATAGCGATTGCTTTTATTGTAAGGGCAATATATGTCTATTTATGTAGAAAGCAGTTCGAATTTTACACTTACAAGTATGTGAGAGTCTCGTTTCTGGTGGGGTTGGAATATTTCGAAAATCAGGGGCGATAAAATCAACTTTTTTTCCTAAAAAAAGGTGTCTAATGCGGGATTCGAACCTCCTGAGTCAGGAATATTGAGAATCGACGTTTATACCACTACTCAACCAATCCCATATTTAAATAGTAATATAGATGAATTCGAAAGATAAAAACTTGTGAAATGTAAGGAATAATAAAAAACAGCCTCAGAGGATAATTTTTCTTACTTTATTTATACATTTTCTCAAGCTTTCTGGTATTATAAACCTTGTTACAGGAGTATATGACAAAATAAATCTTTAACTATTATTCATATGTGATGAAATAATAGAAATAATAAAAAGGTCAGGTGTTGATATTAAAAAAAAGAGAAGGCATATCCTGACCAGGAGAACATGTGCTTTTTAGATGGTAGGGGGGCATCTAGTGGAATTAGTTGATTTCTGTTCCACTAGATGGCGCTCTGCCATCTATAAAGCACATGTCCTCCTAATCAGGATATGCCTTCTTTGTTTTTATTATTTATATCTTGTATTATTTACATATTTTCAAAATGTTTATAGAAACTATTAAGCATTTTTCAGTGTTTGTATTATGAGGTAATATAAATAATGAGATTCTTCTTTTATTATAATGAATACAGATGAATATCAAATATTAAATAGAGAAACCTCTAAAATAGAATCATTTATTGACGTTCACAATCACATTTTTACCTAGAGTGTCATGTTATTTTCTGCCATGGGAATATGTTTGTAGAGAGGGAGGATGAATGGATGGACAGAAGGAGAGCTGCCCTTCACAGAAAGCCAAAGCTGATGATGATAAGCCGATGTGAAATGATGATTGATATCGGAGAGAAGGATTTAGAATCCATTCGTCACTTTGCTTTAATCTGAAAGAACATCTGCCGTGAAGGGATCTTGTTATCTGCCGCTTCTTTCGTTTTGTAAGTCGTGCTAACTCTTAACTTCATACTTCCGGACATATACATTCTAAATCTTTAATCAAAAAGGCATATATTAGATAAAAATATCATTTATTTTACCAATATTTCAGTTGACTGAACGCCAACCTTTATTCAAAATACATCCTAAATTATTAAAAAATAATAAAAAGGTCATATGGTGATAATAAAAATAAAATAGGTATATCCTGACAACACATGAACTTTAAGATGGCAGAACGAGGAATATAGTTGAAAAAATCACCTTATCTTTGGTTTAGGTTTTTCCAAATAATAATCAAACTATGTGAATACGACGATTATGTAAATCAACGTTTAGTTCATTTTTATTCCGCTAGATGGAGTTCTGCCATCTTGCGAGCGGTCAGGATATGTCTATTTTATTTTTAATAACCTCATAATAAATATAAATTAAAATTACATTGAGAATTTTTATTATCTTTATTTTTTATGTTCCTTTACCTTTAATTTCTAATCAATTCACCAATTGTATTAGCCATCCCATTAAAAATATATTTTATTTATTGTATACATTTATATTTGTTTAATTATCATTTTTTGTTTATTCTCTTTAGTCACAACTTGCATTCTTCTTGTATTTATTTCAATTCCCTACCCCGCATATCTCGTCCATTTATTTTAAATATAGAGTAAGAAAGGGCAAGGTCAAACAAAAAAAAAACTTCGAATAATAATAAACATGCGATTGATCATTTCCATTAATCTATGAACATAAGACACTCCGTAACAATACTATATAAATATATAGTAGTATGGTGTGAAATCCTGTCGACTCTCGCTATACTGTGTTAACCGAGAGGAACAGTCAGGATGTGGAGAATTTTCCAGTACCACTCTGCAGCTTGGAAGACCTTCAACAGTTCTCACAGAGAACAGGCAGTTGTGGTCGAGGCAGAGTGAAAATCTTGGGTAGTCTATACACAAAAAAAGGAAGAGAGACAGTTGTACTAGGAAAGTTCCGTGAACAGATAAAAGTCGAGCTAAGGAGAGCGAAAGATGGAGATAGAAGAGTTCTTACTGGTCTGCATAGTTGGTGAGGTGGACCTTGGGCACAAATGACGAAAGCTTCCGCTGATGGTGAAGTGAATATTTATTTCTGCCCTGTTGAAGGCTTATATATCTTGCCTAGAGGAAGTATTGGATTTCAGCAGACGCTATAAGGGCGTGGATCGGAAGCGATATTGTACACTTTGGCAACGCCCTGAGATCTTGCTATCTTTGGGCCTCGTTGAACTTCTATTTCAATCTCTGCTTTAGCTCAACTCTTAATCTATTACAGAGTTTCATTTATTTATCCTCAGTTTGTATAAAGTACATTTCATATGGTGATGTAATGACACATGTCAATCATGCGTATAATTATTTACAGATGAGTTTCTATTATACAACATGAGAATCTTGTTATATTATACAATATAGGGTTGTTGGTTTAAATTACCATAGTAGAGAATTTATAATACAATATAATGCGGCTTGTGATTGAAGAACGACATTTATCCCGCATGTGTTTCTTTTAAACGAAAAATCAAAATTTATTTTAAGGAGAAATAACGATTATTTCTAACCTTAGGAATGAAGTATGAAAAGATGAATTGTGAAGAGTAATGATAAACGGAAATCTTTTCGTTTAAAAGAAACACATGCGGGATAAATGTCGTTCTACAATCATAAGTCGCATTATATTGTATTATAAATTACTTAATATAAAATTTACGAACGGAAAAATATGTCCAGGGTAACCTATTGGACATGACATCTGCCCGGTAAGGGAAAAAACTGTGTGTTCGATTCCCATCCCTGGACACTTTATTTTTCCGTTTATCATTACTCTTCACAATTCACCGTTTCATACTTCATCCCTAAGATTAAAAATAATCATTATTTCTCCTTAAAATAAATTTCGATTTTTCATTTAAAAAAATACACATGCGGGATAAATGTCGTTCTACAATAGTAGAGAATGTCAATTATTTTATGAAGTATACAACTATATATTCAACACACAAAAACGCGATATCCCTACGAGAGATGATTGTGTCAATTTACAATTGTTAAACACAGAAACAACTATATACATCACGATACAAGAAACTGAAGTATGCATTGTTTGTATGTTTAAAGTCCTGTTGAAGATCTTCTTGACTCGAATGCTAAACAAGCTGAATTCGAATAAGAATCTTATCATACTAAAACGAAGTATTGTATCAATTTATAATTAATTTCGGATAACCAACTAATATATGTTAAGATTATATAAAAGGGCGTACCTGGATCTGTAAATAAAAAAAAATTAAAAACAATTTTTTTCTTAAAATATTTCGAGAGATTGCTCCCTCTTTATCAATTTATTGCAATAATATATGTTAGTTTTACAGGGGTTCATTACACTTACCTATTAATCATAGTTGAATGGGAATCCTTGAATATAATTAAAAAAAAACGACAATGATAGACTTACTTTCCAATTTAAGACATCTCTAAATATTTTGATTCAATCAATAAGGCATCAAGGGTTTTGCTTCTTTTCCTTATTCTTTTAATTCTCAATCTTTCGCGCTGACATGCCAAGGATCTCTGTGTTGAAGAGCATGTTAACCTGAAAGCTTGAGAAATGAAATAATTAAGAAAATAAACCCTTGATGCCTTATTGAGTGAAGCAAAATACATAAAGATGCTTTTAATTAGGAAGTAAGTCCTCTTATCGTTTTTTAATTATATTCAAGGATTACTTTTCTTATTTCTTTTTTTTTCTTAAGCTTACGGGCTAACATGCCCTTCAACACAGAGATCCTTGGCATGTTGGTCCGAAAGTTTATAAATAAAATAAATAAGAAACCAAACCCTTGATTCCTTATTGATTGAATCAAGGTGTAAAACCAGGAAAGAATCTATATCCTCCCTAAATATGTCCATGGGAACATGGCCAATAACATGACGGCATACAAAGAAGAATAGCGGGATAGTTAATGGAGCAGAAGATGAACACCGTTGCTAATAGATCGATGATCGGAGCTGATCACTCTCGGTTGCTTTACTTCCACCTGATTGGTCGATTTACTTCCAGCTGCCTACTAGACGGCTTCCCATTGGCTTATCAAATAGTGGTTTGTCAGACGATAGAGAAATAATAGAAAGATTTGACTTTCTTCTCTCTTTATAAATATTATGATATATGAAATACAATTTAGTATAAAATAAATAAATAATATAATATAATTATGTATTTAACGTAATATTGAACATTTAAATTGTATATTTAGAATCTATTACAATTTAATTTTTATTTAAGTTTTTTTTTAGGGGGAGTATCTTACATGACATATAGAAAATCTATAATACAATATAATGCGGTTATGATTATAGAACGACGTTTAACAATTTTTACCGCAAATGTTTCTTTTTACAGAACGGAAATCGTAAATTTTAATTATTTAAGGAGAAATAACGACTATTCCTATCTTTAAGGATGAAGTATGAAAGGATGAATAGTGAAGAGTAATTCATCCTTTCATACTTCATCCTTAAGGATAGGAATAGCCGTTATTTCTCCTTAGAATAATTAAAATTACAATTTTCCGTTTTTTTAAAAGGAAACATTTCGGTAAAACTTGTTAAACGTTGTTTTATATACAAAATATAATTTAATAATGAATGTTGTTTCAATATAAAACTAATATTTAGAGAATGAGAGAGCGATAATTTATAAGTTATTAGTTATTAGAAACTTTCTAATAGATGAATTATTATATACAGTGGTACCTCGACATACGAGCGCCCCAACATACGAGTATTTCGAGATACGAGCCGACGAGCAAGTGATTTTTGCTTTGAGTTACGAGCGAAATTCGAGATACGAGTTCGGTTCGGTAGTGTTGAAGATATTAATCTGTGATTTTAAATGGGAATTTTGTATGGGGAAATTTGCTTCGAGATACGAGTAATTCAAGATACGAGCAAGGTTGCGGAACGAATAAAACTCGTATGTCGAGGTACCACTGTATATTAAATAATTTAATATTATTATATATCTTTATTAGATAAGGCATATATTATATAGTCATATTATAGCCATATATTATATAGGCATATATTATATATTAAAAGGCCTATATGTAGTATATTTTTAACTAGTTAGATCACAACCTTCTTATAATATTTATAATAACCCCATACCTATATAAAAATGTATCGATCTTGTAAAAATAGTGACAAATAAAATAAAGGGGTAAAGGTAGACCAAGACGACACCATAGTCCAGACGACAAAGGCCAGACGTGATAAACAACCCAGACGAACAGGTGTTTATGATAATGAGTTCATTCCCCCGTCAGCAGGTGGCCGAACAGGTGGCCAGACATAATTAATAACCCAGCGCCTGACAGGTGGCGTGATTTTATGGGAGCCAATCAGAACTCGCCGCCATCTGCGAGCGTCTCGTATAAAAGCCCTCCAAGATTGGGACAAAGTAGTTGGTTAGTTGTTTTCAGAGCGACGCCGTCATACGGTCGGGTTTCTCACCCCTATCCGCGATGTAGGGCATCCGTGACGCCCGTGGTCCGACTGTCTTCGTCCGTGGTCTGCCTCTACCTTCTTGGAGTTACCATCTAGACCTGCCTCTGTCTCTTGCTGTCCTTTCCCAAATATTTATTTTCGCTATTGTGTGTGTTTACTTTAAATTTATCCTTCCTATGTACTCCTCTTATATATTCTTTGTAGTTTTATAATATTATATCAATGTGTCACCACTACTCCCCTTTATCTTTATTTTTATTCTAGTAACTAATTTGTGCCCCAAATTATTTCCCATTTAATAGGTTTGCTAGCTTTTCTCTCATTTATTGTAAATAGACTTACAGTTTACCTAGTTTTGTGGTGTTGGACTTTGTTTTTTTAACTTACCAATGTAGATAAAACATTTCACTATTAATCGATAATATCATTTTGTTTATTAATCAACATTAATGCCTTAAACTACCAATCAACCCTTTATATATTATTACCTTTAATATTTTTATTTTCTCTTTTTCTCATCATGTTCAGACTTAGCAATTTACAACTTCAACTATCTTAGGCACCTTTTAAAAAACCTACACCTAACAATATTTATAAAATTTCTTGAACAGATAAAACATTTATCATTTTATTTTTCTTTGTAGATTTCAAAATGTTATTTTTGACGCTTCCCTTACAACCTCTAACTCTATCCCATGAACCTTTCCTCCCAACTTTTTTCAGCCATCAAGAGATTATTGTTCGTCAGCCATTTTCTTTTTTTTTATTGATTAAACTAACTAGAAGACCCTTCCTCGCTGTACATTTCCCAACAGTGAGCTCAGGAGACCCAATTAGATTTTTTATTTTTTTTCTCTCATCGTCCGGCTCATCATTTTTTTCATTTTTCAACTTTTTCTTTTCACCACACAAGCCGGACACAATCAAAATGACAGCAATGAATCTCTTACATCCACCTCTCCTTTCCCACATCCTTCAAACCTCCAACTACCTTCCAAGGGATTCCAGTTTGCCGAACATTTTTGTTTTTATTTTCATTGATTAATCCGACTGGAACAATCCTTCCTCGCTATACCATTCCCGATAATGAGTTCAGGATATCCAGCGCGATATTTTTTTTTCTCATCGCCCGACGCATCATATCAATTCATCATTTTTTCAACTTTTCACTTTTTTTTCACAATTCAACCGGGTACAATCATTATGGACAACAGGGATCCCTCTTACCTCTACCTCCCCCTTTTACCTCCATCAATCTTCCAACCTCTTTTCGCTGTCTGAGCTAATGATACAGACGGAATATCTTGGGCCTTCTGTTAATGAAAACAATGCCTCACTTAAACAAGTTCTCATTGCATTGCAGGATGCTTGGGATACTACTTTTGCAGAAACATGCTCAGATACCCCCTTTCCCTTTTTCAACCTTAGCGTCACATTATACGTTCAGTTAATAAACTATCTTAATTTTTTTTCCTCTCATCTTTTATGCAATAAGATATTATTTTCCTTGTACGATTCATTTTAACATATTTAACATTTTGTATTATATACTTTATCTTAATCTTTTATCTTTTTGTGCGTTTTTATTTTTATAACCTTGATTTTTATTTCATTGATACACCACCATTACAACATCTTTCTCTGTTTAACTTGTAGCTTAATAATAATTTTAACTAATTTGTATACAAATTATTTCTTTTATTTTTTATAATAGGTTTGTTAGGTTATCATTCATTACATGTCATTCCCCCAACCAAACCTTCATCACCGGCGACACATTCTGTAGTATATTTTTAACTAGTTAGATCACAACCTTCTCATAATATTTATAATAACCCCATACCTATATAAAAATGTATCGATCTTGTAAAAATAGTGACAAATAAAATAAAGGGGTAAAGGTAGACCAAGACGACACCATAGTCCAGACGACAAAGGCCAGACGTGATAAACAACCCAGACGAACAGGTGTTTATGATAATGAGTTCATTCCCCCGTCAGCAGGTGGCCGAGCAGGTGGCCAGACATAATTAATAACCCAGCGCCTGACAGGTGGCGTGATTTTATGGGAGCCAATCAGAACTCGCCGCCATCTGCGAGCGTCTCATATAAAAGCCCCCCAAGATTGGGACAAAGTAGTTGGTTAGTTGTTTTTAGAGCGACGCCGTCATACGGTCGGGTTTTTCACCCCTATCCGCGATGTAGGGAATCCGTGACGCCCGTGGTCCGACTGTCTTCGTCCGTGGTCCGACTGTCTTCGTCCGTGGTCTGCCTCTACCTTCTTGGAGTTACCATCTAGACCTGCCTCTGTCTCTTGCTGTCCCGGGGCGGGAATCCCATCACCCACCCACTACCACGACTGCCCAGCACATTCCACAACGGGATTACTACATTAAGTAGAACTGCTCTTCACTAAAAGTTAATAACGAGTTTACAAAGTGGGAAGAGGAGCTTCTTTTTATTAGCATGCACATAAGCTTTCGGACACATCGTCCTTCATCAGATAAGAGTAATAAACGCGCTGAGGATCCATATATATACAAAGCTGAAAAGAAAATTTACATAACTGCAAAAGATAAAAGTAATTTAAAGATAAAAATAAAAATAAGAACCAAATATGCTAAAAAAGAGATTATAGGGATTAAATGCTAATAAATCTGGACTAAGTACATATGCACTATGAATGGTGTTAATCAAGGGCAGGCAAATGCAACCTAAGGCTATTCACATAACATATGGTATTGTTCTGGTATATCTATATGCCTGTTGATGCTGTTTGTTTTTATTGACACAAATGCCTCTAGTAAAAGTCTTTGGTACTTATTATTGATATTGCTGTATAGAATGGATGGCTTTGATAGATTGAATGTATGACCGGTTTGTATAGAATGACTGTAAATAGGGGAATTTAGGTTTTTATTAGAGACGTTTCTGGAATGCTCAACCATTCTGATGGCGACGGATCTACCCGTCTCCCCGACATAAGTGGCATTACATTGGTCGCAAGAGACGGAATAGACAGCTCACTTGCCCACCCCTTGATCATTAATAGTTTACGCACTTTCCTCGAAAATGCCCCCCTGTTAGACACCCTCACCGCGGAGACGGTTGTCGAGCTCACTTCCATATGCCTAGGCATGTCCACCTTCACATTTGATACCCAGTTTTTCAAGCAGACCAAGGGCTCCCCCATGGGTAGCCCCCTCTCAACCGTGGTGGCTGAGGTTGTCATGAGGTCACTGGACCAATGGATCACTTCACGCCATTCTTCAGACATCTTTCTATGGAGGCGGTACATCGATGATACCTTTTGCTTGGTAAGTGAGGTATCTGCCTCTCACATCCTATCTGACCTCAACTCCTTCCACCCAGACATAGCCTTCACCCATGAAACAGAAAATCACTCAGTCCTACCATTCCTAGATACACTAGTCATACGCACCCCCAGCAGTTTCCATACCACAGTATACTATAAAAACAACACACCCCCACACCACACAAACTTCCGATCACATTGCCCAACACCACACAAAATCAATACAGTTAGAGCTCTCACTAAACGTATCTTTACTCATTGTTCCCTCCCGTTATTCAAACAATAGAAAAGGCTAAAATATTTTCATATTTATCCAAATCCGGCTACCCGACCCCCTTCATTCTTAAACACATGCATGACCCTCACCACAACAGTGCTCCAGCTATACACAGAAATATTTGCTCCCTTCCTTTTTGCCCCCAGTCTATCACCATAGCCAGGTTTTTAAGGCACCATGGCATTACAACATACTTCCAGAACCCACCTAACATCGCCACACTAATCCGACACCCCATTACCAGATCTTCCCTTCATGCGAGTGCTCTCCGTTCTGGTGGTGCTGTCTATTCCGTCTCTTGCGACCAATGTAATGCCACTTATGTCGGGGAGACGGGTAGATCCGTCGCCATCAGAATGGTTGAGCATTCCAGAAACGTCTCTAATAAAAACCTAAATTCCCCTATTTACAGTCATTCTATACAAACCGGTCATACATTCAATCTATCAAAGCCATCCATTCTATACAGCAATATCAATAATAAGTACCAAAGACTTTTACTAGAGGCATTTGTGTCAATAAAAACAAACAGCATCAACAGGCATATAGATATACCAGAACAATACCATATGTTATGTGAATAGCCTTAGGTTGCATTTGCCTGCCCTTGATTAACACCATTCATAGTGCATATGTACTTAGTCCAGATTTATTAGCATTTAATCCCTATAATCTCTTTTTTAGCATATTTGGTTCTTATTTTTATTTTTATCTTTAAATTACTTTTATCTTTTGCAGTTATGTAAATTTTCTTTTCAGCTTTGTATATATATGGATCCTCAGCGCGTTTATTACTCTTATCTGATGAAGGACGATGTGTCCGAAAGCTTATGTGCTTGCTAATAAAAAGAAGCTCCTCTTCCCACTTTGTAAACTCGTTATTAGGGATTACTACATATATGCCTTTTTACTATCTAATGATTTAAGTATGGATTGCTCTATTTTCAGAACAATATATCTTTAAATATATAAATTTCCTCAAATAATTCTCAAAATTTTAAAAACATTTGTTAATAATTTCTCAACGTATATATTTGATAAATTTGAGAAGTTTTATCATATGATTATCTGCAGAGATAATTTTAATGTAATAATAAATATAGGTGTGTGCCAAAAATGTGTTCAAATATATTAACACAAAAGGGCATTCTAATATTTTATTTTCTTATATATTATATAAAATATATATTTATTTGCATTGGAGTAATCTACGGTTTTCATTAAAATAATGTATAATAAGTTCTTGTCACTTTTCTAAGTTTGTCATGATGTAAAAGTATTTATATATCAAACCAGTTTAAAATAAAGTTGAGCATGTATCTCATCTATAATGAGAATTTCTCTAAGAATTTCCAATATTTCATAAACATAGCAGACGATACATCTTGCCTAAATCCTCAGGAGATTTACTTAAGGGAGCAAACATTCGTGCTTTCTAGAAAATTGAAGATCTGAGAAAACAAATGAGTTTACATTAAATATCTTGAGACATATAATCTAATTATTTATTATATTTGAACTGGTTTATATCGATTCATATATGTCATGCATTCTTATTATGTTTATAACATATATTTATACTCAAAGACAAACTTATGGAAATTTATATATTTTGAGCATATAAAAAACTCCTATATAAAGTAATAACGCGCCATCTATATATGATAAATATAATCGCAATAAAGATAGTAGAATATTTTAATTAAAAAGGCATATATTGAATCAAAGTATCATTTATTTTACCAAAATTTCAGTTGGCGTTCAGCCATATGCCATTTGCCTTTTTAATTAAAGATTTATTTATGGATTGCTCTATTAAAAAAAAATAGTAGAAGTTTGTTTTATATGTGAAAGAAACATTCGTGTCTTAATGTTTTCATTTTATATATATAGATGGCGCGTTATTGCTTTATATTAATTTATGTCTAACTTGTCCTTATTGTTTGCGGAAGAGCATTGCTCGATGCAAATATTTATATGAAATTCTACTGTCCTAAAAGCTTATGTCCATAGTTTGCTTGAATACCATTTCTGAAATTCCACCATTCACAAAGTGATTTATATAAACAGAATCGTCTAATACAGTATTAGAGCTCAAATAAGCGGTCTGGTAGATTAAATTGACAAAACGGCTGGGAGGGTTCACCACTGATAAGCCAAGCCCTCCTAATATTTTTTCATTGCAGTAAGGATAGTAGAAATTTGTTTTATGTCCAAAGGAAAAATTGGTTTCTTAATGTTTTCATTTCTTAATTGCTTATATAACGGCGGATTTCCCATATATGTAATTCGAGCGTTCTCCTTCAAAATTAAAATTAAAAATATAATATTAACCACTTCACGTGTTGACAGGCAAATTGTTCCAATGGGAGTGACAGATCGCTCAGTCACATCACGAACCGTAGCACAATACATTCAGTCTGTAACACATCATCCAGTGTCTGCGCGTACCATTCGACGCCGTTTACAGCAGTTATGTCTGTCCGCAAGACATCCATTGCTTCGTCTACCCCCCGCCGCCAATGGTGCGATAAAAGAAGGATATGGACGGCAGAATGTAATAAAATTGTCTTTACTGACGAGTCACGCTTCTGTCTGCAAAACCACGATGGTCGGATTCGAGTCTGGAGACATCTTGGAGAAAGGATGCTGAACAGCTGCGTTATGCACCGTCACACTGGTCCTGCACCGGGTATTATGGTATGGGGAGGTATTGGATATCACTCTCGCACTCCTCTAGTACGCTTTGCCGGTACTTTAAACAGCCAACGCTACATCTTCGAGGTGTTGGAGCCAGTTGTTCTGCCTTACCTTCAGGACTTGCCCACAGTCATATTTAAACAGGATAATGCGCAACCACACGTGGCACACATTTTCAAAAGGTTCTTCGTCAATCACCAGATTGAATTACTTCCCTGTCCGGCTCGCTCTCCGGATCTTTCGCCGATAGAAAACATGTGGTCCATGGTTGCTCAACGATTAACCCAGAATTCATCCCCAGCTGCCACATCAGATCAACTTTTCCAACGTGTGGAAGATGCCTGGTCGCTGTACCCCAAGATCACATCCAAAGTCTCTTTGAATCAATCCCGAGGCATGTGGAAGCGATGATCTCCAACAATGGTGGCTACTCTGACTACTGATTCTGCCAGGAACCACACTCCGCATAAGTCTATAAATTTAATCATTTGATACTTGGTCAACATGTTATCTACAAAATAAATTTTGTTGTGATATCTCTTGTCTTTCTTGGTGTTGCAATTTGGGTGGCCAGCAGTGTATTTCTATTAATGAAATGTGTAAGTCAAATATATTCAATTTATTTCATTTTTTACCTTAGTTTAGATGTTAAGTGGGCGGGAACACAGGAAAAAAAAAAGAGAATTACATAAAATATTCCATTTTGAGGTATATATTCATAGACTTATATTTATATACCTATAAATATTTAAGGAATACGAAATATACAATTTAGTATTTTTACACCCACTCAGTTTCTCTATCTTAAAAAATACATTCGTCTTAAAAAGAAAACCTTTCTGAGAAAATAAAATTTAATATTTGACTATGTACGCAATTGTTTTTCTTGTTTACATTAAAATATATTTCCCCATAGAAAACATATGTAGCTTTTAAAGCTTAATAATATTTTGCTTTCTTTAGAAAAAAACAAAAGATAAAAGCTTTCAAGATATTTCATGAGAATCGTGCTATATATTTTTATTTAATTTTATATTTATAAATAAATTGAAACTTGACACTAGGAATATAATAGATATACATTTAACCTTTATTTTTATTAGATTGAATTGTGTCAACATTTATCGCTGAGATTCTGAATATTCCATTAGGGATATAATCTATCTTACAATATTATGTAAAATACAATTTTAAAAGTAGAAGTCAAGGAAAACTAGAATTTCTATCAAGATTTAATAGATACTTTCTAAAAAGTGTTTGAATTTACAAATTCACAGATAAATATTTTAAAATATCCATCTCACAGAATATCGGAACACCTCTTTCTATTTGGTCCCATTGATATTACCATGATAAGAGAATCTTTTCAGTCCTTTTCTGAGAACAAGTTTTTCACTTGCCGTCTTTGAACCTTTTAGAAGGAGATTTCTGAATTTTTCACCTTTTAAGAATTTACACTTCGTATGTAAGCAATATTTAGTTAAATATATATTCTATATTCAAATTGAATCATTATATACATCCTTAAAATAAATATGTAAATATGCGAATAAAATTATTATTTTTTACTATATTAATAACATATTTGAGAATTTATCTATCATGTTATTACAACTATTAAAAACTTTTCTTTCGAATATATGACAAAATATAGCAAGGTTCAAAATCACAATGCATCAATCAGTGTAATATTTTCATAATACACCAATACCTCGCTTTGCGTCGTTTCGTTTTGCGTTTTTTTTTTCGAAGTTGCGTCTCTGCTTAATTTTTACTGATTTTCACTGTGCGTCGTTAGATTTTCGAAGTTGCGTTGTTTTGGATTCGAGTCTTTAATTTTTATTTTCCTAAAATATGCAACACCTTTGTTTTTGATTGCGCCTTCACATATTTTCACTTTGCGTCGTTTCAATTTGCGTCGTGTTTTTTTGGAACGTAACCCCGACGCAAGGCGAGGTATGGGTGTATATATGTTATATTGAAATATTTTATTTAAAATTATATTTCTTAAATTCAAATACTCTGTTAAATCGACTGCTAGATGTCAAATTCCCCTATAAAAACTCATTGTTGTTATTTCCCGCTGGCCGGCTCAAATCTTTTGTACATTATGTAAATAGGTTTTTTATTTTTTTTATTCTTACGCCTTAAGCCATGCATTACTTTTATCAAATTATGTTTTTATATAACCCATAAGCTCAATTAAAGCTATTTATAATCATTATTATTTTAACTATTTATATTTTCAAGATTATTGACCACGACTGCATCATCATATTTTATCCTCAAGATAATCAAAATCAAGCATAAAATCTCTTTTCTATTTATAATATATATAATAATTTTCAGGTTCTATTTTAATGTGTGATTTGTTAATGGGATTTCTCATGATTTGACCTATGTATTTAGAGTTTCTGAATAAACACCTTATACCGATTTATTTTAATTCATAAGGCAATTTGTAATTGGTTGGAGTACAGGTAACAATTAGCTAGATGTACTGTCTTATTTTAAGGCAGGAATTGGTTCTAGGAGAACTTCTTTATGAATTCTAATGGAAATCTGTACCTTCTATGTCATAATATAAATTGCCAATTATTTGATGTCACGGTGTTATGTTCAGAACAAAATATTTATTTATTCATTCATTTTATATTATTTTCTTTTGTTTATCTCTAGTACACGTGGTACAGGCCATTATAATCATGGTAGGTTGAGGTAGGCGAGTGATTTTACTGTAAGTGCACCACATGTCTACACATGTGAAAAGCAGTTCGACTTTGCACTTACAAATATACCAGAGCACCATTTGGTTACTTTGACTCGCTGGTGGGGTTGGAATTTTGTAAGAATCGGGGGCCATTGGAGCATTTTTTTTTAATCAGAAAAAGTGTCCAATGCGGGGATCGAACCCAGGTCGTAGCGGTCGAAAACGAACTGTTTAGACCATCCTTCCACCGACCTCTCCATTCATTGATTTTAGAGAAAATATGATAATTTAAAAATATATATAATTTTAGTTTTCTCTTCATTGTTGTTCTATAAATTAAATAATTGCTATTTATTTTTTTCTAAAGAATAATAAATAAATTTTGCTTTTTGAGGATATTGGTAAACATTTGTTAATTTCAGATTTGACCGTATGGTTGTTATACCTATATTCAGACAATAAGAATACGGATATTTTGTCTCTGGTGGAAATAGATCTATAAAGATAAAGGTGCCGCAGTCAAAATAAACGCTAATTTATAAACCATCAAACGAACGTGTCTGCAATTTTTTGAGAGAAAAACATTTCATCTAGGGTAAAAAGTAAAAAGCTATATTCACTTGAATAAGTTACGAGAAGCACAAAAACAAAGAAGGATTTTAGAATAAAATAGTTATATAATTATCGTTTTATAATTCTCCAATATTTTTCTTATTAAGCCTACAAATATTTTAAAGGATTAGGCCTAAATATAACGAGAGTGGATCAGACGAAGCCATAGGAAACTCGTCTGATAAAAATGGTTTCCCGCCCAGAAATTGAAGATAAAGGTGCCACCGTCGAAATAAACGCTAATTTATGAACCATCAGACGAACATATGGCTGCAATCTCTTTAGAGAAAAACCTTTCATCCCCCCCCCCCAGGGTAAAGTGTCTTGCAAGACATCTACTTCCATGGTTGGAAAATATTCTCTCAAAAAAAAAGTATTATACAAAGGATTATTTCTGCAATCTAGCAGACTCTGAATTGTGACATATCCAGCCTGGAGGCCTGGATGTTTTCGGGCTAATGACACTTAGAATCTTACGAAATCAAAAAACCATTCACAAATAAATGGGACAATTATCCCGAATATATAGGCGTTATGAATTTGGCAAACGCTTGTGTCAGTTCTTCAATTCCAGTAGCAACTGATCGATTTGTTTCTCTTTTATATGAGGCTGTTGGCAGGATACTGAATATATGGCATTATGCTGATTTACATGTTCTATTTTAATGTGTTGTTGTGGTCATGCCCAATAAAGAGCCTCAGATGTCTCCATACATCTCTATCACAGCTATGCCCTCTATCTTTGGTTTGTAAAGCTGCTGCTCTGGGGTCATGTCAATTTTCTGCAAGGCTGCGGGTATTGCTGGGCGTGAGAATATGTGGGTAGGTGTTAGTTCCACACCAGGACAATTTTAATGTGGTAATAAGATTTCTTATGATTTAACCTATGTATTTAGAGTTTCTGAATAGGCACCTTATGCCGAATTACTTTAATTCATAAGGCAATAACGATTCTTAGTTTGAAGAGACAATCGTTAAATGGAGGGTGTATAGTATTAGGGTCTATTTTGATAGGTAAATGTGAATGTCTTATGGGAATATTTGTTATATAGTTCCACTGAAGTGTCATATGAGTTTACAGAAATTATGCTTGTGATTTTTCCCCCTTTTTTACGCTAGCTTAGATTGAATATATTCTCAAAATACTACTTTGCAAAAGAAATTGATTTCTATAATAATTTATACGCCAATTCAGGTAAACGAACTCATAAACCAATATTAATAATAAATTTAGTTAGGTCAAATCAATAAAAATTTATTAAAACTAATATTCGAAATGGCTAGACCATTTTTTTTAAAAACATATTCTTATAAAAATGAATTCACAAAATATTTCTAAAAGAAAGTTAAAAGATGGATTCACAGCCTTGTTGAATATATTGGATTTGTTGAACCGATTTCGATCCAAAAGGTTCGTCTAAATTTTAATAATAATATATGAAAAAACAATAAAATATATTTTAGTTTGAAAAGAAAGTTTCCTATTATTTTTTACAACAATAAATTTGTTATTTTTTGAATTTAAAAACACTATAATGATTCGTCTGCATATTTATTTCGAAATAATTTGATATATTTTTTGCAAATAGTATTTATTATGAAGAAAACATTCACAAATAATTCAACATCATTTATTTATAAAGAAATGTCTTATTGCTCGATCATTTTCTCTTTAAAATAGCTTTAGATTCTTAATAAGAATTCTTTAAGGTTTTCAATAAATGCCAAAAAAATACCATTCCAAACTTTCTTTTAGTTTATAAATTAAGGAATTTAATTTAAAAGATATTTGACGAGGTATACGATAAGAATTGAACACAAAAATAGAAGTAAAAAACAAAATTTATACTAAATTTCTAATAGCAACATATAAAATTTATACATACCTTTTTAAAAATTAAAGTAACCATTGAAATAAAAATGGCGGAAAAGAATGAAATAAATGGAGTTGAATTCGACTTCCAGAGAGTTGGAGGATATTCCAGTGGGGCCTATGTTGAAAGGGGAAATTAGTTTTTCAATTTTACTCTGTGGCTTCTTTTCTTAGACCAACTGTCGATCTGGGCGGGAAACCATTTTTATCAGACGAGTTTCCTATGGCTATCCACTCTCGTTATATTTAGGCCTGATCCTTTAAAATATTTGTAGGCTTAGCAATAAAAATATATTGGAGAATTATAAAACGATAATTATATTGAACTATTTTATTCTAAAATCCTTCTTTGTTTTTCTGCTTCTCGTAATTTATTCAAGTGAAAAATAGCTTTATACTGTTCATTCTAATTAAATTTATATTGATTATATAGAGAAGAGAGGGATATTTTTATATCACCTCTCCTTGTTAATAAGTAAAAGACTTTCATCTTATTCATGTAGTAAATGAAATTTTCAAATTTTTATTACTATGCTTGAAATATTGTATATAAAAACCATACCTACATAACTAAGATTAATCAAACTTTGTTAAGAATAAACTATTTAGCATTTTCTAATCCATTAACTGAATAATTTTGATCTTTGAAATTACTTTCGCCTTTTTAAAATTTAATCATTGATTCCTTGTTTAACTATTTTTGACCATAGTTTGTATTGTTTTGATAATGAATATTTGGGAAGAATAAAAGGTAATATGACTGCTTTTATTTTAATGCTTTCTGTTATACTTTAAATATTTATTTCAATTATGAATATGTTCACCTCACAAAAATGTAAATAGGTTTATTCCTTTTACTTAAAATGTTTCATTTTTCTATCTTTATATCCAATGTATAAAAAGTACAGTCTCTATATGAACTTTGTTATATAAAAAAATGTATTTGAATATATTCTAGCATATTGGAATTAAGAGAGCTATCATGAGGCTCTTAATTAAACTGCTGGAATGCCCACTCTTCTTCACCGCTAGCCAACAGACAATAAATAATATTGTAGATCTATATCAATTTGTAAATAGCAGAGAGAATTATCATTGGTTTAACTATTTTTGTAAATACACATTTATGATAATCTTTCTAACCTGAAAGGTTCAGGTTCCTAATATATATTATTGCTTCTCTTTTTATTTTTAATTACTTTTTCTTGTTGAAGATGTTTATAACTGTTTCTGTTTGAAAAATGTAAACCGTCGCATTTATCCCTAACCGGTATATCGCGTTTTTGTGTGTTGAAAAAATAAATGAGGGCTCTTAATTATTTTAAAATTTTAATTATGAAAATAGTCTGAATTAATTTTTTTTTTTCAATTCGGAAAATATCTGAAATTAATATATAATCGAAAATAATATTTAAAAAATGAAAATACATTTAAAATATTTTTTTTCCTTTTTTGTGGATAAAATACTTCATATATATTTTATATCTCTATCAAAAATTTCTCTAACTACATTAGTAAAAAAAAGGTGAGCTTAAAGCGTTTATAACAAGTCGCTTTTAAACCAGGAAACTTTATCAAAAATTTACTTAACAGCCAATGAATAATAAACTAGCAGAAGATCCCTTCTATTCGCGGAAGCTTTTTCAATATTGTAAGATCTTTTGAATTGATTATTATCAACTTATTTTTTCTCTCAGTTAACAACATTTTAAAACTTTAATAAGATATCTTAAATATTTATGAATTAAATATATAATGTGAGGAAACTGTTGAAATCTTTATTTTTTTTAATATATTTATTTGAAAAATAGTAATGATAACTCAAGGCGAGTTTTATCATTAAAATCAGATATTACTCAATTTTGTTCGTTACAGTTTTTAATTAATTATTTTAGGGTTGCGATTTATATATTTTGTTCTTATGTAGAAACACATGGTCATACTTGTTCAGTTTATTATTCTTTTAAAGGTATAAAAGTAGAAAATAAATCATATATAAATTATTAAATTAAATTTAATTGCCATCTATCGTTATATTTTACACATATAAATTTACTGGCGCAATGCGCTTCTTTCAAATATCATCAAATATTATCTCTACAGACCTTACTACAATGATATAAGTTATTGAATGAGAGGGCTTGGCTCATCAGTAGAAGGGTATATTCCAATACAGGGTATATTCCAAACCAATCTAATACAAAGTAGAGCGGTCTAGAGATTAATTTGGCGAAACCGCTGAGAGGGTTCACTACTGATGAGCCAAGCCCTCTCATTCAATAACTCATATCATTGCAGTAAGGTCTGTAGAGATAATATTTGATGATATTTAAAAGAAGCGCATTGCCAGTAAATGTATATGTGTAAAATATATAAATTATATTGAGAATTCTTAATTATTTCTGTTTATATAGGATACAGTAAATTAATTTTAAAAAAATCTAAGATATACTGAACAATATTAACACTAGTTCTTCAAATAAAAGATACTTCGGCTAGTGAATGTTTTTTTGTATCAACGTTTCGAAAAAAAATCTTTTGTCCTGGTCAGGAGCGAACAAAAATTAAAACATCTGGCAAAGCGTTAGAAATTATTCTCCTGACGAGGACAAAATATTTTTGTCGAAACGTCGAGATAATAAAATGATTTACTGGCCGAAGTATCTTTAATTTGAAGAACTATGAATGCCGGCCAAGCAGCGTCTATCTTTACGAAAATATTAACACTAATGCCCAATTTGTATCTTAACGCATTCTGATGGCATAATGAAAGCCTATTTTTGCGGGTTTATCATATTAAATGTATATACATAGGATATTTTATAAAATATTCTAATGAAGTTTTTTTCTCCTTGACTAATTTTATTTGAATAATTATGTAAATAATTGAATTGTATAAGCGCTTGTATATAACCAATTTGTTATTATGTAAATAAATGTATTGACGCAAATATCCCTGAGTTTGGGATATCGTGTTATAGGATGTTAATAAAGTTACTTGATTAATTACAGTTAAAATTACAATTACAATTATTTTATTTCCAAAGCGCTATATCCCGCAAGGGATACTTGCGCCAAACAAGGAGAAAAGTTTATTTACATAAGTTATTTACATCTTTCAACGCATGAAAACATTAGAGATCCAGATTTTGTAGAAATATGATTGATTAATGAAGTAAAGGTTATAAATAAAAGTTATATTCTTTCGTAAAAAATAGGTTTATTTTATGAAGATGAATATAAAGAAACCTTTTGTACACGAAATATTCAACTCTATGATATTTATTGCAAATTCTTTATTCTTAATTAAGGTGAAAATTCTCACTATATCTTTCTCAATGAGGACATTGAAATAACAAAGCAATTATTTTCTGTATGGAGTTATGTCTAAAATATTACCACGTGGAAAATTAGCGAAGGCAAAAACTTCAGGAGGAAACAACAATTTATTTCAGGCAAGAACAAACTATGATGGTAAACAAAAGATAAGCCATGAGGGAAAATTACAGAGTAGAAAAATATAAACATAAAAATGACCACTCTGTTAATAAAAATAATAAAATGATAAATACTTTGTTACAATATAAAAAATACTATACATGGATATATATATATTTATATATATATATAGCTCTAGAAAAGGTTCGAAATTTGTTCGTTATGCAATGTTTTTTACTATAGAGTTTTTGCTTTAAACAGTTCGCTGGATTTATATATAAAATATATAGAATTTTGTAAATAGTTATTAATAATTCTATAAAGAATTTTGAATTCCAATATGCACTGAAATTTACTTACATAAAAAAGGTCTATCAGAAATAACCAAATTGTTCACATCAGAGAAACTGAACAAACTGCTCTTCACCTTATCTATGACTGTCCGAACTTTACAGAAGTGAGACATCGTTTGTTCCCTGATCTAAATTATCTAACTCTTTCACCTCAGCCACTTTGTCTATATAAATTTTATGAACTCTGTCGAATAATACATGTAAATTTGTAAATATCTAATTCTAAGTTCTAATTTGTTTGCTGTTTTGTTTCCTTTGTATTAGGTGCAAATATTTCAATAATGCGCCTGGATAATTAATAAATATATTTAAAGAATGCACTGAAATTAACATTATTGAATAGAAATTTGTGCTTGAAAACAGCGAAACTATTTATCAAATTTTAGTATATACAGTTGTATGATACCAAAAGAAATATAGCTAACGGCTAAATGTTACAAACTATTTCGTACAAAATATTTATTATTTCAATTAACGCTGTTTATTAAATTTGAATATTTGTTACTCAGTATAATTTTATTTTATTGCTTCTCTATTATTTTAGGTTAATTAGTTGGGAATTGTTTGGTTCCAAAATAAATTGCTTTGTCATCAAGTTTGACTCTCGTTTTTCTACGTGACAAAATTATTATTGTAAAAACAACATTATTATTAATTTGGTTAATTCAGGTTCCATTGAGACACGTACACTCCACTATTGTAAATTGTATGTTAAAAGATGACCTTGTTCACATGAACAATGATCATTTTCTCTTCATATTTAGTCAATAGAATATTTTTATTATCTATTTAAAGCATGATATATCTCGGTTATTCTAGAAAATATTATAAAGATTCTAAGATATAAACTGATGTTCAATATTTTATCAAACTCTATTGAGGTAATAAGAAATAATAAAAATATATGTGATATGCAGTTTCTATTAAATATATATAATATAATATTTAGAAGCTGGATGTATTGTATTTAATAGAATATGCAAATTAGAAAAATAAAAAATGAATAATATATAGGCAAATTTTTCGATGGTGAATTTGGTTTTGAAAACTCAAAGATTGTCTGTTTATATTTAAAATCAATGTTATATCGAATTATAATCCTTCTCAAATATATTTATATATGGAATCATATATATATAACACACGTATATTTAAATATGGATATATAACTTTAATGAGCGACTCGTATAAAAAATGAATAACACCACTTTAATAAAAGAAAAATGGATAAAAAATGACATAAAATTCTCTCAACCTGCAGCAATAAAAAGGAACTGAGATCTGTGGAATATATGTTTTGTAATAAGGCCTTTGATGGATGTGTAGAAAAGTCTGGTAATCGTTTCACAAAACACTGATTCGAAATTCGGTAGAAGAATTCGCAGTGATGATTCTTTTGTGGGCTGTTGCAAGGACTTAAATCAGATCACTAAATAGCAGAAAGGAGAGGGTAAAAGTCTCCTTCAAAATAACTTTATTTGAAACATGTTAAGAGGACAGAGGAAAACACCCAACTGGTCAGCAGACCAGGCCGTGCTCTCTTCCTTTGTTGGCGGATGGTGCCGCCTGGGCTTGTTTGTTAGCTGTCATCCGAGCCGTCTGGCCGACGTCCTGAAGTGGATCTCCATTAATTGGATGTTCTAAGCCTCATATGAATTTAATATAGTAATGTGTTGAATAAAATCGTCACACACATACAAAGAACGCTCTTAATAGTATACCCTAATGATATAAATAGCATAAGCCAAGTCAAACCTAAGAGTATAGACTTTTTCTTAACGTGTAGGTTTAGTCTTATCTAACTCAAATGAACCACAGGCTGTTTCTTCCTGATGGAAGAGTTGGGTCTGACAAAAGTGATATGCTGTTGATGAAAATGGCAATTTTCGAATCCTAACACTGCTGTTTGTGAGTAAACATTTGAGCTGGATACGTTAACCCTTCTGAGAGACAGAGTTTATGTCTTCCTTATGGATCGACAGGTGTTGATTGGACTTCCCTATTTCCTTGTATAGCTGGAATTTTTATGTTCATTTTCGATATTGGTATTCAGTGAAGACACCCTTATATAATTAAACACTACAAATGAATGACAATACATCCAGATGGCACAAGAACCTACAGGACTAACACCTACCAACATATTCTCATGCCCAGCAATGGCCGCACGCTTGCATAAAATTGGCATGGACCCAGAACAGCAGCTATACACACCCAAGATAGAAGACATTGCGACCGCTGTGATAGAGATGCATGGAGACATCTAAGGCTCTTCATTGGACATGACAAAAACAAAAGATCTTATATAGAACCTGTGAAAGAAAATGGAATTTATAATGGTTACAATCGTACAAGGAAAAGCGTGACTCTCGGGAGTATTCCTGTAAAAATCTATATATCATATAATGCATCCGAATTCTAAACCTAAATATACTACTAATGAGTCTAAATTGACAATACTATAGAAATATTAGTTTGAAGATTGAATTGGCAAATATTTGGTGTTGGTGGGGAAGGAAGTGAATCAATGATTCTCTTCGGAGTATGGTGAGATTTTCCATAATCTTAGTAGAATAAGGTAAAATTGGCCGCAAAATTCCTGCATAGAGTTTGCATTATTTCGATCGATCGTCTCTATGCCTCAACAACAAAATCTTCCATCCAGCCAAATGGTATGCAGCCAGCCATTGGCGCCGAGGTATCTTGCAATTGCTCATCGACGTGGAATGCCAAGTTGAGCCGCGCCATCTTTTATTCATAGTACCAAGGGATTAATGGGCTTATTTAGATTTCCTGAAGATTTGGGCTGTTGTTTGGCCTTCCTTCTCTTCTGGGAGATCATTAACTATTGAATTTGATCAATACCTCTTGTTGCTGATGGCCTAAGTCTGAACAGGAGATTGGCCTTGTTCTGTTTCTCGTTTTATTGCTATACGAAGAACTTATTCTTCTGTTTCTCATTGAATCATAGATTGGTGTCTCTCAGTATTATTGTCTACTAAAAGCCTTCTTTCTAGAGATAGTCTTTTGATGATATTGTAGAGTTACCTATTTTTTGAAGCAGTGTTCTTACGTGTTCTTCGCGAACCGCGATAATCACTGTGTTGCTGGATTCCCTCTCGAGATTTTCAAGCTGACACTGAAACGAAGGCAGGCCTGCCATGTACATATTCATTGTAAATTTTATTCAATTATATTCAGTATAATATTTATTTCTATCTCATTATAAATTACCAATTACAATATATATTAATTGTGCCAACTATGAACCTAACTAATTATCAATATGTCAATAGAAGAATTGTTTTCTCACTCTCTCCAAATATTTTTCAAGAACACCATTATCGGTTTATCTCTTTCTATATATCCATCCAGTAATACCATTGGCCACTCAGCGTGTTGGACAAGATGTCTGAACATACTTGTTTTTTTTTTGTCAATCATCTCCAGAAGGACATATTACCTCTTCCCTCGATCATTTTTATATCTACACTAGCGGATGTACCCGGCTTTGCCCGGGTTTTACCCGAGTAAAGGTTTGTCTAACGAACATTTGTTAAAACAATTCTCTATAAACTTATAAAAAATAATAGATATATTTTGATAATTTGAAACTCGTAAATTTGAATCTCTCGATAAAGTGATCATTTTTTCCCGGTCCCTGTGTGCCGTGTCATTCTAAATTCTGGCTTTCCTAATTTTCTACATTACAAAATCAGCGTTTTATCTAGTGAATATTTTTTCCCGGTCCCTTGAAAAATACTCGATAAGTTGAATAAAATCATGGTCGTTTATGAAAGATGGACGAAGTTCCCGCCGAGCCTTTTTTTCTTGTCTACTTGGCACAGCTGTGTCACCAACTCTGCCCCCGCGCGCCAGGACATCTTGACCCCTCTGATTGGTCGGTGGGTACTTGGACTGTCTATCCGGCAGACCTAAGCCTATCTCCGTCGCAAGGTGGCGCTGCTTGCGAGTTAAAGCTACAAATCTGCAAATAACTCTAAGGATATTCAAGATATTCAAGAAATTATTTTTCGAAAAACCTTTCCGGGGATATACCTAATAATATCCCAAAATTTCACGGCGATTGGATGTATGGTTTTTGAATCTGTAGAGAACACACACACACAGACATTCATCTATATATATAAAAATGAATGTCTGTCTGGGTGTGTGTGTACTCTATAGATTCAAAAACCGTACATCCAATCGCCGTGATATTTTGGGATATTATTAGGTATTACCCCGGAAAGGTTTTCGAAAAATAATTTCTTGAATATCTTTAATATCCTTAGAGTTATTTGCAGATTTGTAGCTTCAACTCGCAAGCAGCGCCAACGTTGCGACGCCGGAGATAGGGTTAGGTTTGCTGCTCCACCCCTGATGACCTTGGGTCATCGTGTGAGTCACAGCATGCTACAACAAAAACACTCTCTCTGGGGATTTTGCGGCGTCAACAACCTGTAAGTTTGCCTCTCTCATATATTATACTTTAAACATCTGCTTAATTAAAGCTTTTTTTTTTCATTTGAAAGCGACTGCTCTCTTTTTTCAAGGGACCGGGAAAAAATGTTCACTAGATACAACGATGATTTTGTAATGTAGAAAATTAGGAGAGACAAAATTCAGGATGACACGGCAATTTATTTGAGACAAGAATAATGATACAATTCCAAGGCAAGATACTATTCCTCTTTAACTTACAATTACCGCGGGAACCAATTAATATTGATTTTATTCAACTTATCGAGTATTTTTCAAGGGACCGGGAAAAATGTTCACTTTATCGAGAGATTCAAATTTACGAGTTTCAAATTATCAACATGTGTGAGTCACTGCATGCTACAACAAAAACACTCTCTCTGGGGATTTTGCGGCGTCAACAATCTGTAAGTTTGCCTCTCTCATATATTATACTTTAAACATCTGCTTAATTAAAGTTTTTTATTTTTTTCATTTGAGAGCGCCTGCTCTCTTTTTTCAGGGGACCGGGAAAAATGTTCACTAGATACAATGATGATTTTGTAATGTAGAAAATTAGGAGAGACAAAATTCAGGATGACACGGCAATTTATTTGAGACAAGCATAATGATACAATTCAAGGCGAAGATACTATTCCTTTAACTTCTAATTACCGAGGGAACCAATTAATATTGATTTTATTCAACTTATCGAGTATTTTTCAAGGGACCGGGAAAAAATGTTCACTAGATACAACGATGATTTTGTAATGTAGAAAATTAGGAAAGACAAAATTCAGGATGACACGGCACACAGGGACCGGGAAAAAATGTTCACTTTATCGAGAGATTCATATTTACGAGTTTCAAATTATCAAAATATATCTTTTTTTTTTTTAAATAAGTTTTTAGAGAATTGTTTTAACAAATGTTCGCTAGACAAACCTTTACTCGGGTAAAACCTCGGGCGAAGCCGGGCACGTCCGCTAGTTTATATATATATATATAGATTACCTAGTCTAAAATAATACGATAGGTTTCTGGAAATGAGTTTCTTTTTATTAATGCAATCTCAAGCTATTGGGTCTATTTTCTGTTCTACAGGAGTTCCAAAAAAGAAATAATAATAATAAACGCCGTTCGATCAAGTAAATTAATTTGTCTGTCAGCCCATGGTATTTTCATATTTTGGTACCAGCACTACATGTCTAAAACCCTGTAGCTTGGCTATTTCTGAATTTCTATAATAGTACAGTGGCATATGTTTATACATTATAAATAAATATTTTGATAAATTGGATGATTTATGTTAAAGATAGTGTAGTTAGAGCTTTCTCAACAAATATACACTCTATACATTCACGGACAAAACATAAGGAAGTTGTACCTTTAAGCATGTATATCGGGATTCAGACAATACCTCTGAAAGATATTTGATACACAGTGACCTTTATTGTAGACATACGAGATAACAAAGTGTGAACAAAATTGCCTCTGTCTCCTTAAAAAAGGTGAACAGCAAATATGAAACTTCCTTAAGATTTTCCATGAGTATATTTATTTCTCAAAATAGCATTTAGGACGGATTTTTAAATTGCTAGACATTCTATTGTATAATTTATTTATGTATTATTGCATATATTATTGTATATGTATATTGTATATTTATATTTTTTCGAAAGTTAGTGTTATGGTCTATTTATATAACACGATCTGGGTGTTATCTACAGCGATTTCAGATTATCTTCATTATTCTAACACATTTTTAAAAATTTAAATGGCGAGATATCATGTTTCAATCTCTAGGAATATAACCACACTTCTCAGAATGTGAAAACGTTGAAATGGAAATATTGTAAATTTGATAGAATTCTCTCCTGGAGCGATTCCTAATTAAATTATCATCCATTATATCTATATAGTTAGTGGGATACCATAATTACATTAAAGCGGAATCCAATTAGAGATAATAATTAGAGATCGTCGTTTTAATATATATACATATATATGTATATTGCATACCTATTAAATTTGCCATATATACATCTATCATACATGATGGAGATATTCCTGCCATATAGACATCTATTAATATAGGGTATTATTATAATCGTTAATATTGATATCCATATATATATGCAACGCTTCATATATTATCCCATGATTGCTCTTTCTTCCATTCTAAATAAATCATGTATTTATATGATTACATAATTTATTATCAAAATTCGAAACTATTATAGACGCGTATGATTCTTTTTAAAAAATAAACAATTTATACTACCCTTACTGCAATGGGAAAATTAATCCATTGCAGTAAGGGCAGTAGAAATTGTTTATTTTTAAAAAGAATCATACGCGTCTATAATAGTTTCGAATTTTGATAACAGATGGCGGGCTAATGCATCGAAATATAATTTATTATGTTTTATCAACCATTTTTTTTCTTTTTCTTCATTGCGGTTCTGACGTCTGGGTGACTTACTCTCATCCTATCATTCTTCCAAACTTACATTCTTTCTCAGGAGGATTTCTTTTGCAGTGGAAGGTGGCAGATAATGACCGAAATGACGGTGTTTCAGGCTAATGGCCCTTTTAAGCCCAAGGCGGACTTTATTCCACGAGACCCACAAAGGATCTAATGGAATCTCACATTCTATCAAAGAAGTGTTTAGCTGGCAAAATGGGCTAGGCCAAACCTCTCTCTCTATATATATATATGGCCAGAATATAGATGGAATATAGATTTTCTACCTGGCAAAATTTCCATCTATATTTTGGCCATGGATTTGGCCTAGCCACTTTGTTAGCTAAACACCCCTTGGCAGATTATGAAGATTCTATTAGATCCCTTGTGGATATCAAGGAATAAAGTCCTCCCTGGGCTGTCGAGGGCCATTAGCCCGAGATCATGGAGTCTCCAGATGGGCGCTTCTCAGTTTGCCGAAGCTAGTGTTGTGTCTTTGTCACCGACCCGAGGCCACTAGTTTGCGGCGACGGTCAATGTATCTAGTTTCGACGTTCATATTGACGGGAGAAGCGACCTTTGCATTTTTATAAAAATATATACTCTATTTATTCTTAATTTAAAAGTAAGTGCTAAGATATTAGAGTAAAACATTTTTTATAAATACAATATATTGATATAATTTTGTTAGCAAAGAAAGCACTTAAAATTCCTTTTTTGAAAAAAATGGCGCCATGATTTTCTGAAAGGACGGTAAATGTATTCTAAAGCTGATATGATATATTAATTTTCAATTAAAGAATTGAAAGTTATTTGACTAAATATTAAAATTAAAAAATGTATCAGCCGAAATGAGGGCTTGAGAGAGAGAGAGAGAGAGAGAGATTGAGATTGAAACTGATTTATTATAACGTCCATATAAGAGTATATAAGGTTAAATACATAAAATACATAAGATTAATAATGATAGATATATGAATAAATAGATAAAATATAATTGATGAATATACATATATATATAATATGAGAGAGATATAAAAATTGACTAGTATATTAACCATTTAACATTTAATTGAGAAAATTAATTCGATTATAAAAACAGGAAACTATCAAACTTGTTTATATCTTAAAATTAAAAAATAAAAACGTGTATAAACATTGAATTTTAAGAACGTCAATTTCAACATCAGACTTGATTCACACTCGCTTCTATATGGATTTTTAAAAATCGCCACTTTAGTTTTATAACCCTTGTCAAGTGAGACTGCGCATGCGCCGTCCTAAGGACCAATAAGCTGCAATAGGTGTACCTTTCTGTTAGCCGACGCATCTGTAGATCTCTTTCGTAAGTACATCATCAAGATGGCGTTGGGAAGAAGAATAAACCAAAACACGCTATAAAATAGCTATATCGTTTTAACCTATTTTTATCGATTTTTTTCACAAAGCTATTCTTCGAGCTAGATAAAAGGTATTCTACCAGCCTTAACAATAATGCAACAAATACTAACGATATATTAATACAAAGGAATAACGCGGCATCTATATACAACGAATGAAGACATTAATACGCGAGTGTTTATTATTTCAAAATACTAACGATATATAGTATATCGATTTAAACGTTGTATTGAATCTTTTAATTCTTGATCTAAACCTGATATGGTTTATTATGTAGTATAACTTGTGTGAATATAAATTAGTAAAGGTATTTATTCTGATGAATAGGACTTTACCAATTGCGCATTAGTCTGAGATACGCGAAAATGCTTAAATGCGAAAATCCCAACTTATTAGAAATTTTTACTTCTTTTATTTTTATTTCGAAAAATAAATATGACTATTTAATAAAGACCTTCAAAACGATATGTCTGTAGGACACCTATCTTTTGTGGTTAGGAAGCAGGAATATATATATATTGATTAATTGATCAGTAAATATAAGAAAATATGTTGTATATCAAGGATTTTCTATTAAAATCATGAAGTTTCGAACATCCATCTCTATAAATGTTCTTTTAAAACGGTCTAATCATCCTCTAAAACGTGTGGACTTCACGAATGTATTTTCAGAAAGAATGTCTGACCTCGTCAGATTATTCAATTTTAATAAAAAGTTCTTGTGAGACTTATGCATTAGTGAACAAGGCCAATAAAGTAGACAACGTAATTTTACCAGAACATACAAGGTTCTGCATTTTTACAAAATCCAATTTAAAAAAGTCTATTTAATTTATATTTCAAAGCTAACATATCTTTACAGTCTATATTATCTGCCATATGGATTTTTCTTCCACACATAAACAACCACCTGGATAGAATATCATTTTTATTAGTAAACACTCTTGGACAAAACTTAAGGAAGTGAAAAATCTTTAATGTCACCGGCCGTCTTTTTTTTTTTTTTTCTTTTTGAAGGAGACAAAGACAATTTTGTTAACATGATTATCTCGTGTTTCTTCAATAACGGTCACTGAAATTTCTTTCAGAGTTATTGTCTGAATTTAGATAAACATTTGAAGTTACACCGCATGAGTTTCTTTTCAAGGACAAATTAAAATTTTATTTCAAGGTGAAATATCAACTATTTCTAACCTTTTTGGATGAGGTATGAAAGGATGAAAGGTTTTGTACATGAGTTTCTATAAATGCCTGTTTTACGAACAAATCTAGAACCTCATATAGTTCTAAATGTGTCTTATTGAAGTTTTACCTTAATGATGAATTTTATCTTAGCATCATCATAATTTGTTCACGGCTGACGAACAAGGGTGCAAGGTTAAATGAATATTTGGATGTACTAGCGCGCCATCTGTTATGAAAATTCTAAACTATTTTAGACGCGTATATGATTCTTTTTGAAATAAAACAATTACATTGCAGTAAGGAAAATAGAAATTGTTTAATTTCAAAAAGAATCTTACGCGTCTAAAATAGTTTCGAATTTTCAAAAATGAATATATGTGAGAAATATAATAAAATTAGTGTGTAAAAAGGCTATATATCGATACATTGGAAATAAAAAAGAATATAATGACCACTCATATCAAACACGGGAGTATATGATCATATACACACGCTTGAGATGAATATACAATAAAACAAGAAAAATACCTTCGGACGCAGTTTGTTTGTTTCCTCTTTAATAGGCGCAGTCCTCCTCGTTGGGCGCCACCAATGAAGACTGTATATATTCATATATACAGTAATATATATATTTATATCTGTATATATTTTATCTGTATTATTCTTTATATTTTCTGTATTTAACCTTATATAATCTTATATGGACATTGTTATAAATCAGTTTCAATCTCTTTCTCTCTCTTTCTCTCTGTTTACTAGTGGCGGAAAAACCCGCGTTGGGCGCCATTAATGACGACATTGTATATTTATGAATTTTACATTCATTTATCTATATATCCTTATTTAATCTTATTTATTTATTGTTACTCGATTTTATATTTAACCTTTTATAATCTTATATAAACATTGAAATAAAGTAGTTAGGAGCGGCTGCACAAGGCGTCTGTTCCTCATGTTAGAGGCGGCCATTTAATACCAGGTCAAAGTCCAAGTTACACCTCTCTGTAGGTGACCTCGGAGAAATCTTGGATAAAACCAGAGCTTTAACGTAACTGGCATATAACCTACGAGCCGTGCATATATGAGCACGACCTCCAAGATCTTGTCTAATTTAGACTAATAAAAGGATAAGTAAAAAAATAAACAAATAAATAAAGTAATTTCAATCTCAATCTCTCTCTGTGGTTTATTAATAAATAAATAAAAAAATATGTATTGCAGAGGAATTTACTCTTTGAAGATAATAAATATAAATTTTATTTTATATTTCTACTATATAATTTATACACAAAAAAATATTAAAGAGAAATGACGAGGAAGCACATCCACTACAAAGTACCGTACAGGAATTCAATAAACTATAGTTAAGCAGAATCTTGATGTATGACCGCTCATATAAGATGTCAGAATATGCCTTTTTTAGTTCTAAACATATATTTATTCAAATATTTTGAAAAGGAAATTAATCTGATAAATAAAAAGTAAAAAAAAAAGGTTTAAATCAATCATGAAAATGGAAATGTGTATGGGTAATGAAGGGCAAAGGTACCTGATTTATGCAAAGAAATCCCTACGTCTTGAAGAACACCCTTCCATAGCTCCTCCCTGCACAATCCAATATCCAATATCCGATACCAAAGTTGCCTTCTCCATAAAACTCCAAGATTACCTCTACCAAATAAAAGTTAAACGCCATCGTGTGGTCTTTTAAAGTAACCACGTGGTAACAATCAACCAATCAACATTCTGCTTAACTAGTTTATTGATGTTTTGTACTGTCATAGCTTTGAATGTGCTTCATCATCTCTTTTTTTATTAAATATGTTGTGGTATCAATTATATAGTATATATATATGTTATGATTATGTTTTGGTGTTGTGTGTGTGTGGAATGATAAGAATTGGAGGTGCAGTCGTGAAAAAGGATAGGTATTTACCTTTCAAGTAGTTTTTATTTTCAATTACGTGAAAAGAGAGAATTACACAATAATTAATTTTCACAGTAATATATAATTTGTAAAATGAATCCTATATTCGTGAATTAAAAAATAGGTAGGTTAACTATACATATTTACAACAAATATATCAAAGTATTCTAAATCTATGGTCAAAAATAAAAGAATAGTCAATGATGAAAATAAAATACATGTTTTTAAAAAATAAAATATTATTATTTTATATTATATATAATGTGAAAAAACAATAGAAAAAATAAAAGATAAGTGGGTCAGGTGTTCATATTAAAAATAAGAAGGGATCTCCTGACCACGAGCACATGTGCTTTTTAGAAGGCAAAGGGCCATCTAGTGGAGCAAAAATAAACTAAACGTTTATTTAGCTTGCTCTGTGATATTTGGCCAACCCAATTTCTTGATAAATTAAGAAAAGCCATTGATTTATCGAGAAATTGGGTTGGCCAAATATCACAGAGCAAGCTAAATAAACGTTTAGTTTATTTTTGCTCCACTAAATGGCGCTTTGCCATCTAAAAAGCACATGTGCTCGTGGTCAGGAGATCCCTTCTTTATTATTATATAATATATATATACTCGTATTGTCATAGAATTTCCTTGTGTCTACAGGTACGAGGATTAACACTACCAATAACAATCACGCGAGGTGCAGTTTTCTCTCTAAACCTTTTTGACCATACATGCCAAAACATAAGTATTCTTTTATTAAAATTTCACTTTGTCCATATATTTATATAAAAGATTGTTATAGAAAATTTATATAAAACATTTGAAGTATTAACACTATGCAAATATTATAGTGACAATATTAAGTATATATTCATTATCTCTCTGAAAAGTAAAATCCTTCGCAAAATACATATGCATAATAGACAAAGCAGCTTCCAAGGTGAGTCACTTTTCTTAATGTACATTCATCTTAAGCTTTTGTGTATCACAAACCTTTCTACAGAGTATACTTTCCAGTTGATTTCGAGGACCACGCTATCACCATCTCCTCAGCGGCGAAGTACGCGATCTACGTTTTCTTCGTAGATCGTGAAATACGTGGTGTCGCTGGAGACCCGCTGGTGATTCTCCACCAAACTCTGCAGCGCTGGTAGAGGCACCATATTCTTTGTACATAGTGAGATGCATATATACAGTGCGGCAAATAATTTTTAAGACTCGCGCTAGATAAAGGCCAATAGCAGAGCCAGTTATGAAATTGCGCATGCGTATATATATTCGAAGCCTTATCTAGCGCGTGGCTTTGTTTCAGCCATTTTGGTTAACTCTTTAAAAACATACAGGCGATTTTTGAAAAGTAAAATTTTTTGTTCGTCGGAATTCTGAGATGGAACAGAGAGCGGTCATTAAATTTAATGCAAAACTTGGTAGAAGTGCATCGGAAACATATATTTTGATGAAGCAAGTTTATGGTACGTTATGTTTGAGTAAATCAAATGTTTTCATTTGGCACAAACGTTTTTCGGATGGAAGAAATACGCTAGAAGATGATAAGCATACTGGACGACCAAGTTCTTCAAAGACACCAGAAAGTATAGAAAAAGTGCGAGAATTTGTTGAAAACAATGATGGCAGAGGTTTTACACATCAACAAAGAAACGATTCGAACCATTCTGCATGAAGATTTAGGTAAAACTAAAGTCTGTACTAAATTTGTTCCACACACTTTAACGGGCGAGCAGAAATCAGTGTGAATTGCACATTGCAGGGACATCATTTCTGCCTATGTAAATAATTCAAACTTCCTGAAATCAATTGTTACGGGTGATGAAACATGGTGTTTTCAGTATGACCCAAAGACAAAGCGCCAAAGTGCCGAATAGAAGTCAAAAAACTCTCCACAAGCCAAAAAAAACGCGAAAAGTGCCATCAAAAATCAAAACAATGCTGATTACCATTTTCGATAGTAGAGGTATTATCCACAAAGAATTTGTTCCCGCTGGACAAACCATTACTGGAGAGTATTATTTAAACTTTTTGAAACGTTTGATTGCCAGAATTCGTCGCATTCGTCCAGAATATCGCGATGAAGACAGTTGGTGTTTGCTGCATGATAATGCACCGAGTCACTCCTCACTCATTGTTCATCGCTTTTTGGCCAAAAATAACGTCTGTGTGTTGAATCATCCTCCGTACTCGCTTTATTTAGCACCATGTGACTTTTATTTATTTCCAAAAATAAAATTGAAGTTAAAAGGTTGTTTTTTTTTTATGATATCCCGACCATCCAGAGAGCTGCGACGAGCACTTTGGAGGCGATTCCTCAAAGTGGCCTGCAAGAGGCATTTAATTCCTTATTAAATCGTTGGTGTTTGCTGCATGATAATGCACCGAGTCACTCCTCACTCATTGTTCATCGCTTTTTGGCCAAAAATAACGTCTGTGTGTTGAATCATCCTCCGTACTCGCTTTATTTAGCACCATGTGACTTTTATTTATTTCCAAAAATAAAATTGAAGTTAAAAGGTTGTTTTTTTTATGATATCCCGACCATCCAGAGAGCTGCGACAAGCACTTTGGAGGCGATTCCTCAAAGTGGCCTGCAAGAGGCATTTAATTCCTTATTAAATCGTTGTAACATATGTATTGAATCCAGAGGGGATTATTTTGAATAAAAAAATAGTAGAAATTGAATTAGCTTGTTTATGTTTTATTTTACAAACCCATTCTTAAAAATTATTTGCCACACTGTATATATAGTGATCTTTTTTTAAATAGGGCAGACTATGCACTTTTGCATGCATTGACAAGATGTCATTAAAATGATTCTAATTGTCAATTGTCTACAGAGAATACTCATATTCTCTTTGTGTACAATTTACATAGTTTTAATTTAACGTATTTATGCTATAAATAGGACGTAAGAATAAAGTTAGTCAGTCCAGTCTGAGAAATAGAGTAGTCTTGTTGCTTTAAACTCCTTTTGTTACTATAGCTTTTAGCTTGACAAATAAATAACATCCGTTTCAAGTGTAGGAGTGGTTTCGTGGGCCGGAGCGACTCGACAATAAATATAAATTAAAACAAGAAAATCATCCTCGGAAGCCATTTTGTTCATTATTTTTTAAAAATTGTTATCTCCATATAATTTTCCAAATGTTTTATACCTTTGTAATCTTTACATCCTTACTATAAAAATAAGACTATCAATGAACAACCTCATCTAATTGTGTCCATAGCCTTGCAAATATCCATCTAATCACAGACACTGTATAGATTCCAGGGCAATTAAATATGATATGGATCATATTTCAATGAAAAATTATAATATTTATAAACAACAGTATGCTATAATCATTTATAAGTTCAAAGATAGATAAAATATTTGCTGGAAAAAAATAGATATACCTATAAATGAAACTTTTCATAGCACTTTTTCCTAGTGGGGCATTTAATTTTATTTCCATCCACATATTTTTACAATACTCAATTTATAACGGACCATGGAAATTTTAGAGAGGTTTTAGCATTGATCGGTGCAGTGGAAGTTGTTACTGAGGTGAAGAAACACAGGATTAAAGACATCTGCTTTTGGATTGTCAATTTTTTTAGAATTACAGAAGACGAGGGTTATTAATAATAAAGATTTGATAATATTTGTACATACTAAAGAATATGAAATAAACGTAAATTTTAGAAGCTTTTTAAAAAGAATTAAAGCGGTGGAAGACTTGAGTTGTTTTGTAGACATGAGGAACAAAGCTCAATACATCTTTGACTTGATTGCCCTGTTTTTCAAGACTACAAAATAGAAAATAATTTAATAGTAACAGATCCAAGTATTTTTATTTCCAGTAAAGAAATGTATATTAAATTCAATTCCTTTTGTAGATATATTTTAAATTATATAGCAGCAAATATCTTTTAAGAAACTGATAATTTATATTATGTTGATTGTACATATTGCCAGACACTTCTTTCTTTTGTACACAGTTCTTTTTTCTCGTTTTTTTTCTCTCTCTCTTTCTCATTGTTAACATCATATGACTATTTTATTCCCGGTCTAAATTATTGTATATATATGTATAGACAAATGTAAAGGCATACTTATGACAGCGCAAGTGTCCCTAAGGGAACATAACGCATTATAAGTTCAGTCCATTAGATCTTCTAATTTGCCTTTTTCGTAATTATTTGAAAATTTAAAACTCTGTATATTGACGCAAATATCCCTAGTGGGAATATCTCGTTTGGTGAAAATTAAATTTTAAAATGAATATATATTTTATAAATATCAATGATACATGGTAATAAATATAATTCAAAATAGATATAATCATTTTTATAAAATGTATTTTCAAAAGAATAAAATAAATTAAGTAACTTTATTAATTTTACTAAAGGAGAAAAAAAGCAAATATAGAAAAAAGGCGGAAGCAAATTAGAAACAGACGACTAATAAGAATGAACAAATTTAATGCCTAATCAATTACAATTTAATTTGGACAAACGACTTTATGTTAGAGAAAAGCTTAGCTATTTATTCATTATTATTATCATCGTTTGGTTGCAAATGATCTGGAAACGCCATCTCGAACAAATCTCCAATCTAATTATTTTTAGATTCAGACGAACAACTAGTTAGGCGGGAAAGAATAGAAAGAAATTACGAGAAGAAAAACAGACTATTTTACTTGCAAACGTTGAAAAAAAAAAATTCCATTTAATTAAGCTACATTTTGTATGTGGGTTCTTTTTCTTAACAATTAATTAAGATTTCTTTCTTAAATATTGATAATGTTCGTTTTTTTTAGTTTCTTTATTTGATATTTAATTTTATTTTGCGTTTTAGTCTCCTTTTTAGAAAAAAATATCTGAAACGGTCTAGTTATTGCTTAAATAAGTATAAAAAGTGATTTGAAAATTTTGTATTTTTTGAAGACATTTCTTTTTTTGTATATTTTAGCAAACTATTTTTAATTAATTAATTAAATAGAGATAGGAATATTAGAATTATTATATTAATATACAGTTATTAGTGATGTATACTTAAATTATTAAATGATAAGTTTTAATTTTCAAATAAATATATCTGTAAAATATTATATTTGTCTAATGAAAATAGTGCGTCTGGAATCTCTAAAAAAGGTTTTATTAAGTTTTTATATGGTTATTGTTTTATATAACTATTTTCCTAATATGTTATTGTTTGTGTATTGTGTTTTGTGAAATTATATACAGTTTACCGCTTCACTATGTAATGTTATGTATATAAGAATATTGCGATATTCTTTTATAAGAAGATCAAACTTATTACAAATGTTTAGGATCATTTCTAAATTTTATATATACTAAAATGTATAAGATAAATAGATTTGATATAATAACAAAGCTAAATTCATTAACAAAATATAATGATATTAATATACAGTAGAATCTCCCTGTAAAGGACACCTAATTGCAGAGCTAAACTGTCCTTTAGGAAGAGCTGTTCTCTTACCGGTGACCTAATAAATATTAAAAATGGTAATTTTGCAAATGAAAACTGTCCTCTGTAGAGAGGTGTCCTATAATGCGAGTATTCTCTCAAGGAGGTTCCACTGTACTACAAATAAAACCAAGCTACTTTCATTAAGATAAACTAGACCTAATAATGATGTTTTAGCAGAGAACAGGATAAGTCTCTAATGGCATCTCAATATTGGATACGGCACTGACTTGTCCATCAAGTTTAAAATGGTTTCTAAAGGTAGAGGAGTTTACAAATTCAGGTCATCAGTATATGGATGCAGGAATACAATGGCAAAAACCATCGCATTCTTCACCCTAAAATCTTGCAATGCATAAACTAAATGAACCAAGGCAACCTCTTACAACTTAAATATGCTAATCAAACGACCACATTGGAAGAGCTTGATTGAGAAGACACATCAGTTTTAAAAGACCGATTCACCTGAAATAAGCAAATATTTTATACACTGTAATTAATATAAATAATAACAAATATTCAATAACGATATGACAGTTTAGCGACCACTTTCAAAGTAAGTTTCCTAAAACAATGGTCTTAATAGCTACCAGAGCCTCAAGAGTTTTCTTATGAAGACATCCAGGTCTAGGTAAGCATGAAAGATTAGGGACCACTCTTTCAAAACATTAAAAATCAGTTTCCTAAAACAATGGTCTGAATAGCTACCGTAGCCTTAAGAGTCTTCTTATAGGGACCTAGAGGTCCGGCTAACTATGAAATATTAGCCACCACTATTTCAAACCATTCAAAATCAGACTTCCAAACCAATAGTGTAAATAACTACCAGAGTCTTAAGAGTCTTCATATGGTGCAGGGCCCTCTAGTAAGACGGGTCACGTCTTCTTTAATCAGATCGACATTTACCCCGGACATGAGTAGTCATACCGCCACGACTCGGTTTTAAGGAAGGTATATCGCTTCCAGAAAGACTTAGGAAAGTAAACAGATCCGGAGGATCTAGGCTTGCTAACAGGAAACTTCGCTTCTGAAACAGAAATAGCGATCATCTTCTCAAATCAGACCAGCGGCCATTTGAATTATTTCCCAATCAACAACATATTTGATAAATAGCCTTAAATATACACTGCGTGACATTGAAAATGGAACACCAAGAAATAGTGGCCAGAAAGTGATGAAACTCGGCAGACAGAGAGAGACAGGGACGAACAATAAGTGATCTTTATTTCAAAATGATAGTCATAATACAGAGCGAGAACGGCGTCGGCTTAGTAGCAAGTAGGACCACCGCGGACGGCGATGCACGCAGCAACACGTCTAGGTAGAGAGTCAATCAGAGTATGGATGGCGTCCTGAGGGATGCCTCTCTATTCCCTCTCAACCATTTGCCACAGTTCGTCTTCTGAACGCGGCTGTGGCAAGGCATGCAAACGGCGTCCAATGATGTCCCAGACGTGCTCGATTGGTGAGAGATCAGGAGAGTACGGTGGCCAGGGAAGCATCTGTACATCTTGCAGAGCTTGTTGGCTAATGCGAGCAGTGTGCGGTCGGGCGTTATCCTGCTGATAAAGGGCATTGGGTACTCCCTGAAGGTAGGGGAGTGTCACCGGTCGCAGCACATCATCAACGTATCGTTGTGCCGTCATAGTGCCCTGAATATGAAGTAAAGGTGACCTGGAATCATACGCGATTGCGCCCCAAACCATGATTCCACGTTGTCGCACGGTGGGGCGTTCCACAATTGCTGCCGGATTGGACCTTTCTCCACGTCGACGCCACACGCGTACACGGCGACTATCACTGGACAAGTTGAAACGCGACTCATCTGAGAACACGACCCTGTGCCATTCCGTCATCCACGTCGATCTAGCCCGGCACCATTCCAAACGTTGGCGCCTATTCGGTGGGGTCAATGGCAGTCTTCTTAGCGGACGGCATGAGTGCAAGCCATTAGCAACCAATCGACGGGAAATGGTTCTGGTCGAGATGGAATGATCTAGGGTGTCTTTCACATGTTGCAGGATGGCGGTACAAGTGGCTTGTGGGGCCGCCACTGCTTGTCGAAGGATACGCCGATCCACACGTGCTGACGTCACTCTGGTTGCACCGACATTCCTATAAATTGCCACATTTCCTTGTTCCAACCATCTTCTCCACAGTCGGTGCACCGTGGACGCACCAAGGTGTGTATCAGCTGCGATTTGACGTATGGACCAACCTGCCCTTTTCAGTCCGATCACCATGCCCCTCGTAAAAGCGTCTGTCTGCTTGTACTTGCTCCATTTACGATGACCTGGCATTCTCTGTTATTACACGTGTCTTTTGACACAAGAACAAAATTTCTACCATTATTTTCCTTGAAGAAATAACGACACAAATACTGTCCTTTCTGCAAGTTCCTTCCCTTATATCTTACTCCATGTGCGCACGAGAGCTGCGCATTTTACATCATTTGCATAACTCGGTTAGGCGCGTCTACCCTGAAATTTGCATAATTTTCTGGCCACTATTTCTTGGTGTTCCATTTTCAATGTCACGCAGTGTAGATTAAAACTTTGCCGCGTTTATATTATTAAAACATAAACCTCATTTTATTTGAAAATGTTTGAACGATGAAAAGCATTTTAGAATTTTTTATCCTTTATATTCCTTTCTTTAGAATGAAGCCTGGATTCCGCGCTTTTAACGGCAGTTAAGTACTTTCTTTGGTTCCTTATATGAAGTCCCCTTGTCCATCCAAATATATTTCCGGATATTCTACGAAATGGTCTTTTCGGATTTGTATTTTGTACTTTTAGAAAATGTTTTACCATCTTTTATATATATGGATCAATTGAAGTAGGTCTTCTAATTTTAATCTAGATAATTCTATGGATAATTTTTCTATATTTAGTCGAAAACTCTTTCTTTTTGTTGAATAAAGAAACAAATTTGATATTGTGAAAAAATAGTACAAATGTGATGTTGTACTGGAATAAGGTGTATAAATTATGAAAAAGGCATCTCCTTACGCAATTCTGGTTTTAACTACCCATTTCATGATTTTTCAGGATGCCTTGAATGACCAGTTTTGTGGTCGTTGAGGTACAGCTTGCACCACGCTGATGAGGGCCAACAGCCCAAAACGCGTCCTTGGTTAGCTTTTCTTGATTAATCAAGAATGGGTATTTGGCCAATTCTGGAATAAATAAAAATCAACGAGAATAGTTGATATTTATTCCGATAGATGGCGCAAGCCATCAGAAACTTTCAGTTGCACGATAAGGAGATGCCTTTATCATAATTTGATATTGTTAATTATTGCTTTATTAAAGATTACCCTTCAATAAAGACTAATTAAATCCATCTCAGTATATTTTTTAATTAGTGAGTGTTACTGAGGTTTACGGTAATCTTTAAAACGCAGTCTACAAATTTTTATATTCTCCTTTCACAATTTACAATCCTCTAATTGTCAATAGTCAAAATTTCATATGTTTTAGAATGGAATACATTTTCAGCTAGGTAACATTGTGTCTGTACTCCTGAGAGAAAGTCGTCTTCAAATTGTTATATATATTTGCAATTCAAAAATTCCATTTTCTTTTATTCAAGATCTCAAAGTGTCATATGTATATGGATTGAATATATTTCCACCTATATCTAACATTATGTGTGTAATATTAAAAGCAATTCGAACAAATTTTAATATTAGCCTTTCAAATTCCATTCATCTCTAGCTGTCAAAATGCCAAAATATCATATATATAAGGATGGAATGCATTTTCAGATATTGAACATACACGATGTATTCCTTACAATATTATTTACATATTGTTATTAAAAACAAAAAAGGCATATCCTGACCGCTCCCATGAACATTTTTGATGGCAGAGCGCCATCTAGTAGTAATATCAATTTATTCCTGATCGAACGTTGTGACCCACTGTACGTATTACATCCCAAACATGATGAGACGCAAGCCATCTCTTTCTTGAACTCGATGTACCATATAAGGGAACAAAAATCAATTAAACGTTGATTTAACTTGTTCATGATATATTTGGACAACACATTTTCTTTACATAACAAAAATATCTTCTTCTTCTTCTTCTTTCTAATCTCTTTTTTTGCTTATCCCTAGTACACGTGGTACAGGCCATGATAATCATGGTGGGTAGTTAGCGACTGCTTTTACTGTAAGTGCACCACATGTCTACACATGTGAAAAGCAGCTCGACTTTGCACTTACTAATGCCAGAGCCCCGTTTGGTTACTTGCACTCGCTGGTGGGGTTGAACTTTTGTAAGAATCGGGGGCCATTGGAGCATTTTTTTTTCTTTAAACAGAAAAAGTGTCCAATGCGGGTTATTTTTCCGTTTATCATTACTCTTTACAATTCATTCTTTATACTTCATCCCAAAGATTAGAAATAATCGTTATTTCTCCTTGAAAATAAATTTAGATTTTTCGTTCAAAAGAAACATATGTGGGATAATTTTCAAATGTCGTTCTACAATCATAAGCCGCATTATATTGTATAATAAAAGCCAATATACATATATTGTTATATATGTCTTTCAAATATTCTATTTCAATTTTAGCTGTCACGACGTCAAAGTATCATATCTAATGATAGGGGATGTATTCTAGGGAACAGTGGCCGGACCAATCAGAGACAGGGAATTATCTCCAACACGATATGAAGTCCCGTCCAATCAGAGAAGGATTATAAGGAAGTGACGATAAGAAAGAACTGGTTGATTGCAGTTCAGGAAAGATAGAACGTTTAGCCCTCCCCCTGTATTATATTCCGTACACAATAATTACTTTGATAATATTATATATTCAATATATCATTAACACAATAAATATAAAGTTATATTTTAAAAATAAAACTACAACCTTTCGCAATGAGTTTCTTTTATTATCTCAGGATAATAAAAGAAACTCATTGCGAAAGGTTGTAGTTTTATTTTTAAAATTTGTAGCGCAATTTTTTCGTTTACCTCATAAAGTTATATATTAGAGAAAATCATATAATTAAATCTTTATATAAAAGGTTATCAAATTCATTATTTATTTAACACCACGTCAACAAATCTTTATATAAAAGAGTGAAAATTCGAAACTATTATAGACGCTTATGATTCTTTTAAAAATTAAACAATTTCTACTGTCTTTACTGTAATTTTAAAATTAATGGGAGGGCCTGTATGCAGTAAGGGAAGTATAAATTGTTTTATTTTTAAAAGAATTATAAGCAACTCTAATAGTTTCAAATTTTCATAACAGATGGCGCGCTAATGCATCATAATATATATAAAATATTATATATCAAATACATTATTTAATTTATCAATATATCTATTAGCAACACGTCAATCCTTATCAAGATACAAAGTTATAAATTGAATTTGTTTTATAAAACCCCCCCACCTAATGATTTCCTAGTGTTTATACTAAATATTGATTACTAGCACTCCAATATCTTGATAATTTTCCTTTAGTAAATTAAATTTTATTGCCCTCTATCGTTAAATTTTACACAAATAAATTTACTGGCAATACGTTTCTTTTTTTTTTTTTTTTTTTTTAAATCTCTACAGACCTTACTGCAATGATATGATTTAATGAATGAGAGGGCTTTTTTTTTTTTTGGCGAAACCGCTGAGAGGGTTCACTACTGATGAGCCAAGCCCTCTCATTCATTAAATCATATCATTGCAGTAAGGTCTGTAGAGATTTAAAAAAAAAAAAAAACGCATTGCCAGTAAATTTATTTGTGTAAAAAAAAAAAAAAAATATATATATATATATATATATATATATAATTTTCCTTTGTTGTTTCATCTAGTTATAATAGATGTTTCAAGCATTTAGCAGCTTACATATTTTGGTTTAATATCCTTTAGTGAAAGTTAAACAATTTGACTAAATGCATCAATAGATATACAGAAGAGTATCCCATGAGAGACTGGCTGAAACATGGCTTCATCTGGTCTCTCCTGAAGGTGGTCTCTTACAAGAGTGAGAAACTCTATATTCTCTATCTAGAAATGCTTACAAATTAGCACAATAAAATCAGTCGACTTACAATATTTCTTTATTTATATTTCTACAAGAGCTTTTAAACGTTACTCTTTTCCACGGGATAAATGAATTGTAAAATAACGGAACTTTAAAATATAGAAAATGCAAATGAATATATTTACCACTTCATATAACACATATTGAAAAATTTACACTATTAGAATTTTGAAGATCTCCATTGGCATTTGCATATATATATCTTTATAATTTTGTTATTTTCCTATTCGGAAAGCCTGAGGAAGAGTTGAGGCTCTAAAGTTTGCCGAATATGCAAATAAACAAACATATTGCCGTTGGTCGTTTTACGTTTATCAGAGAATCTGTCCTATTAGGCCAATTTATGAAGAGTATCTCAATCGAAACAAAGTCTCTGATGAGAAGCCTTCTCCAGGAAATACCAGGTTTAGTCTTGTGTTGAGGCTCTGTTCTCTCATGGGAGGGAAGATACTGTAGTTAAATAGCCTACAGTTATTGATGTTGGGTAAATATTGTTGGGAACGAGGTGCGATGCTGTAGTCTTTTGTTTGCATATTACATTTTAACTTACTTGTTTTGTCTACTTTTTTTTCATGGATTTAATTATGGATTTTTATGTAGAATTTTGTTTTGTATTCCTATTTTGTCTACTTTTGTATCATTGAATTTGCATGCTTTTGTTCTTGGCGATTATTTGAGACAATAATCTTTATTTTAAAAGTGATTTTATCCTAAATTATTAGTTTGTTAGTAAACGTCAAAAAGGCTTCTCGGATGTTTTTCTCAAAGTACCTCAGGTCACCAGTGCAACAATTATCTTTTTGACCGATAAGATTTGTAAAATAACTTTTCCTGATCAAATCTAATTTCCAAATAATGACGAATCTCTCAGGATCTACCTTAGGTATCCATTTTTCGGTAGTCTCTGTCTCTTTCTAGTATAATTGGGGAAATTAAACATAGGATAAATATTTTATATAGAGAATTATTCAAATAGGGTCATTTACATATTGGCAAAGGAACAGGTTAGGAGGCCTGCATGAATAAGAACAGTTTCTAATGTCCATATTCAAGCCACAAATAACAAACCTGGTATCTTCACCTTAATAATCCCATGAGGGGCTAAACATCAATCATATCTGTCATAGCGAAGGATCATCAACCAACCACCTTGAAATTCCCATATAGGGGTGAAATAACGTCACTGTTTTCAAAGATCAAAATTGTAACTTTTCCTATAACTTTCTTCAAGGCTCTCTGCGTAAATATATCAATTCTAAAAACCTATCTATGTACATATAACCTTAAAATTTTATTATTACACAAAATATAATATTTCAAAATAGTAAATATATGGGAGAATTGAAAATTTTAAAGGGCTTTTAAAGTTTTGATTTTGTTATACATATGTACAGGTAAACATTTGTTTTTTACAGTTTATATTTCTCCATTTGACTTTGTTAAGCTAGTAAAAGAACGTCGTTCCTCGTGAAAGCTTGATTATTCACAATGAAAATATACGTATTGTTATTTTTTATATTAATTCTGAATAATCTTTAACAATTTTATTCAATGAAAGCTATAATAGACAATATTATCTATCTTAGTATATATATTTGCCGGTAAAGATATCGTGATTTATTGAGAAATTCTACTCCAAATAAATAGGGTTCTAAAATGTAATCTTTGGTAATCCCCAAATAAGTTATGAAATAGTCAAAAGTTGGCTCATTAAAAAGTTTTGAAAAGTTTAAACCAAGCTGTTGAAATGACTATTGCATAATATACCGCGCTTTCAAACCAAATTATTCAAAATAGGTTTGTGGAAAGTTATTCAACTGTGTCCTTGAAATTAGGATCCAAGTGTTCATACATCCCAACATGTGGATATAGGGCGTGAAGTTCTCACTTTGTATTATAACGTAGGTTTTATTATGTCAGTTTTATGGAGCGTTTAGATGTCGCCATCTACCCGGGCTGTACTTCTCATGTCTTCTTTATTTTATACACACACAAAGCGTTATTAAGACCACCGGTCTCATACAGATTCACCGAAGGAAGAAAATTATCATAGATAGAGCTCCTGTACTCCAGGCAGCGCAGCACCCAACAACAGCCTCCAGGTCAGACGCATGTCCAGTGGCCACAAGTTCCTTCGTGTATACGTCAAAGTTAGCGTATCACTGAACAGAATAGTGTGGAATCAGCAGCGTTATAGTCTTCGCTTTCCTCGTCCTTCTTTATTTTATTTACAAGGCAAGTACAGGCCCAATTCACGTAGGTGTCGCTTAGCAGATTTATTTATTGGGAGATTCTTTAGGGATTCTATATCCGAATATGTATACCTGAAGAGGCAACCTCTTCCTTTAATTGTGCATGCGCACAATGGTACTCTGCATCACCCGTGTAATTTTATGTTTTTATCTTGCCTGTGAAAATCGGCCCTGTTTCCATTTCACCAGCTTAAACACCTGTTTGGTAAATTCAATCGAATTTATAACCCCCCTCTTGTAGGATATTATGAACTCCAAGCCGCCCCTGTACTTATAAGGGACAAAGCCCGAAACTCTGGTATACAGATTGACCTTTCGTCTGAATTTTCCAAAACAGGTGTGATGGCTCATTATTTATGATCACTAGTACGGTTTTATTAAGGTGATGCACAGTGCCATCGTTCTGATGTTCCAATAAAGGGAGAGGGGCCACTTTTGGTACATGAATATCGTCCTCCCCTCAACTTTGCAACCCTATGTTGTTATATACAGTATATATATTATTTGAAAATAGAGCGATCCATAAATAGATTTTAAATAAAAAGGCATTTATTAGATCCTAAACGCCAACCTTTTTCATGGCGCTGAGTTTGTTGTTGACACACATTAATATGTTATAGTACTTTTAAAAAGGCTGGCTTTCAGTCAACTAAAATATTAGTAAATAAATTATATTTTGATCCAATATAGGCCTTTTCAATTAAACATATATATATATATATAGACAAGTTTTATAATCATTAAAAAAATAATTCAGAACATAGTTAACTTTCTGTATTTGTGTCATGATTCATGTATTTACCTACCTGTTCGTTTAAGAAGGGGAAAACCATTTGGGAACGCATATAGAATTTGTAGATAGATTCGTATAAAGAAGATAGAGAACAGAATTTAGTACAGAACCCTTTATTATATTAAAGGTATTATCAAGAAAAAGAATATATATATATTATACCTCAAATATTAGAATCCAAAATTAAAGATATTTATATATATATATCGAATAAATATTTGTATTCTTTAAAAACTCATCTGTTGTCGTAACTCTTTTCATTATCTTTTGATATACTCTTGATACACCTCTTTTTCCTAATGCTTTAATTATTTTCATTCAAACATTTACACCAGATTTCATTTAAGCTTTTATACCAAAGTATTTTCTTTATTTTAGTTTAGATATGTGTAATTTATACATAGTATGAGGGTCGGACTAACTTTATTTCTTGAACGCAATTATTTCTTAAACTAAAATTCCCAACATTAGAAGATTTAAAGAACGAGATAAAATAGAATTGGAAGTCGAAACCTATATATTGGAGAAACTTGAAACTATGATAACTATGATCATATCGGGTCTCAAATTTTATCTTATTTTTAATCTCTGTCTCATTATATTTATTTATTTCATTTTCTTTTATCAATACACAGTTTTATTGATGACAATCTGAGGTTGTTTCAATAGATCTATTAATATAACTTATAAAGTGACTTTCGCTTAAGATGTCACTTAATTTTTATTATAACCCTCTTAAAAGTTGAAATGTCCAATATTATAAAGCCATATGACTTTTTACAACTCCAACATTCTTTACACCACCCTAATTTCCATACAGATAAATGTAATACACTAATGGACAAAACTTTGGGCAATGAAATGTTTTTGATGTTGCCTGTTGTCTGCTTTCTATTTATTTATTTATTTTTTTTTTTTTTGGAGACAGAGGCAAATATTTTTCTCACTAGGTTATCTCGTGTGTGTCTTCAATAAAGGTCACTGTAATATCTTTCAGAGTTATTGTCTGAATCTCGATATACATGCTTAAAGATACTACTTCCTTACGTTTCTCGACTATTTATGATTTTGTTTTTCCTCTATGAGTTACTTCGTTCAAATTCCTCTTTACTATTAATAAAAACAAGGCAAAACCTTGTTCACAATGATTTTATTTCACAAGACACCATACAAACTTTCAAAATTATATTTTTCTTCCACAGGCTTATCTTCCAATCAATAAATATCGCCTCTTTTTATAATTTGGTTTATTGTTTGTTAGAGGAGGTAAATCATGAATATATTGAGCTCTTTACAACTATAATCTTGACTATAATTCTCACAGAAATACACTCTCTTTTATGTAAAAAATAGTACAAATGTGATATTGTACTGGGATAAGGTACATAAATTAAGAAAAAGGCATCTCCTTATCGTGCAACTGAAATTTGCTTATTATCAAATTATATATTGCTGCTTAATTAAAAATCAACGAGAATAGTTGATATTTATTCCGATAGATGGCGCAAGCCATCAGCAACTTTTAGTTGCACGATAAGGAGATGCCTTTTTCTTAATTTACTCTCTTTTATGTAAATAAAGGTGTCATTCTTTTAATTTTCAATATAATTAATACTCTTATACCTTATCTTTACATATTCTTCGAGGGAGTACAATACAAATGGTTAAATAAAAATATATCAATATGATCAGTTTATTTGATATTTCGCATATTTACAAATTCGCCTTATGCACATTTCCAGGATGTCTCTCACGACGACCTTGTTCGCAACGTTCTCTTCAAAATGAATATCATTTTACTGAATGATTCTATTGAACTAAACGTAAAACTAAACAAGATGGTCTATCCCATTGGTTTAATTTCATTTTCCTAATTCTCTAATTCAATTTTGTAAAGGTCCGAGAGAGTGTGTGGTTGAACAAGATAGGTTTCTTTACTTATTTGTGATCCAAAGACTTCACAATCCCCGGAGACCATCGATTCTATCTATAAATATACCATTCGATAAATTCCTCCCAAATTATTTTCACAAGGAGATTGAACTGAGTTCTTTGATTTTTTTCATCCACATGTCTCGGAGGTCTTTTTTGTTAAGGTAGGTTTTAATTTGGATCTAAATCTCTTAGAAAATATTTTAATAAAACCTCTTCATTTTTTTGTTGTATTATCATTTTTACTTGTCGAAAGAAATTCTTTGATATTTTTTTACCTTTGAATTGATTTTCTCGATTCAGGTTTTTCTATTCATGAATTTTTCTTTACTAGCAGACTGTGGTTAATATTTATCAATATGTATGTAAGTATGTATGTAAATATATAAGTATGTAAGTATTAATATCGATCAAAGAAATATTTTAGAGTATTTTTTGGAGATATTGAGAAATACGCGTAATAATATCTATATTGAGAAAAAATGCATATATTGGATTTAAGGAGTTTTATTATTCAAATATTTCGAGAAGCAACTAGCCTCTCTTTATTGAGAGTGATTGTGTATTGCATGAAAATACATAAGCAGGTTTCCCCGCTCTGCAATTATCTCTATGATTTAAACAGTCTCGTTTTACACCAGTAGAAGGGTGATTGTGCCCGAAAGCTTGTGATATTGTATATTAAAGAAACTCTTTCCTCATCAAGTGGTTCGTTATTAAAGTTTAGAGAAGGAATTATTGATTCAATATTATATTTTATATACAGCTAATAATTATCTATCATATTAGCAAAAAAATGTAATAATATATAATTATTAGCTATATATATGTTATGAAAATTTTTTAGATATATTTAGGAGATATATTGAGATATAGAATTATTACTTGCTGATTGATATAGAGCATTAAGCATTTTCTTGAGGTTGGTATACATGCGTATTTAATTTACAGTCGTGGTAAAATAATAAAATATATTATAATAACAATTTGCCTTAATTGTGCTAATAAAGTATAGAATACATAATTTTGAGAAAGTTGTACCTGAATTAAGGCGTAAGAATAAAGAAAAAAAAAGACTTATTTACATATCTACAGAAAGATTTGAGCCGGCCAACGGGAAACAACAACAATGGGTTTATATAAGGAAAGAGGCGACATCTGGATGTCGATTTAAACAGAGTAACGTGTTCTAGAAATTATAATTTTGGTATAAAATAATATTCATGTAACATATATATACTGGACTCACTATTAAAAAAAAAGCTAATTCCTTGATTGGTCTTGTAGAATGTAAGTGGTCATCTGTTCACGTGTTTTTGTTCAAAAACACAAATATTTTCAAAGAAGCGAGCTGCATCTCGAATAATTGGAAAAGAATGAAAAATCTACAATTTATATATTTTTTATAAATTGTAGAGTATGTGATTAATATAATAAATGAAAACATTAAAACGCGAATGTTTCTTTCACAAATAAATCAAACTTCTACTGTCTTTACTGCTATGAAAAATATTGGGAGGGTTTGGATCTTCAGTGGTGAACCTTCCCAGCCGTTTCGTCAATTTAATCTACCAGATTGTTTCTTTATAACTCTAATACTATATTGTATCATTCCGCCTATATATGCTACACTGAAGCCACCCTTCTTAGATCTTAGAAATGGTATTTAAGCAAACTATGGATTTAAATATAGATAAGGAATTCTTCCTGATTTGAAATTAAACGAAAAAACATGGTGAAGGAAGACGAGTTTCTTTTATTGATGCATAGGTGTAAGCTTGCGGGTAAAAAAAAAAACCCTTCAACAGGCGAGAAATGAAGCGCGACTTATAAGAACTATGTTACAAATGGTAGGAAGGAATATATATATATAAAAAAGGAAAGTTTTAAACTATTTATATATGTTAATATTAACTGAAGACCGATTTTTGAGAAAATTAAATATTAAATCTGCAGTCTGAAATATGGATATAAGCCTTATGTAATTAATATAAAATATATTTATATATTATATTTACATTGATTTTTAAAATAAAATTATTTGTCAAAAAACAAAACGACGAATAATTTCCAAAAGAATATAGATTCAACACAACCACATTCTTGAATTATTATTTCCATTCTTCAACTTTAAGTTTTTTAGTTAAACTTTCCTCGAAATATATTTTAATTAATTTCTTAATGAAAAGTAGTGTTGTGGCGTCACCTAATTGTTTTATCACATATTTTTAATAATAATTATATTTTGTTTATAACAATGAGGATAAAGGTTAAACATTTGTTAATTATAGTTTTAAATATCTTCTTTTATATATATACTGCATATAAGATTACATTTTTATATCAATCGTTTTGTAGGTGTGTGTTGTGTGTGTGTACTCATTATATTACAAGTATACACATTACAAGTACACACTTGTATATTATTTTGATAAAATAAACCCTTGATTCAAAAATAAGTTGACAAATCAGGCTCCTGGGACTTTCTTTTTAAAACATTTCATTCTCAATCAAGCACATAGGTTTTGAAAATGATAAAAAGATTAAAGAAGAATATTGATTAGAAAATTGAAGGGGGAAAAATAACTTTCTAGAGATTTAGAGACAAAATTATAGCGATTTTACAATAAGCATAAAACTAAAAGCCATTATTATTAGATATTTAACAATAGACATTTACAGTATTTTAAAACAATGAAAGTTCTCTCAAGGCGTATTAAATACAGATGTTTATATAATATAAATTTTATGTACAATTGATTATTCTAACAATAATATAATATTAAGTTGAAAATCAGGCTTACAGGGAAAAGTTTCTTTTAAAATATTTCAATTTATAAATCTCTAGCTCTCAGACACGAAAGCATATCTACAGAATAAAATACTCTACAATGAATCGCCATTATTATTGTATATTTATTATAGAGTTTTTTCTACTGTAGAAGGGCTTTCGTTCCCGAAAGTAAGAGAATTTTAAATAAAAATGTTTTAAAAGAAACTCCTCCCTGGAATCTTGAATTTTCAACATAATATTTTATTTATGTAAGCAATAGTTACCCAGAAATTATTTGAAAAAGTAAAAATTAAAATCAGGTAAAAGGTTTATTTTTAATTTAAATTTGCAAGGATTCGAGCAAATATACTGCTCTTCAACGGGCTGATATTCTATGTACAAACTCTAAATAATATATATATTACAGAATAATTGAAAACTTTTGTTGAGAGCACATGCTAATAACAAAAGTTTTCAATTATTCTGTATATATATATTATTTAGAGTTTGTACATAGAATATCAGCCCTTTGAAGAGCAGTATATTTGCTCGAAAGCTTGCAAATTTAAATTAAAATAAACTTTTTACCTGATTTTAATTTTTACTTTTCAAATAATATTTTATTGTTGTTAGAATAATCATGAGTACATAAATTTATATTATATAAACATCTGTATTCAATATGCTATGACCTTTTCTTTATTTAAAAAAACTTAAAATGTCTATTGTTAAATATCGAATATAAAAATAAAACTTTTATTTTTAGGTTTATTGTAAAATTGCTATAATTCCGTTTCTCAATATCTAGAAAGTTATATTTTCCACTTCATTTTTCTAATCAATATTCTTCTTTAATCTTTTTATTAATTTCAAAACCTATGTGTCATTGTGAAAAAGGCTTCGCCTGATCGTCCAACCAAAATTTGCTGATGGTCTGAGCGATCTGTCGTGATAAATATCAAATGATTGTTGATTTTTATTTAAGAACTGGGAAAATACATTTTTTCTTTATATTAAATATTTGGTTAATTATTTGGAATATTAAACACAATTAATGCGATTATTAGATACGTATTTAAACAGATGATGCAAGTCATTGGCAACTTTAAGTTAGACGACCAGAAGAAGTCTTTTCTAGTACAATTTCCATTTTGTACTATATTTACCATATGCATGATTGTTTAAACCATTACAGTATATGAAACCTTTAAATTCAGGAAACACTATATTCCTAAAATGTAAATTACTTGACAAATAACCTGGTTTCGCCTGGGAGTGCGGAAATAATGAATCTTGTATTCACTCATATTAAAATAATTTGCATGTCACAGATTTCGTATCTATGACATTGCATGCTCATAACCTCAAAAGATATTATTCGAAGTTATTTTTATATATAGAAATTTTGAAGAATGTGTAAATATGTGTTGAACAATTTTCATATCTTAGTTTTCGAATCTATGACATTGCAAACTCATAACCTGAATCTATATCATATTGAAAATTTCTTTTTTATATAGAGATAAAAAAAAATATTCCAAACATGTGCTAAACAATTTGCATATCCTAGGTTTGAATCTATGGTATTGCATGCTCATAACCTGAATATATATCGAATTGGAGTTCTTTTTTTTTCAGGGAGATAAAGGATTATGCAAAATGTGTTGAACAATTTTCATATCCCAGATTTGAAACTATTGAAGTTTATGCTTATTACCTGAATCAATATCGTTATGAAGTTCTTTTTATAGAGATATCAAATATAATATACACAAACATGTGTTGAACCAACTGCGCATATGCAAATTGGCCCGTTAACAGACTAAATAATATATTCAAGCGTTGAAACTGTGACAGTGGCTACTCTTTTCAACCTAAACTATTGCCGTGTCAAATATTTTATTTGAATTGGTTGAATAGTGGAGAAACGTATGTGGGATAAACAAACATTTGCATAAACCTTTCATTTTTATTGATAAACATTTGTACTCACCGCTGATGAGCCATACTATATATCTCGAAGAGCATGGACTTATGGAATTCGTGTAATCTTTGCACAAAGGGATAAGAAACAAAAACAAATAATGAACCATACCTTCCTTCTTTTAAATGAATTCATTGAAGGTAAGGACTCTAGAAATAAATTTTATTTATATAAATTTAAGAATAAAAGCAGCATCAAAAAATCTGTTTATAATTCCAAGCGATATATGGTTAAAGGTTAATGATGATATTTTAAATGTTGCATAGCAGGCTTATTTGTGATTTTGCGGAAGAGCTTTGCATGATGCATTTTTCCATAGATAATTAAAATACCAATATGCTGTATTCAATAACAAGTTGCATGAGCAATTCAGTACAATACTATAGTGAAGCGGTCTGAAGATTGAAATAGCGAAACCACTGAAAGAGTTCACTGCTGAATAAGCAATTCCTTCCCTTTTTCAACGTTTATTCATTGCAAGAATAAGAGCTGTAGAAATAAATTCAATTATATATTTTACGAGAAATATAGTGTTCAAATATGTTTATAATTTACCTCATACATTTGTATTTTAAGATATAGTAAGTAATATCCCATTTAAGTGAGTTCTTTCTTAAGTGAAAAACAATTTAAAATCGGCTATAATAACCTCACTCCAGGTTACTCAGTACATGTACTGGAAACTTAGTTAAGTGCAAAGTCATGTTATTCAGAAATTTCTTATTTGAATTCTTACAGAGAGTCTGTTCAATA
>CP092866.1:29320508-29357860 GCA_030710605.1 Cordylochernes scorpioides | reverse complement strand
AGACTTGAAGCACTTCCTTTTATTGTCATCTATTACTAACATTAAATCTAAATAAAACAACAGACAACGTGTATTTACATTATCCTACATCCTGGGGCCAACACAAAAGCGTATTTACATCCAACCTCCCCAGAAAACGGGACCACAGCAGTCGGCGACTCCCACATCGGCCAGCAAGGGAATCCGGCGAAAGCGCCATCTATAGGCGGAGGTTGAAACCGTTTAGAGGCCTTACACGTAACAATATATACAATAATATATGCAATAATACATAAATAATATATACAATAGAATGTCTAGCAATTTAAAAATCCGTCCTAAATGCAATTTTGAGAAATAAATATACTCATGGAAAAAAATATTAAGGAAGTTTCGTATTTGCTGTTCGCCTTTTTTAAGGAGACAGAGGCAATTTTGTTCACACTTGGTTATCTCGTGTGTCTTCAATAAAGGTCACTGTGTATCAAACAACTTTCAGAGTTATTGTCTGAATCTCGATATATATACTAAAAGGTACAACTTCCTTATGTTTTGTCTGTAAATGTATAGAGTGTATATGTATTGAGAAAGCTCTATCTACACTATCTTTAACATAAATCATCCAATTTATCAAAATATTTATTAGTAATGTATAAACATATGCCACTGTACTCTTATAGAAATACATAAATGGCAAAGCTACAGGGTTTTTAGACATGTAGTGCTGGTACCAAAATATGATAATACCATGGGCTGTCAGTCTAAGTAATTCACTTGATTGATTTTTGTACTGCTGTAGAAGAGAAGATAGACCCAATAGCTTGAGATTGCATTAATAAAAATAAACTAATTTCCAGAAACCTATCGTATTATTTTATACTAAGTAATGTAGATATAAAAATAATCGAGGGAAGAGGTAATATGTCCTTCTGGAGACGATTGACCAAAAAGGAACAAGTATGTTTGAACATCTTGTCTGACACTCTGAGTGGCCAATGGTATAATTGGATGGATGCATGGATGGATAAATAGGAAGAGATAAACCGAGAATGGCCTTCGTGAAAAATATTTGGAGAGAGTGAGAAAACAATTCTTCTATTGACATATTGGTAATTAGTTAGGTTTATAGTTGGCACAATTAATATATTTATAAATGACTGCGGCGTATAATTATAAAGCTATACAACCAGTTTAACCGCATAAGTTTCTTTTTATTTATGAAAAAAAAACATTTTTAATTTCAAAGAGAAATAATTTAATATTTCTAACTTTTGGATGACGTATGAAAAGGTTGAATATATGAAGAGTGATGGTCTATATATGAATGGATGACGTATGGAGGGTGAAAAATATGAAGAGTAATGGCGAACGGGGTGTGTGGGTTCGATTCCCGCTCCTGGACACTTTTATTTTTCCGTTCGCCATTACTCTTCATATTTTTCACCCTCCATACGTCATCCATTCATATATAGACCATCACTCTTGATATATTCAACCTTTTCATACGTCATCCAAAAGTTAGAAATATTAAATTATTTCTCTTTGAAATTAAAAATGTTTTTTGCATAAATAAAAAGAAACTTATGCGGTTAAACTGGTTGTATAGCTTTACAATTAATATATATTGTAATGGGTAATTTACAATGTTAGAAATAATGATAATATTGAATATAATTAAATCCAATTTACAATGAATAGGTACATGGCAGGCCTGCGTTAGTTTCAGTGTCAGCTTGAAAATCTCGAGAGGAATCCAGCAACACAGTGATTATCGCGGTTCGCGAAGAACACGTAAGAACACTGCTTCAAGAAATAGGTAACTCTACAATATCATCAAAAGACTATCTCTAGAAAGGAGGCTTTTAGTAGACAATAATACCGAGAGACACCAATCTATGATTCAATGAGAAACAGAAGTATAAGTTCTTCGTATAGCAATAAAACGAGAAACAGAACAAGGCCAATCTCCTGTTCAGACTTAGGCCATCAGCAACAAGAGGTATTGATCAAATTCAATAGTTAATGATCTCCCAGAAGAGAAGGAAGGCCAAACAACAGCCCAAATCTTCAGGAAATCTAAATAAGCCCATTAATCCCTTGGTACTATGAATAAAAGATGGCGCGGATCAACTTGGCATTCCACGTCGATGAGCAATTGCAAGATACCTCGGCGCAATGGCTGGCTGCATACCATTTGGCTGGATGGAAGATTTTGTTGTTGAGGCATAGAGACGATCGATCGAAATAATGAAAACTCTATGCAGGAATTTTACGGCCAATTTTACCTTATTCTACTAGGATTACGGAAAATTACCAAACTCCAAAGAAAATCATTGATTCACTTCCTTCACCACCAATACCAAATATTCGCCAATTCAATCTTCAAACTAAGATTTTTATAGCATTGCCAATTTCTACTCATTAATAGCATATTCAAGTTTAGAATTCAGATTCATTATATGATATATCGATTTATACAGGAATACCCCATAGCTTTTCTTTGTACGATTGTAACAATTATACATTTTCTTTTCTCTCATCAAGTTCTATATAAGGGTTGTTGTTGTCGTATCCAATGAAGATCCTCAGGTGCCTCCATGCATCTCTATCACAGCAGTCGCAATGTCCTCTATCTTGGGTGTGTATAGCTGCTGTTCTAGGTCTATGTCAATTTTATGCAAGCGTGCGGCCATTGATGGACATGAGAATATGTTGGTAGGTGTTAGTCCTGTAGGTTCTTGTGCCATCTGGATGTATTGTCATTCCATTGTAGTGTTTCATTATATAAGGGTGTCTTCATTGAATACCATTATCGAAAATGTACTGAATTCTCTGAATAAAGCTTCGAAATTATTAAAAAATCCCTCAAAACTTATTTGTACGCCTAATACAGATTCCAACTTTACAAAGAAATAGGATAGTTTACTGAACTCCTGTCAATAGACATAAACCCTCTATCTCTCAGGAGAATTAAAGTATCCAACTTAAATGTTTACTCACAAACAGCAGGGTTGGGATTCGAAATATGCCAAATTCATCAACACGATATCATTTTAACTATACCCAACTCTTCCATCAGGAAGAAACAGCCTGTGGTTCATTCGAGATTAGATAAGACTAAACCTATATGTTAAGAAAAGGTCTATACACTTATGTTTGACTTGGCTTATGCTATTTAGATCTATCAATAGGGTATAATATTAAAAGCGTCTTTTGTATATCTGACGATGGAATTCAACAAATTTCTATATTAAATTCATATGAGGCTTAGAAAATCCAATGTGGAATATTGGAGATCCACTTCAGGACGTCGGCCAGACGGCTTGGGTGACAGCTAACAAACAAGCCCAGGCGGCGCCATCCGCCAACAAAGGAAGAGAGCACGGCCTGGTCTGCTGACCAGTTGGGTGTTTTCCTCTGTCCTCTTAATATGTTTTAATGAAGTTAGTTTGAAGGAGAATTTTACCCTCTCCTTTCTGCTATTTAGTGATCTGATTTAAGTCCTTGCAACAGCCCATAAAAGAATCATCACTGCGAATTCTTCTACCGAATTTCGCCTCAGTGTTTTGTGAAACGATTACCAGAGTTTTCTACACATCCATCAAAGGCCTTATTACAAGACATATATTCCACAGATCTCAGTTCTTTTTTATTGCTGCAGGTTGAGAGAATTATGTCATTTTTTTATCCATTTTTTCTTTTATTAAAGTGGTGTTATTCATTTTTTATATGAGTCGCTAATGGGAGTTTATGTTATGTTCATATTTAAATATACGTGTGCTATATATATGATTCCATATATAAATATATTTGAGAAGGATTGTAATCCGATATAGCATTGATTTAAATATAAACAGACAATCTTTGAGTTTTCAAAACGAAATTCACCATCGAAGAACTTGCCTATATATTATCCATTTTCTATTCTTCTAATTACTTTATTCTATTAAATACAATACATCCATATTCTAAATATTATATTATACTAGCGGATGTACCCGGCTTCGCCCAGGTTTTTCTCGAGGGAATGTTTGTAGTCTAGTAATAAGAAAATATACTACACCTAAAAACTATCAGAGAAAAGAGAAACCACGGAAGGTGAACAGAAAAATGCCTACAATGGATGTTATGTTTACGATATCAAGTTAAATAAAAACAAAGATAAAATTTGCATATGTTGGTCACTATAAATTTGTATATTTGTTAGACGAAATTATAAACATGATAAAACAATTGGGTATTTAAAAACAAATGTAGAAATAAAAGTTGAAGTATAATAAACAATGTTAAAGATTAGTTTTAATTATTAATCAAGATTGTGTGTGAATATGTGAGAAAGATGTAATATCGTTGTTGTTTTCTTGGCCGACTGTTTTACATATGGTGTTATCTTAAAATTGCTTGTTTTGAATATTTTTTAGATTGAGATTATTAGCTAGTATGTAAAAAAAATAACTCTGTTAAAATTTAATTTTGTATTTATATATAAATAAAATTAACTCTGTTGATTTTTTTTGTATTTAATCGATAACAGCGAAGTTACGCATGTTAATGTTAGGAAATATATTTTGATGTTAAGCAAAACCTGTTCCATCTCGTTTTACATAAATGTTGAAAATTTGGTTGAAATTGATGCATTGTAACGAAAGTTTTTAGTGATGTCCACTTATGAAATTTCCATTTTATTAATATAGAAGGTATATATATGTTTTAAATAAAATTCTGAAGATTTTTGATTATCTTGAGGATTATGCTATGTCAATGCAGACGTGGTTAAAATCTTTAAACTATAATAATAAAATAATGAAGATTAGATAAATATCTTTAATTGAGCTTATATGATATATAAAAAAACACAATTTGATAAAAGTACTGCCTGTCTAAAGGCGAGCAGAACAAGGAAAAAAAATTATTTACAAAATTACAAAGATTTGAGCCCGCCAACGGGAAAAAACAACAATGATTTTTTATAGGGGAAGCCTGATCTCTGGCGGTCGATTTAACAGTGTTTGAATATATGAAATATAATTTTAAACAAAATAATATTTTATTATAACATATATTTAATAGAAACTGCATATATCACACTTATACATTGTTATTATTTCTTATTACCTCAATAGAGTTTGATAGAATATTAAACATCAGTTGATGTCTTAGAATCTTCATAATATTTTCTAGAATAACCGAGATATATCATGCTTTAAATAGATAATAAAAATATCTTATTGACTAAATATGAAGAGAAAATGATCATTGTTTATGTGAAAAAGGTCATCTTTTAACATTAAATTTACTGTAGTGGAGTGTACGCGTCACAATGGAACCTGAATTAACCAATTAATAATATGAATGTTGTTTTTACAATAATAATTTTGTCACGTAGAAAAATAAGGTAAGAATCAAATTTGATGAAAATGCAATTTATTTGGAACCAAACAATTTTCAACTAATTAACCTAAAATAATAGAGAAGCAATAAAAATAAAATTATACTGAATAACAAATATTCAAATTTAATAAACAGAGTTAATTGAAATAATAAATATTGTTACATAAAAAGAAAAATGGCGCATTCCAGAAGAGAATGTTTTAGAACGTTCTAGAAAAATGTAGAAAAATCGGAGAACAACGGATTGGCCAATCAGTAGCGATTACGCAATGCTCAAGCCTGTCGGCTTTGTGATTGGCTAACCAACCATGACCGTTCTGGAAAGATCTACTCCGGTATATATAGGGATGAGGAACTCATGCCAGGAAGTCGAAGAACGAAGCTACGTGGTGTACTACAAGCAAGCTGCTGTCTCAAGAGGTCGGACTGCTGCCTACCGCCGACGCCGGTGTACTTCCTGGAAGATTCTAGAAGGTTCTACGAACTTCTGTCTCCTGTACTGCTCCTGCTTTCCCTCACTGCGCTGCAGTTGGTGAGTGTGTAACTACTGTTTTGTTTATTGTTGTTTTATTTTTTGCACTCTTCTGTAATTATTTTATCAATTAGGCTTAAATAAAGTCCTAAAGATCCTTTGTACCCACGGAAGTTATTCTTTGTTAACCAACAACGCAACAATTTGGTGTCAGAAGTGGGATCTTTAGGTGAAGCCTGAATAATTTATGGTACTTACCAGAAAAATGGAAGAAATATTGAAAGCGATCCAAGCTCAAAACCAGGATCTTCAAGCTCAAAATCAAGAAACTCGCGAGGTTTTTAAAGCTCAAAATCAAGAGCTAAAAGAAAGCTTGGGGCTTAAATTCAAATGCTTGGAAGATCAAATCTCTTCTGTAAAAGAAGAAATGAAAGAAGAAATCTCCTCTGTAAAAGAAGAAATGAAAGGAGAAATGAAAGATGAAATTTCCTCTGTGAAAGAAGAAATGGCTTCTTTAAAAGAGAGACTTGCTGCTGTCGAAACGGGCCATCCAAGATCTCCGGTGTTCCAGCAAGAGAATAATAATTCGGGTAGGCTTCTTGTCAAAGTTCCTACCTTTGATGGACAATCATCATGGACCTCCTTCAAAACCCAGTTCGATGTGGTTGCCCAAGCTAACGGATGGAACGTTAGAGATAAGGCAAGCTTTTTGGCTGCTGCACTTCGTGGACCTGCAGTGGATGTACTCCAGATGATTCCGGAACAACTTCGCCTCGACTTAAACTCCCTGATTGATGCGTTGGAGTCCCGATATGGAGAAGAACACTACCAACAGCTTCATGTGGTAAAGTTCAAGAATAGACTACAAGAAAAGAAAGAAAGTTTGCAGGATTTGGCCAACGACATCCGACGCCTGGCAAGATTAGCCTTTCCAACGTGCCCGTCTGAAACACAAGACTTTTTGGCCCAACAACAATTTATTGATGCCATCGGAGACCCTGAGACCCAAAAGTTTGCCAGACTTTCAAGTGCGACTACTCTACAAGAAACCCTTGTCCAAGCCATGAAGCATGAAGCTGCCCAACAAGCCTCAAGAGGAAGTTATCGCTTGGCTAGACAAGTTAAATTGGATAATCCAGAAAGAGAAAAGGGTCGCTGCTGGACCTGTGGAGCTAATGACCACCTGTCTCGAACTTGCCCCCGAAAAGTAAAACAGCGCAGTGATACAGGTTGCTGGAAATGTGGAAAAGATGGCCACATAAGGAAAAACTGTCCAGATAACTCTAAAAACCCCTCAGCCCCTAGGAAGAACCAGGAAAACTACGAATAGTCAGCTTTTCGGGGCGAAAGCTGGCTGGGCCATTTGAGAATGCCCCTGATGGTACCATCCAAGTCTCCAGTCTTCGAAATACAGAAAATGGATTATTGCTACGGGGTTTCATAAATGGAAGAAGCTGCGACATGGTAATTGACACTGGAGCTAATGTCACCCTCGTGCGAACTGATGTCTTCCAGAATCTGTATCCAAAGCCTGCTGAGGTTAGAATGAAGCCAATTTCACTGCAAACTGCAACAGGGGAGCGGGCTAAAGTGCACCATTGTGTCTTGCTAAGCATACAAATCGGAAGCAAGATTTTCCAGCATAAAGGCTACGTTGCAGATATCATGGACGAGTGCATCATTGTCTGGATGTCCTGAGGCAATTTGGACTTTCGATAGATATCGGGCAGAACTTGCTACGGACCAGCGATGAAGATATCCCTCTCCTGACATCTCAGCAACTTCACAATTTTCAAGCCTGCCGAGTGTTAGCTTTAGAAGACACACAAGTTCCCCCACGCAGTGAATGTGTCATCAAAGGACAGTTGGAAACTACAAAGGTCCAGTCCAAAATTTGTCATCCTGGAAGGAGACTCCGAGGCACCTTCAAGGGGGATTCTCGTAGCAAAGGAACTTATTGACACTGGACGGGACGTAATACCAGTAAGGGTGGTAAATCTCTACGACTCTGCACGTGCCATCAAGAAAGGCTCATGCCTTGGAAATGCAGAACCTGCTGTTTTGATTAAGAGAAACCATCCAGTGATGCAGAAGTCTAAAAGTGCAGACAATGTTCCAGATCATCTTCAACAAGTCTGGGAGGAAACAAAGAAAGAACTTCAACCTGGACAGCAGAGAGAACTGGCAACACTCCTTGCTACCTACAACAAAATTTTTGCCAAGTCATCAGAAGACTATGGAAGAACAGATTTGACAAGGCATAGAATCAACACTGGCGAATCAAACCCAATTAAACAAGCACCCCATCGGATACCCCTTGCTCGACGTCAAGAAGCGGAAACCTTGGTAAAAGAGATGCTTGATCAAAACATTATTGAACCATCTTCAAGTCCCTGGGTTTCTCCAGTTGTCTTGGTGAAAAAGAAAGATGGATCTACAAGATTTTGTGTCGACTATAGGAAGTTGAATGATATCACCAAGAAGGACTCTTATCCTTTTCCTCGCATTGATGCAACTCTAGATACATTGGCTGGATCCCAATGGTTTTCAACACTGGATTTGAAAAGTGGATACTGGCAAGTAGAAATGCATCCTGATGACAAAGAAAAGACTGCATTTACAACTGGATCTGGATTGTGGCAGTTCAATGTAATGCCTTTCGGACTCTGCAACGCGCCAGCAACCTTTGAACGTCTAATGGAAGCTGTTCTGCAAGGATTGGCTACCGAAACATGTATGGTGTATTTGGATGACATCATTGTACTTGGAAAGAACTTTGAAGAGCATCTCTCGAACATTGAGAAGGTGTTTAAACGTTTAGAAGCTGCCAATTTAAAATTGAGTCCAAAGAAGTGCAAACTCTTTAAAAAGGAAGTAGCCTACCTGGGGCATATAATTTCTGCTGAAGGTGTTCAAACTGATCCAGAAAAGACAGAAACTGTAAGAATGTGGCCTACTCCTAAAGATTTGACACAACTGAGAAGCTTTCTGGGATTATGCACTTACTACCGAAGGTTCATCCCAGGGTTCTCCAATATTGCAAGACCTCTACATCGTTTGACTGAAAGTGGAAGGCCGTTTGTTTGGACTCCCGATTGTCAGCGAGCCATGGAAAAACTGAAAGAGATGCTGGTGGCTGCTCCTATTCTGGCCTACCCTAGACCTGGAGACTCTTTCATCCTGGACACAGACGCAAGTAATACAGGAATTGGTGGCGTCCTCTCACAAGTGCAGGAAGGCTCCGAAAGAGTGATTGCTTATTTTAGCAAGACCCTATCCAAACCCGAACGAAACTACTGTGTTACTAGAAAAGAGTTGCTGGCTATCGTCAAGTCTATTGAACATTTCCATCACTACCTATATGGACAGGAATTTATTCTCAGGAGTGATCACGCTTCCTTGCAATGGCTTTTAAATTTCAAGAACCCAGAAGGACAGCTAGCCAGATGGATTCAAAGACTTCAGGAATACCAAGTTAAAATTCAACATCGTCCTGGAAAACGCCACCAGAATGCTGATGCGCTTTCAAGAAGGCCATGTGTTCCACAATGTGGACATTGTGCTCGTGTTGAAGACAAATATGGCGTAAGGCAAGTTACAGTGCAAGAAAGCGATGAAGTAGAAGAGCAACATTGGACTGGACAAGCTTTAAGAAAAGCTCAACGTGAAGACCGAGATCTCTTGCCAATGATAAATTGGAAGGAATCAGATGAAAAACCATCCTGGGAAGATGTGGCCCCATACAGTCCTAAAACCAAAAGTCTCTGGTCCCTCTGGAATTCTTTGACCCTGCGAGATGGTGTCTTATATAGGAAATGGGAGAGCGATGATGGAAAGCATGAATCCTGGAAGTTGGTGTTACCCAGATCTCATGTACCTTTGGCTCTCCAGGAGATGCATAGCAGTCCCACGGGAGGTCACTTCGGCATCAGAAAAACATTGGCCAAAGCTAGAGAAAGATTTTGTTGGCCAGAAAGTCGAGCTGATGTTGAAAAATGGTGCAGAAACTGTACGCAATGTTCAGCGAGAAAGGGACCGACAACAAGATCCAAAGGAAAGTTGAAGATCTACAATGTAGGTGCCCCATTTGAACGGATTGCCATTGATGTTGCGGGGCCCTTTCCAAAAAGCGACCTAGGAAATAAGTACATCCTGGTAATAATGGATTACTTCACTAAATGGCCTGTCGCAGTCCCTATTCCAGACCAAGAGGCTTCAACTGTATCCGAGGCGCTATTGCAAGATTGGGTCTGCATTTTTGGCGTGCCCAGAATTCTGCATTCCGACCAAGGAAGAAATTTCGAATCGAATATTTTCCAAGAACTGTGTAGACGACTGGGCATTGAGAAAACAAGAACTACACCTTTGCATCCTCAATCTGATGGAATGGTTGAACGTTTTAACAGGACTCTTACACAGCACCTGACCATGTTTGTTGACAAGAATCAAAGAGACTGGGATCAACATCTTCCCATGCTCCTGATGGCTTATCGATCAGCTGAGCATGAGTCGACTGGTTATAGTCCTGCTAGAATGCTATTTGGGCATGAACTCCGAATGCCTTGTGATGTGCTCCTTGGTCGTCCAGAAGAAACCTTCGAAAACACTAATGAGTACATCTCTCACCTGGAAGAAAGGATGCTGTCCATTCATCAGTGGGCAAGAGAGAAGCTTCACTTTTCCAGCGAGAAAATGAAAGACAGGTACAACGTCAAGACTTCCACAAGACTTTCAAAGAGGGTGAAATGGTTTGGCTCCATAATCCTCAACGGAAGAAAGGACTTTCTCCTAAACTTCAGTATCAGTGGGAAGGTCCCTACAAGATCATCAAGTGTCTCAATGATGTCATCTATCGAATTCAGAAGACCCGGACTTCTAAACCCAAAGTTGTGCACTACAACCGATTAGCACCTTTCAGAGGTTCTGTTCCAGAACAATGGACTGTTCGGGACGATCAGTCCTAAAGAGGGGGCAGTGTTACATAAAAAGAAAAATGGCGCATTCCAGAAGAGAATGTTTTAGAACGTTCTAGAAAAATGTAGAAAAATCGGAGAACAACGGATTGGCCAATCAGTAGCGATTACGCAATGCTCAAGCCTGTCGGCTTTGTGATTGGCTAACCAACCATGACCGTTCTGGAAAGATCTACTCCGGTATATATAGGGATGAGGAACTCATGCCAGGAAGTCGAAGAACGAAGCTACGTGGTGTACTACAAGCAAGCTGCTGTCTCAAGAGGTCGGACTGCTGCCTACCGCCGACGCCGGTGTACTTCCTGGAAGATTCTAGAAGGTTCTACGAACTTCTGTCTCCTGTACTGCTCCTGCTTTCCCTCACTGCGCTGCAGTTGGTGAGTGTGTAACTACTGTTTTGTTTATTGTTGTTTTATTTTGCACTCTTCTGTAATTATTTTATCAATTAGGCTTAAATAAAGTCCTAAAGATCCTTTGTACCCACGGAAGTTATTCTTTGTTAACCAACAACGCAACAATATTTTGCTACGAAATAGTTTGTAGCATTTAGCCGATGGCTATATTCCTTTTTGATATGATACAACCTTTTATACTAAAATTTGATAAATAGTTTCGCTGTTTTCAAGCACAAATTTCTATTCAATAATGTTAATTTCAGTGCATTGTTTAAATTTAATTATTAATCAACCAGGCGCGATATTGAAATATTTGCACCTAATACAAAGGAAACAAAACAGCAAACAAATTAGAACTTAGAATTAAATATTTACATGTATTATTCTACAGAGTTTATAAAATTTATATAGACAAAGTGGCTGAGGTGAAAGAATTAGATCATTCAAATCAGGAAACAAACTTCTGTAAAGTTTGGACAGTCATAGATAAGGTGAAGAGCAGTTTGTTCAGTTTCTCCGATATGAACAATTTGGTGTTTCTAATAGACCTCTTAAATGTAAGTAATTTCAGTGCATATTGGAATTTTTAGTTTTTTAAATAGAATTATTGATAACTATTTACAAAATTATATATATATTATATATAAATCCAGCGAATCTGTTTAAAGTAAAAACTCTATAGTAAAAAACATTGCATAACGAACAAATTTCGAACCTTTTACTCTAGAGCTTTACCCATATATAGTCTTTTTATATTGATATGGCACAATTTGGATTATAGATTATAAACACAAGGTAATAAGACCAAATCCAAATAAATAAATTTATGTCTTTTTATATGTTATAGATAGCTCCATATAGAAGGGAATTTCTCGGTCATTTCAATGTCCTGATTGCGAAAGATATAGAGAAAATTTTCACTTTAATTAAGCATAAATAATTTGCAATAAATATCATAGAGTTGAATATTTCGTGTTCAATAAGTTTCTCTCTCTCTTTATAATAAACTTCATAAAATACTATAAAAGAAACCTATTACGAAAGGATTCAACTTTTTATTTATAATTTCCACTTCATTAATTAATCAACTTTATTAACATCCTATAACACGATATCCCAAACTCAGGGATATTTGCGTCAATGCATTTCTTTACATCATAACAAATTAACACAAAGCAATAACGCGCCATCTATACATATAAAATGAAAGGATTTGAATGCACGAATGTTTCTTTTATACATAATACAAACTTCTACTGCCCTTACTGCGATGAAAAAATATATTGGAAGGGCTTGGCTTATCAGTGGTGAACCATTCCAGCGGTTTAGCCAATTTAATCCACCAGACCGCTTCTCAGAGCTCTAATACTGTATTGGACGATTCTGCTTATATACGCAGAACTGAAGGATGGAATCTCATAAATGGGTTTCAAGAAAACTATGGACATAAGCTTATAGGACAGTAGAATTACATTCAAATATTTGCATCGAGCAATGCTCTTTCTCAAACAATAAAGACAAGGCCAGTTAGGTCTGGTGGATTAAATTGGCGAAACCGCTGGGAGGGTTCACAACTGATGAGCCAAGCCCTCCCAATATATTTTTTCATCGCAGTAAGGGCAGTAGAAGTTTGTATTATGTATAAAAGAAACATTCGTGCTTTTAAATCCTTTCATTTTACATCATAACAAATTGGCTATATACAAGCTTATACAATTAAATTATTTTACATTATTATTAAAATGAAATTAGTCAAGGAGAAAGAATTTCATTAGAATATTTTATAAAATATCCTATGTATATGCCTTTATTATGATCAACCCGCAAAAAATGGGCTTTCATTATGTCATCAGAATGCGTTAAGATACATATTGGGCATTATTGTAAATATTTTCGTAAATATAGAGGCTGCCTGGCCGGTATTCATAGTTCTTCAAATAAAGGACACTTCAGCCAGTAAATCTTTTTATTATCTCGACGTTTCGACAAAAATATATTTTCCTCGTCAGGAGAATAATTTCTAACGCTTTGCCAGATGTTTTAATTTTTATTCGCTCCTGACCATGACAAAATATTTTTTTTCGAAACGTTGATACAATAAAAGATTCACTAGCCGAAGTATCTTCTAATTGAAGATATACTGTCAATATTGTTCAGTATAACTTAGATTTTTTTTCAAATTTATTTACTGTATCCTATATAAACAGAAATAATTAAGAATTCTCAATATAATTTATATATTTTACACATATACATTTACTAGCAATGCGATTCTTTTATATATCATCAAATATTATCTCTACAGACCTTACTGCAATGATATGAGTTATTGAATGAGAGGGCTTGGCTCATCAGTAGTGAACCCTCTCAGCGGTTTCGCCAAATTAATCTCTAGACCGCTCTACTATTGTATTGGATTGGTTTGGAATATACCCTGTATTGGAATATACCCTGCTACTGATGAGCCAAGCCCTCTCATTGAATAACTCATATCATTGCAGTAAGGTCTGTAGAGATAATATTTGATGATATTGAAAGAAGCGCATTGCCAGTAAATTTATATGTGTAAAATGATAACGATAGATGGCAATTAAATTTACTTTAATAATTTATATATGATTTGTTTTGTACTTTTTTAAACCTTTTTAAAAGAATAATAAAATGAACAAGTGTGACCATGTTTCCACAAAAGACTAAAATATATATCAATTTCAATCCTAAAATAATTAATTAAAAACTGTAACGAACAAAATTGAGTAATATCTGATTTTAATGATAAAACTCGCCTTGAGTTATCATTACTATTTTTCAAATAAATATATATAAAAAAATAAAGATTTCAACAGTTTCCTCACATTATATATTTAATTCATAAATATTTAAGATATCTTATTAAAGTTTTAAAATGTTGTTAACTGAGAAAAATAAGTTGATAATAATCAATTCAAAAGATCTTACAATATTGAAAAAGCTTCCGCGAATAGAAGGGATCTTCTGCTAGTTTATTATTCATTGGCTGTTAAGTAAATTTTTGATAAAGTTTCCTGGTTTAAAAGCGACTTGTTATAAACGCTTTTAGCTCACCTTCTTTTTTACTAATGTAGTTAGAGAAATATTTGATAGAGATATAAAATATATATGAAGTATTTTATCCACAATAAAAGAAAAAAAAATATTTCAAATGTTTTTTCATTTTTAATTATTATTTTCAATTATATATTAATTTCAGATATTTTACAAATTGTAAAAATATTTTTAAAATCAGACTATTTTCATAATTATATTTTTAAAATGATTAAGACCCTCATTTATTTTTTTCAACACACAAAACGCGATATCACGGTTAGGGATAATTGCGTCGATTTACATTTTTTTAAACAGAAACAGTTATAAACATATTCTGCAAGAAAAAATTAATCAAAAATAAAAAGAGAAACAATAATATATATTAGGAATCTGAACCTTTCAGGTTAGAAAGATAATCATAAATGTGTATTTAAAAAATAGTTAAACCAATGATAATTCTCTCTGCTATTTACAAATTGATATAGATCTACAATATTATTTATTGTCTGTTGGCTAGCGGTGAAGAAGAGTGGGCATTCCAGCAGTTTAATTAAGAGCCTCATGATAGCTCTCTTAATTCCAATATGCTAGAATATATTCAAATACATTTTTTTATATAACAAAGTTCATATAGAGACTGTACTTTTTATACATTGGATATAAAGATAGAAAAATGAAACATTTTAAGTAAAAGGAATAAACCTATTTACATTTTTGTGAGGTGAACATATTCATAATTGAAATAAATATTTAAAGTATAACAGAAAGCATTAAAATAAAAGCAGTCATATTACCTTTTATTCTTCCCAAATATTCATTATCAAAACAATACAAACTATGGTCAAAAATAGTTAAACATGGAATCAATGATTAAATTTTAAAAAAGGCGAAAGTAATTTCAAAGATCAAAATTATTCAGATAATGGATTAGAAAATGCTAAATAGTTTATTTTTAACAAAGTTTGATTAATCTTAGTTATGTATGTATGGTTTTTATATACAATATTGCAAGCATAATAATAAAAATTTGAAAAAAGTTCATTTACTACATGAATAAGATAAAAGTCTTTTACTTATTAACAAGGAGAGGTGATATAAAAATATTCCTTCTCTATATAATCAATATAAATTTAATTATAGAATGAACAGTATAAAGCTATTTTTCACTTGAATAAATTACGAGAAGCAGAAAAACAACAAAAAAAGGATTTTAGAATAAAATAGTTCTATAATTATCGTTTTATAATTCTCCAATATATTTTTATTGCTTAGCCTACAAATATTTTAAAGGATCAGGCCTAAATATAACGAGAGTGGATAGCCATAGGAAACTCGTCTGATAAAAATGGTTTCCCGCCCAGATCGACAGTTGGTCTAAGAAAAGAAGCCACAGAGTAAAATTGAAAAACTAATTTCCCCTTTCAACATAGGCCCCACTGGAATATCCTCCAACTTTCTGGAAGTCGAATTCAACTCCATTTATTTCATTCTTTTCCGCCATTTTTATTTCAATGGTTACTTTAATTTTTAAAAAGGTATGTATAAATTTTATATGTTGCTATTAGAAATTTAGTATAAATTTTGTTTTTTACTTTTATTTTTTGTGTTCAATTCTTATCGTATACTTCGTCAAATATCTTTTAAATTAAATTCCTTAATTTATAAACTAAAAGAAAGTTTGGAATGGTATTTTTTGGCATTTATTGAAAACCTTAAAGAATTCTTATTAAGAATCTAAAGCTATTTTAAAGAGAAAATGATCGAGCAATAAGACATTTCTTTATAAATAAATGATGTTGAATTATTTGTGAATGTTTTCTTCATAATAAATACTATTTGCAAAAAATATATCAAATTATTTCGAAATAAATATGCAGACGAATCATTATAGTGTTTTTAAATTCAAAAAATAACAAATTTATTGTTGTAAAAAATAATAGGAAACTTTCTTTTTCAAACTAAAATATATTTTATTGTTTTTTTATATATTATTATTAACATTTAGACGAACCTTTTGGATCGAAATCGGTTCAACAAATCCAATATATTCAACAAGGCTGTGAATCCATCTTTTAACTTTCTTTTAGAAATATTTTGTGAATTCATTTTTATAAGAATATGTTTAAAAAAAAAATGGTCTAGCCATTTCGAATATTAGTTTTAATAAATTTTTATTGATTTGACCTAACTAAATTTATTATTAATATTGGTTTATGAGTTCGTTTACCTGAATTGGCGTATAAATTATTATAGAAATCAATTTCTTTTGCAAAGTAGTATTTTGAGAATATATTCAATCTAAGCTAGCGTAAAAAAGGGGGAAAAATCACAAGCATAATTTCTGTAAACTCATATGACACTTCAGTGGAACTATATAACAAATATTCCCATAAGACATTTTTTTTTTCACATTTACCTATCAAAATAGACCCTAATACTATACACCCTCCATTTAACGATTGTCTCTTCAAACTAAGAATCGTTATTGCCTTATAAATTAAAGTAATTCGGCATAAGGTGCCTATTCAGAAACTCTAAATACATAGGTTAAATCATAAGAAATCTTATTACCACATTAAAATTGTCCTGGTGTGGAACTAACACCTACCCACATATTCTCACGCCCAGCAATACCCGCAGCCTTGCAGAAAATTGACATGACCCCAGAGCAGCAGCTTTACAAACCAAAGATAGAGGGCATAGCTGTGATAGAGATGTATGGAGACATCTGAGGCTCTTTATTGGACATGACCACAACAACACATTAAAATAGAACATGTAAATCAGCATAATGCCATATATTCAGTATCCTGCCAACAGCCTCATATAAAAGAGAAACAAATCGATCAGTTGCTACTGGAATTGAAGAACTGACACAAGCGTTTGCCAAATTCATAACGCCTATATATTCGGGATAATTGTCCCATTTATTTGTGAATGGTTTTTGATTTCGTGAGATTCTAAGTGTCATTAGCCCGAAAACATCCAGGCCTCCAGGCTGGATATGTCACAATTCAGAGTCTGCTAGATTGCAGAAATAATCCTTTGTATAATACTTTTTTTTGAGAGAATATTTCCAACCATGGAAGTAGATGTCTTGCAAGACACTTTACCCTGGGGGGGGGATGAAAGGTTTTTCTCTAAAGAGATTGCAGCCATATGTTCGTCTGATGGTTCATAAATTAGCGTTTATTTCGACGGTGGCACCTTTATCTTCAATTTCTGGGCGGGAAACCATTTTTATCAGACGAGTTTCCTATGGCTTCGTCTGATCCACTCTCGTTATATTTAGGCCTAATCCTTTAAAATATTTGTAGGCTTAATAAGAAAAATATTGGAGAATTATAAAACGATAATTATAGAACTATTTTATTCTAAAATCCTTCTTTGTTTTTGTGCTTCTCGTAACTTATTCAAGTGAATATAGCTTTTTACTTTTTACCCTAGATGAAATGTTTTTCTCTCAAAAAATTGCAGACATGTTCGTTTGATGGTTTATAAATTAGCGTTTATTTTGACTGCGGCACCTTTATCTTTATAGATCTATTTCCACCAGAGACAAAATATCCGTATTCTTATTGTCTGAATATAGGTATAACAACCATACGGTCAAATCTGAAATTAACAAATGTTTACCAATATCATCAAAAAGCAAAATTTATTTATTATTCTTTAGAAAAAAATAAATAGCAATTATTTAATTTATAAAACAACAATGAAGAGAAAACTAAAATTATATATATTTTTAAATTATCATATATTTCTCTAAAATCAATGAATGGAGAGGTCGGTGGAAGGATGGTCTAAACAGTTCGTTTTCGACCGCTACGACCTGGGTTCGATCCCCGCATTGGACACTTTTTCTGATTAAAAAAAAAATGCTCCAATGGCCCCCGATTCTTACAAAATTCCAACCCCACCAGCGAGTCAAAGTAACCAAATGGTGCTCTGGTATATTTGTAAGTGCAAAGTCGAACTGCTTTTCACATGTGTAGACATGTGGTGCACTTACAGTAAAATCACTCGCCTACCTCAACCTACCATGATTATAATGGCCTGTACCACGTGTACTAGAGATAAACAAAAGAAAATAATATAAAATGAATGAATAAATAAATATTTTGTTCTGAACATAACACCGTGACATCAAATAATTGGCAATTTATATTATGACATAGAAGGTACAGATTTCCATTAGAATTCATAAAGAAGTTCTCCTAGAACCAATTCCTGCCTTAAAATAAGACAGTACATCTAGCTAATTGTTACCTGTACTCCAACCAATTACAAATTGCCTTATGAATTAAAATAAATCGGTATAAGGTGTTTATTCAGAAACTCTAAATACATAGGTCAAATCATGAGAAATCCCATTAACAAATCACACATTAAAATAGAACCTGAAAATTATTATATATATTATAAATAGAAAAGAGATTTTATGCTTGATTTTGATTATCTTGAGGATAAAATATGATGATGCAGTCGTGGTCAATAATCTTGAAAATATAAATAGTTAAAATAATAATGATTATAAATAGCTTTAATTGAGCTTATGGGTTATATAAAAACATAATTTGATAAAAGTAATGCATGGCTTAAGGCGTAAGAATAAAAAAAATAAAAAACCTATTTACATAATGTACAAAAGATTTGAGCCGGCCAGCGGGAAATAACAACAATGAGTTTTTATAGGGGAATTTGACATCTAGCAGTCGATTTAACAGAGTATTTGAATTTAAGAAATATAATTTTAAATAAAATATTTCAATATAACATATATACACCCATACCTCGCCTTGCGTCGGGGTTACGTTCCAAAAAAACACGACGCAAATTGAAACGACGCAAAGTGAAAATATGTGAAGGCGCAATCAAAAACAAAGGTGTTGCATATTTTAGGAAAATAAAAATTAAAGACTCGAATCCAAAACAACGCAACTTCGAAAATCTAACGACGCACAGTGAAAATCAGTAAAAATTAAGCAGAGACGCAACTTCGAAAAAAAAAACGCAAAACGAAACGACGCAAAGCGAGGTATTGGTGTATTATGAAAATATTACACTGATTGATGCATTGTGATTTTGAACCTTGCTATATTTTGTCATATATTCGAAAGAAAAGTTTTTAATAGTTGTAATAACATGATAGATAAATTCTCAAATATGTTATTAATATAGTAAAAAATAATAATTTTATTCGCATATTTACATATTTATTTTAAGGATGTATATAATGATTCAATTTGAATATAGAATATATATTTAACTAAATATTGCTTACATACGAAGTGTAAATTCTTAAAAGGTGAAAAATTCAGAAATCTCCTTCTAAAAGGTTCAAAGACGGCAAGTGAAAAACTTGTTCTCAGAAAAGGACTGAAAAGATTCTCTTATCATGGTAATATCAATGGGACCAAATAGAAAGAGGCGTTCCGATATTCTGTGAGATGGATATTTTAAAATATTTATCTGTGAATTTGTAAATTCAAACACTTTTTAGAAAGTATCTATTAAATCTTGATAGAAATTCTAGTTTTCTTGACTTCTACTTTTAAAATTGTATTTTACATAATATTGTAAGATAGATTATATCACTAATGGAATATTCAGAATCTCAGCGATAAATGTTGACACAATTCAATCTAATAAAAATAAAGGTTAAATGTATATCTATTATATTCCTAGTGTCAAGTTTCAATTTATTTATAAATATAAAATTAAATAAAAATATATAGCACGATTCTCATGAAATATCTTGAAAGCTTTTTATCTTTTGTTTTTTTCTAAAGAAAGCAAAATATTATTAAGCTTTAAAAGCTACATATGTTTTCTATGCGGAAATATATTTTAATGTAAACAAGAAAAACAATTGCGTACATAGTCAAATATTAAATTTTATTTTCTCAGAAAGGTTTTCTTTTTAAGACGAATGTATTTTTTAAGATAGAGAAACTGAGTGGGTGTAAAAATACTAAATTGTATATTTCGTATTCCTTAAATATTTATAGGTATATAAATATAAGTCTATGAATATATACCCCAAAATGGAATATTTTATGTAATTCTCTTTTTTTTTTCCTGTGTTCCCGCCCACTTAACATCTAAACTAAGGTAAAAAAGGAAATAAATTGAATATATTTGACTTACACATTTCATTAATAGAAATACACTGCTGGCCACCCAAATTGCAACACCAAGAAAGACAAGAGATATCACAACAAAATTTATTTTGTAGATAACATGTTGACCAAGTATCAAATGATTAAATTTATAGACTTCTGCGGAGTGTGGTTCCTGGCAGAATCAGTAGTCAGAGTAGCCACCATTGTTGGAGATCACCACTTCCACATGCCTCGGGATTGATTCAAAGAGACTTTGGATGTGATCTTGGGGTACAGCGACCAGGCATCTTCCACACGTTGGAAAAGTTGATCTGATGTGGCAGCTGGGGATGAATTCTGGGTTAATCGTTGAGCAACGATGGACTACATGTTTTCTATCGGCGAAAGATCCGGAGAGTGAGCCGGACAGGGAAGTAATTCAATCTGGTGATTGACGAAGAACCTTTTGAAAATGTGTGCCACGTGTGGTTGCGCATTATCCTGTTTAAATATGACTGTGGGCAAGTCCTGAAGGTAAGGCAGAACAACTGGCTCCAACACCTCGGTGATGTAGCGTTGGCTGTTTAAAGTACCGGCAAAGCGTACTAGAGGAGTGCGAGAGTGATATCCAATACCACCCCATACCATAATACCCGGTGCAGGACCAGTGTGGCGGTGCATAACGCAGCTGTTCAGTATCCTTTCTCCAAGATGTCTCAGACTCGAATCCGACCATCGTGGTTTTGCAGACAGAAGCGTGACTCGTCAGTAAAGACAATTTTATTACATTCTGCCGTCCATATCCTTCTTTTATCGCACCATTGGCGGCGGGGGGTAGACGAAGCAATGGATGTCTTGCGGACAGACATAACTGCTGTAAACGGCGTCGAATGGTACGCGCAGACACTGGATGATGTGTTACAGACTGAATGTATTGTGCTACGGTTCGTGATGTGACTGAGCGATCTGTCACTCCCATTGGAACAATTTGCCTGTCAACACGTGAAGTGGTTAATATTATATTTTTAATTTTAATTTTGAAGGAGAACGCTCGAATTACATATATGGGAAATCCGCCGTTATATAAGCAATTAAGAAATAAAAACATTAAGAGACGAATGTTTCTTTCCGACATAAAACAAAAATCTACTATCCTTACTGCGATGAAAAAATATTGGGAGGTCTTGGATCATCAGTGGTGAACCCTCCCAGCCGTTTTGTCAATTCAATCTACCAGACCGCTTATTTGAGCTCTAATACTGTATTGGATGCATTAACAATTAATCCGCCTTCTACATGCTTTCGGGTAAGCATTTTAAGGCACGACTCATGTTTGGGAGTCTCCAAGCGCCCGCCGCAGTGGAGGGCCAAGGAGAGGGCTGGAGAGGCGCCGGAAGGGCAAGTGGGCACCCCGGGGGAGAAGAGGGCGAGAGCGCCGTTTATGAGGGGACCAAGGCAGCACCAAGCACAGCTAAAGCACCGCAGGCTTCAAAATTTTTAAGGGATCATTTCAGTGATCAAGATCAAGAGATCAAGATTCAGAGATCAATATACAGTATTGGACGATTCTACTTATATAAATCACTTTGTGAATGGTGGAATCTCTGAAATGATATTCAAGCAAACTATGGACATAAGCTTTTAGGACAGTAGAGTTACATATAGATATTTGCATCGAGGAATGCTTTTCCGCAAACAATAAGAACAAGGCCAGTTAGGTATAAATTAATATAAAGCAATAACGCGCCATCTATATATAGCAAATGAAAATATTAATACACGAGTATTTCTTTAACATATAAAACAAACTTCTACTATTTTTTTGAAAATAGAGCAATCCATAAATAAATCTTTAATTAAAAAAGCATATGGCTGAACGCCAACTGAAATATTGGTAAAATAAATGATACTTTGATTCAATATATGCCTTTTTAATTAAAAAATTCTACTATCTTTATTGCGATTATATTTATCATATATAGATGGCGCGTTATTACTTTATATAGGAGTTATGTATGCTTAAAATATATAAATTTCCATAAGTTTGTCTTTGAGTATAAATATATGTTATTAACATAATAAGAATGCATGACATATATGAATCGATATAAACCAGTTCAAATATAATAAATAATTAGATTATATGTCCCAAGATATTTAATGTAAACTCATTTGGTTTTCCAGATCTTCAATTTTCTAGAAAGCACGAATGTTTGCTCCCTTAAGTAAATCTCCTGAGGATTTAGGCAAGATGTATCGTCTGCTATGTTTATGAAATATTGGAAGTTCTTAGAGAAATTCTCATTATAGATGAGACACATGCTCAACTTTATTTTAAACTGGTTTGATATATAAATACTTTTACATCATGACAAACCTATTAAATTGAGTGACAAAAACTTATTATTTATTATTTTAATGAAACCCTTAGATTACTCCAATGCAAATAAATATATATTTTATATAATATATAATAAAGTAAAAATTTGATTAAATATATTAGAATACCCTTTTGTGTTAATATATTTTGAACACATTTTTGGCACACACTTATATTTATTATTATAAAAGTTATTAAAACCATCTCTCGTCAGATAATCATAAAGATAAAACTTCTTAAAATTATCAAATATATGCGCTGAAAAATCATTAACAAATGTTTTTAAAATTTTGAAAATTATTTGAGGAAATTTATATATAAAGATATATTGTTCTGAAAATAGAGTAATCCATACTTAAATCATTAGATAGTAAAAAGGCATATATGCCTTTTAATATATAATATATGCCTATATAATATATGGCTATAATATGACTATATAATATATGCCTTATCTAATAAAGATATATAATAATATTAAATTATTTAATATACAGTGGTACCTCGACATACGAGTTTAATTCGTTCCGCAACCTTGCTCGTATCTTGAATTACTCGTATCTCGAAGCAAATTTCCCCATACAAAATTCCCATTTAAAATCACAGATTAATATCTTCAACACTACCGAACCGAACTCGTATCTCGAATTTTGCTCGTAACTCAAAGCAAAAAATCACTTGCTCGTCGGCTCGTATCTCGAAATACTCGTATGTTGGGGCGCTCGTATGTCGAGGTACCACTGTATATAATAATTCATCTATTAGAAAGTTTCTAATAACTAATAACTTATAAATTATCGCTCTCTCATTCTCTAAATATTAGTTTTATATTGAAACAACATTCATTATTAAATTATATTTTGTATATAAAACAACGTTTAACAATTTTTACCGCAAATGTTTCTTTTTAAAGAAAAGAAAATCGTAATTTTAATTATTTTAAGGAGAAATAACGACTATTCCTATCTTTAGGAATGAAGTATGAAAGGATGAATTACTCTTCACAATTCATTCTTTCATACTTCATCCTTAAAGATAGCAATAGTCGTTATTTCTCCTTAAAATAATAATATTTACGATTTTTCGTTCTGTAAAAAGAAATATTTGCGGTAAAAATTGTTAAACGTCGTTCTATAATCATAACCGCATTATATTGTATTATAGATTTTCTATATGTCATGTAAGATACTCCCTAAAAAAAAACTTAAATAAAAATTAAATTGTAATAGATTCTAAATATACAATTCAAATGTTCAATACTACGTTAAATACATAATTTTATTATATTATTTATTTATTTTATACTAAAATGTATTTCATATATAATAATATTTATAAAGAGAAGAAAGTCAAATCTTTCTATTATTTCTCTATCGTCTGACAAACCACTATTTGATAAGCCAATGGGAAGCCGTCTAGTAGGCAGCTGGAAGTAAATCGACCAATCAGGTGGAAGTAAAGCAACCGAGAGTGATCAGCTCCGATCATCGATCTATTAGCAACGGTGTTCATCTTCTGCTCCATTAACTATCCCGCTATTCTTCTTTGTAGGCCGTCATGTTATTGGCCATGTTCCCATGGACATATTTAGGGAGGATATAGATTCTTTCCTGGTTTTACACCTTGATTCAATCAATAAGGCATCAAGGGTTTATTTTCTTATTTATTTAATTTCTCAAGCTTACAGGCTAACATGCTCTTCAACACGGAGATCCTTGGCATGTTGGCCCGAAATCTTTAGAAAATAAAAGAAATAAGAAAAGAAACAAAACCCTTGATGCCTTATGATTGAATCAAAATACTTAGAGATGTCTTAAATTGGAAAGTGAGTCTATCATTGTCGTTTTTTAAAAATTACATTCAAGGATTCCCACTCAACTATGATTAATAGGTAAGTGTAATGTATCATTGTAAAACTAACATATATTAGTTAATTATCTGAAATTAATTATAATTTGATACAATACTTCTCTCTCTCGTTTTAGTATGATATGATTCTTAATCGAATTCTGCTTGTTTAGCATTCGAGTCAAGATCTTCAACAGGCATTTAACCATACAAACAATGCATACTTCAGTTTCTTGTATCGTGATGTATATAGTTGTTTCTGTGTTTAACAATTGTAAATTGACACAATCATCTCTCGTAGGGATATCGCGTTTTTGTGTGTTGAATATATATATAGATGTATACTTCATAAAATAATTGACATTCTCTACTATTGTAGAACGACATTTATCCCGCATGTGTATTTTTTTAATGAAAAATTGATATTTATTTTAAGGAGAAATACCGATTATTTTTAATCTTAGGGATGAAGTATGAAAGGGTGAATTGTGAAGATCAATGATAAACGGAAAAATAAAGTGTCCAGGGATGGGAATCGAATACACAGTGTTTGACATTTGTCATTACATCATCATATGAAATGTACTTTGTACAAACTGAAGATAAATAAATAAAACTCTGTATTAGATTAAGAGTTGAGCTAAAGCAGAGATTGAGATAGAAGTCCAACGAGGCCTAAAGATAGAAAGATCTCAGGGCGTTGCCAAAGTGTATAATATCGCTTCCGATCCACGCCCTTATAGCGTCTGCTGAAATCCAATACTTCCTCTCGGCAAGATATATAAGCCTCCAACAGGCCAGAAATAAACAGTCACTTCACCATCAGCGGAAGCTTTCGTCGGTTGTGTCCAAGGTCCACCTCATCGACCCTGTAGACCAGTAAGAACTTTCCTATCTCCATCTTTCGCTCCTTAGCTAGACTTTTATCTGTTCACGGAACTTTCCTAGTACAACTGTCTCTCTTTCTTTTTTTTTTATGTATAGACTACCCAGGATTTTCACTCTGCCTCGACCACGACTGCCTGTACTCTTTGAGAACTGTTAAAGGTCTTCCAAGTTGCAGAGAGGTACTGGAAAACTCTCCACATCCTGACTGTTCCTCTCGGTTAACACAGTATAGCGAGAGTCGAAAGGATTTCACACCATACTACTATATATTTATATAGTATTTATAAAATGAAAGGATTTAAAACCACGAATGTTTTTTTATACATAATACAATCTTCTACTGCCCTTACTGCGATGAAAAATATATTGGGAGGGCTTGGCTCATCAGTGGTGAACCCTCCCAGCGGTTTCGTCAATTTAATCCACCAGACCGCTTCTCAGAGCTCTAATACTGTATTGGACGATTATGCTTATATACACAGCAATGAAGGATGGAATCTTCGAAATGGTTTTCAAGAAAACTATGGACATAAGCTTATAGGACAGTAGAATTACATTCAAATATTTGCATCGAGCATTGTTATTCCGCAAAAAATAAAGACAAGGACAGTTAGGCATAAATTAATACAAAGCAATAACGCGCCATCTATACATATAAAATGAAAAATTTTAAAAGCACGAATGTTTCTTTTATATATAATACAAACTTCTACTGCCCTTACTGCGATGAAATAATATATTCGTGCTTTTAAATCCTTTCATTTTATATGTATAGATGGCACGTTATTGCTTTGTGTTAATTATATAGTATTGTTACGGAGTGTCTTAAGTTCATAGATTAATGGAAATGATCAATCGCATAAATAAAGCTTATGTCCATAGTTTACTTGAAAACCATTCCTAAGATTCCATCCTTCAGTGTAGCATATAAAAGCAGAATGATCCAATAGAGTATTAGAGCTCTGAGAGGCGGTCTGGTGGATTAAATTGGCGAAACCGCTGGGAGGGTTCACCACTGATGAGCCAAGCCCTCCCAATATATTTTTTCATCGCAGTAAGGACAGTAGAAGTTCGTTTTATGTATAAAAAAACATTCGCGCTTTTAAATCCTTTTATTTTATAAATTAAATATTTCTATTGCTTGATTGAAACGATATAAAAGCGTATAGAGTAGGTAGACAAATTCAAAAATTAAAATATTCCAATAATAAAAAAAAAATATTTCTAGTATTAATTTTAGAATATCTCTCTAGATATAAAATAGTGATTAACAAATGAAAATCCATTTATTAAATTATAAAAGTTGCTAATAAAATGCAAAATGTTGTTATTGAAGTGTAAAATATTGACATTATAAACTATATAAAAGGTTGTTTTAAGATATTTCAAAACCTATATATTGAAATGTATTTTAATGAACAATAACAATATATTTTTAATTAATAATTTATTTTTAAAATATGGTCTATATAAGATATTTCAAAGTTTAACATGATTTTATAAAACTAGTATAAACGATATAATGTATATATACTAGCATTATATTTTTAAAACGAATTTATAAAGTTTAACGTTATTTCCAAAAGAAGTTTATGGCCACAAAAAGCCAAAAGACATAAAGATAATAGCTTTTAAAATATCGTTTGGATTTAGTAGTCGAAACCCTTTGTCGCCACAAACTTTGGGAAGTCATTTTTAAAGATTCTAAAAGTCAAGAAAAGCTCTCAGCTTTCTCTTTCTTTTCAAAATACATTTATAAATATATATGTTTCTAAAAATATATTTAAATCTATTTTTATTTAAATCAGTTACAATATATGTATTATAGGTTTTTAACTTTTAATTTGACAATTTTAATTTATATTTCGACATTTTTCATTTTAATTTAGACACTTTCCTTTTTTATTTAGACATTTTCAATTTTAATTTAGACATTTTTCATTTTAATTTAGACACATGGACTTTTATATTGTGTCTAAATTAAAATGAAAAATGTCAAAATTGAAATGAAAAATGTCTAAATTGAAATGAAAAATGTCTAAAAAAAAATGGAAAATGTCTAAATAAAAATGAAAAATGTCTAAATATAAATTTAAAATGGCCAATCAAAAGTTAAAAACCTATATATAAGATCCATATATTTTTTTAAAGTGGTGAGTATTGAATTATATGTAGATTTTATATATTTTTTTAAATGAAATTATTTTTGCTTAATATTATAACAACGTATTAATTTAATTTATCAACATAATATTAATTTCAATATTTTTACTCACCATATTTTGTTGTATATATATTAATTAATTGTTACCACAGAGTGTGTGTGTGTGTGTGTAAGCTCACAGGTAAATAGGCGCTAACCGAAGAGAAAAAAGTTCATTTGTTTAATATTAGTTTCCCTTTTATATTTTGTTCTCTCTCTTGTAAATCAATAAATATAATGTTTAATTAATAATTCTTGGAATCAGTTTCATTAAATATTCTAAGCAAAGTAAACCTATTTCTCACATTGCCTTTTTATTTTTTAATGTTAATATTGTAGCGCGAAATATTTATTATTTTATTAACAGATTATTAATTTTGATATTTTTCGCTACTCTGTAAACTTCCCTCCTTACCTCTCTGGTATTTTAAACATTTGAATGTGTTCTTGCCTTAAACATCCTGAAGTTTCCCTTTCTTTCTTTCTTCATGACAATATGTTTCAATATTTGAAACTATTATAGACGCGTATGATTCTTTTGAAATTAAACAATTTTTACTGCCCTTACTGTAATGAAAAAAAAATGGCGCGCTGATGCATCATAATAGGTTTCAATGATTTGTATAAAAATAAATTGCTATTTCATTCTGACTTTAAAATTTTCTAAGTGACAATATCTTATGTATAAAATGGAAGGATTTAAAAGCACGAATGTTTCTTTTATACATAATAAAAACTTCTACTGTCCTTACTGCGATGAAAAAATATATATTGGGAGGGCTTGGCTCATCAGTGTTATATTTGTGTTAATATCTTATGTATTGAAAAGTTGCAATTATAATGAAAAATATTGGAATTATTATTGAAAACGTGTATTTATAAAATGAGAGTTTTATGTATCTCAGAGATTAACATGAACATAAGTTCAACTTAAAGTCCAAAACAACAAAAATACTAAAAATAAAACGAAATAGGGAACCAAATGGAATTCATTACTGAAACTAAACCTAACGCTAAAAACCCTCTTTGCTGGTATCAATGAGTTTTCGCTCTCGATCATAAACCATGCTGTTGTAAATGTTTAAATCACTGAAAAAAAAACTAAAAGTATTTGACTAAAATATCAGAACAGTAAGACTAAAACTAGGAATGATTCACAAAAATATGAGAACATAGCTGAACAAATACAAATTCCATTCAATCCTGAGATTAAAAAGTGATTGTATCTTCAACGTGAAGACATGGGAAGACATCTTCGATTCTGGTTAAAAAATGAATGAGTGTTCACTATATCTCATAAAATATTTCTTTATTCGAACGATAATTCAGCGAGTATTTTAAGTATAACACATTACAAATAATTTATATAAGCGCTATATATTCCACTCATGGACAAAATTTAAGGAAGTTGCATATTTCGATTTCACCGGAGGTCTTTTCTTCTTGAGGAGAAAGAGGTAATTTTGTTCACACACTTGGTTATCTCGTGTATCTTCAATAAAGGTCATTGTGTATCAAATATCTTCAAGAGTTATTGTCTAAATCCCGATATACGAGGTATGTTCAAAAGGTATCGCGACTTTTGTGTTTTTTCAAAAATTATTTATTTATTCATGAATACCTATTTTGTCCCCTTCAAAGTAATCCCCATGAGATATTACACACTTGTGCCAACGGTTTTTCCAATCTTCGAAGCACTTCAAAAAATCATTTTTTAAAATCTTTTTCAGCTCCTCCTTCGATGCCGTCTTTATCTCGTCAAGCGTAGCGTAACGTCGTCCTTTCATGGGCCTCTTCAGTTTAGGGAACAAGAAAAAGTCACAGGGGGCCAGATCTGGGGAATACGGTGGCTGCGGCATCATTAGTGTGTTGTTTTTGGCAAAAAGTCGCGCACAAGCAACGATGTGTGAGCAGGGGCGTTATCGTGGTGCAAAAGCCAATTTTTGTTCTTCCACAAATCCGGGCGTTTCTGGCGGATTGCTTCGCACGAATTGCGCATAACTTGCAGGTAATATTCCTTATTGACCGTTCTACCCTGTGGCAAGAACCCATGATGCACCACGGCCCTGCAATCGAAGAAAACTGTCAGCAAAACTTCAACATTCGACCGAACTTTGGCGCGCTTTTTTCGGTCTTGGTTCGTGCGGCAGCTTCCATTGAGATGATTGAGCTTTGGTTTCCACGTCATAACCATAAACCCACGCTGCGTCACCAGTTATGACCCTCTGGAGCAAATTTGGGTCGTCGCGGACAGAGTCCAACATCTCATTAGCAATATTCATGCGATGCTGTTTTTGGTCGCAATTGAGCAATTTTGGTACGAATTTCGCGGCGACCCGTCTCATGCCCAAATCATTGATAAAAATCGAATGGCACGAGCCAATCGATATGTTTTGGTCCTCAGCAACTACTCTAACGGTGATTCGACGGCTGGCCAATATCATTTTCTCCACTTCATTAATTTTTTCGTCTGTTGTTGAAGTGCTCGGGCGTCCGGCACGCTCTTCGTCGTTCACATCTTCTCGGCCTTCTGAGAACAATTTGTACCACCGATAAACGTTGCTTCGGTCCAGGGTAGCTTCTCCGTATGCCACAGTCAACATTCGGAATGCATCCGCGCAATTAATTTCGTTTTTCACACAAAATTTGATACAGGTTCTTTGATCCATTTTTTTAATAGGTAAAAATCGAAGACGATCCAAAACACCTGCAAGCAAAGCAGCTGTCAACAATTAAGTGAACATTCAAAATGGCCGAGCTTGTCGGCATAAGTGAGAGACATGAGTACCAACAACAATAGCCTTTATTGGGCACACGTGCCATACAGGATTCTCCCTGTAGAACAAAATAAATAAATAACAAATTAGCATCGTAGTTATATACAAATATTGGGTATTGACCTCGACCAATTATCGAGTTGGATCCGGTGTCTGTGCTAAATATTTTGATTGAGCTGATTTCCAGTATTTATAAAAAGCGAATGCAAAGGGTCTGGATTTTACGACTTTTGCCATTAAAACATAAGGCGAATTGGAGAGACATGAGTACCAACATAAAGCCACAAAAAGATCGAAATTCGAATAACGTTCGATAAAATTCGTAACCCGCGAAAATTCAAAAGTCGCGATACCTTTTGAACACACCTCGTACATGGTAAAAGTACAGCTTCCTTAAGTTTTGTCCATTTTATATTGTATAAAAATACATATATATATTTATTTAGTAGACAGTAGAATTACAATTAAATGTAATTTATAAGCTTATGTCTTATAAGTCAGATTCTACCCTCCAGCACTGCGTATATAAGCAGAATCGTCCAATACAGTATTAGAGCTCTGAGAAGTGGTCTGGGAGGTTTCACCACTGATGAGTCAAGCCCTCCCAATATATTTTTTCATAGCAGTAAGGATAGTAGAAGTTTGTATTGTGTATAAAGAAGACATTCGTGCTTTTGAATCCTTTCATTATATACATAACAAAAAAAAACTCAATACGAACTAAAATCACGTATAAGTTCAATTATTTATTCTGAAATAAGTCAATAGAGCTGTATATAATATAACCAAATATATTATTAAAATAGCAACATTTTAATATAATTCTGTAGCCGAGTTATAAATATTTTTTGTGTTATAATATATTACTAGCCTTAAGGCTATATATAGGATATATTACAATGTATAATTAACCCAACCTCCACCCCTCTATATACTAATCCAGTTATAACTAACCTAATTTATACAGCATACAGCTGAAATTTAAATTTATCAAGTTTTCCCAGAATTCTCTTACTTGATTCGTTACTTTTAATACTTTGCCTAATATATTGTATTATTTCCCTTTGCATATTTCCTCGTATATACATATAGGTTATAATATATTGGAATATTTTTCTAAATACTATCTCATTAATACATAATTATATTTAATTAGAACTAATTATAATTTTTGAATTTAGCTGATATTTTATGAAAATTCTTTGCATTACTCGTTTTACAACTGTTACTATACTTAATATATTGCATTATATTTATAAATGTATTAGAGCCTGTTTTTCGTGTATATTTGAAATGTTAGTCACGGAGTTTGTTTTTTAAATATCTTCAATACCGTCGCGTGGTAGTCAAGACATTTTCAAAATAAAGAGAGACCTTGACAAAGATAGGCGTACAACCTAGATAATTATTGTACTTCGAAAGTAATAAAATGTGTTATTTTATATTTGTGAGCCAAAATATGCCACGTTGGGTATATATAACGTTATATATTTCTTTAACTAAGCAATACGTTGCACACTCTGCTTTTTAGGATGGAATTATTCAACGATATATATATGTCGTACCACTAGAATTTGCAGTCATAGGCCCAAGTGGTTTCAGGCGTCAATGGGTAACAGAAAAGACAATACAGGTTGCATAGTATCTAGGAGAGAGGCCAGTGCTTGAAGACAAGGTCCAAGAGAGTGTGATCTGTACAAGAAAGAGAGATGATCTGTTGTTGTCCGGTGACGGTGGGAAAACTGAATAACGACTTATGAAAGTTCCCTATGAATTAATGACTTAATATTAACGAAATTGGACCTTCCCCTTTTTTTGGGCGTAGCGGACTCTCAATAAAACTTTATCTTGTTTATGATTACATAATGGTCAAGATGGCGTGATGATTGGGACTGTTACACTACTTATATTTATGATATATCAAAACTTGTGTATATTAACATATATTACTACATATATTTCCCAAACTAAAAATAAAGGTCGCATTTGGGAAGTTAAAGTAAAATAAAAATATTTCTGTGTTAGGGAAAATTAATTTGCTTTAGAGATATGATAGGAAACATTTGGGGGTATCAATTCCGATAATATATATAATTTATTTAAAAAAAACATGCATTTTACTTTCATCATTGACTATTCTTTTATTTTTGACCATAGATTTAGAAAATACCACTTTGAATATTTGTTGTAAATATGTATAGTTAACCTACCTATTTTTAATTCACGAATATAGGATTCAGTTTATAAATTCTATATTACTGTGAAAAATAATTAATGTGTAATTCTTTTCAAGTAATTTAAAATAAAAACTACTTGAAAAGTAAATACCTTTTTTTCCTTTTTCACGACTGCACCTCAAATTCTTTATCATTTACAACAACAAAACATTATAATCATAACATATATATATACATTTATATAATGAAAATGTCTATATTGGATTGAATAATATTATATCTTTTATTTATAATCCAATATATGTAAATTGTCTAAAGATCTAAATATGGATCGTTCTATCTTTTTTCAGAAAAAAATAAATATTTCAACTTAAGGGTATAGATGTGGAAGTTAGAGAGGATGTCCTATGGTATTTGTTGACCCCGGTTACAAGGGGAAATACAAAAATTGGCAATTTCCTTCCAGCGCAACACAAATATTTACAAACTTTTCTCCGATTCATTGGACGATGGGAACACACATTTTGTCTTCTTATACTAGTAGTGTTCTGCTGTTTAAATAGTTGAGTATTTCAAGAAGAAATCGAAAATGGCTAAACAAGACAAGGTTGTTGTTGTTATGTATTAATACAAATACTTCGTATAATTAATACTTAAATTTATAAATTTATTTGCCACCTATCGACAAAATTTGTAACAAATAAATTTACTTGTAAATATATTTTTTTATAATATCATCTGATGATTTTATTTATTTATTTAATTATTTGACATATCGGACGCGATATCCCAGCTCGGGATACTTGCGCCTAAATACATTTTAGTAGATTATATACAATTCATTTTATACAATTTAATAACCGGACTAAAAACATAATTGAAACCTAAACGATAGCACTCCAAAACAGAAGAGAAAATCCAAAATGGATTATTTTAGCAACCTATATACAATTCATTATATACAACTCAATAACAAACTAAAAACACAATTAAAACTGAAACGATGGTTCTCCCAAACAGAAGAGAAAATATAAAATAAATTATTTTAGAAACCTATATACAATTCATTGATAATGATAATATTGAAAAGAAACACATTGCCAGTAAATATATTTGTTACAAACTGTTTTTTTTTTCAAATTAAATATATTTCGGCCAGTAAATCTTTTTTATTGTCTTGACGTTTCGACAAAAATCTGTCCTCGTCAGGAGAGAACAAAAAGTAAAACATTTGGCAAAACGTTAAAAATTAATTATTAAAATAATTTCTAACGCTTTGCCAAATGTTTTAACTTCTGTTCTCTCCTGACGAGGACAAAAGAATTTTGTAGAAACGTCGAGATAATAAAAAAGATTTACTGGCCGAAATATCTTTAATTTAAAGAACTATGAATACCGGCCAGGCAACCTCTATCTTGACGAAACTAATGCTTGTTTATCTATTGCTTAGCTTTATCTAATTTTCCAATAGAATAATCCCTTGTTTCAATATCTAGGTAGAAACATCGGACTTCCGAGGATGTGTGAGTTCCTTTATAAATCATTTTAATTCATAAATCTCAAGCTTTCAGCCACGAAAGCTCTTCTAAAGTAGAAAACACTACAAAAACGCCAATAGGACTAGATGTGAAAAAAAATTACAAATGTGACATTGTACTGGGATAAGGTGCATAAATCATGAAACGGATAGTTAAGAAGGCCAACAGTTAGTGAGGGTCAACAGCCCGAAACGCGTCCGTGGTTAGCTTTTCTTGATTAATCAAGAATGGGTATTTGGCCAATTCTGGAATAATTAAAAATCAACAAGAATAGTTGATATTTAATCCGATAAATGGCGCAAGCCATCAGCAACTTTCAGTTGCACGATAAGGAGATGCCTTTTTTCATAATAGGACTAGAGTTAAAATAAAATCAAATACAGAAGGTGAAAGAGCTTTCGTGTCAGAATGCTAGAAATTTGTGATTTAAATGTTTTAAAAGAAACTTATACCCCAGAAGCACCTTCTATTTTCACCTCTATCATTGTTTTTTCTTCTTCTTTTTGAACTTCTGTCTACATAAGACACGGTGTCATAAAACTTATATACTTTTCTTGTTATTGTATATTATTCATAGGTATTTTAAATAAAGATTCTAAAACCTGGATATTTTTAAATTATAAAAGACTTAACATATATGCTATCAATTTTTTAATTTGATTTTTATATATTGATAATACACAACCATATTGACACTATATTTTTCAGCATACTTATATGTTCGAAACATATCATATTTGAGGAGAGAATTGACTTCTTTAATATATTTATACCTAATTATATTAATTAAGTATTAATGTGTAATATATATATATATGTTATATAATTTTTAAAAAATTAATAGAAATATAATAGAGATAAATGCATGTAAATATTATTTTATTTTATTAATCTGTTTAAAATAACTCTGTTGTTCTTGGCCACTAGATGGCGCCACCTTAAATATAAATAGATTGTTTTGTTTTTTTTAGTGTTGGTTAGGTAAGTTAGATTTTATTTTATATAGGTATGTAAATAGTGATATAGAATTAATTGTTAAAATTCTATATTTACTTAATTTAAAATATATACTTTTGCTCAAAGAGTTCAAAATAAACTACTTGAGACTGATTTTCTCTTTTTTAATTAAATTCAAGACGACTGCACCTTCAATTTTAACAAATCATTTTTTGGATTTACATAATTATAGAACATATATATATATGTTATATAAAAATATTATTTTATTTAAAATTATATTTCATAGATTCCAATATTATGTTTATATCTACCACCAGATGTCGGGACTTTCCCTATATAAAACCGATTGTTGTTGTTTCTCGATGGCCGGCTCAAACCTTTTGTACATTATGTAAATAAGTTTTTAATTTTTTTTATTCTTACACCTTAGTCCAGACAGTACTTTTATCAAATTATGTTTATATATTTTTTTAATCAGCTAAATTAAAGCAATAATGATATGAACTATTTTTATTGATATTATTTAATTATTATCACGACTGCAGAACAATATCACAAACTCATGGATTCCAAGATCAAGTAAATGCTTAACAATTATCTCTATTCTCAAATAATCAGCATCAAGTAATAATTCTATATAACTCTAATATTCAAAAATCAACAGAAAAATATATATTTTTACAACATATATTAACTAATTTATGTATAGATATAATAATAATAATAATAGTTAATACGTATTTATGCGAAATATATATATATTTCATATGATATTTATGTTTAAAGAAACATTAAAAATCTAATACACCCCTTTTCGCGAGTATCAAATTTTATTTCAAGCGAATGCGCTTAATCATTAAACTTCCTAATAATTATTTCGACGAATAAATGATATTAGTAAAGAAATGAATGGTATAGAATGTAAAATCGATTATAATGAAACAATCTCGAAAGTTGAATGTTGCGTGGTGACAATTATCTTTCTCTCAGGGTTAAACAAAAGAAATTGGAACATGGCCAGCGGTGGTCTACCAGGATTGCCGTCTAATTGGTCAGATTGGATCACGTGATAGATGGCCACTTTCTTTGGTCGTCTGCCCCCTCTATTGGCTAATTACATCGAATTAATAGAAAAATCGATTAATTAATGGTAATGGAACTTTTTTGAACACCTGTAATGGAATTTAATTTATTCCGTATTTAAATTAATGATAAATATGAGGACGAAGACAAATTCTCTTTTAGAAAATATTGAGTTTGCATTTTAATTAGGGCTATTGTCGATAATTAGATGGGGAACACAATAGGTTATTGTTAGGCCTATTATGGCGTGGTTATAATAGAGAATAATGGTATAAAAATCCATTATAAAATCTATATATTCAAATTACGCTATTTGAGAATGTGTGCAGAAATCTACAGGGTATGATTAAAATGTTACCGTACATAGAGGTTCCAATTTTTATAATACCCAGTTTACAACGAACCATCTATATTTTAAGGGAATTTTATCAAAAATTGGAACGGTTGAAGACTCTAGCTGTCATTATGGCAACGAATTCCAGGACTCGAGACACCTACTGCTGGAATGCCCAGTCTTCTTTAGCGCTAGACAACAGACAGTAAATAATGTTGTAGATCTATATCAATTTGTAAATACCAGAGTGAATTATCATAGATTTAACTTTTTTTGTAAATATATTTATGATTATATCTTTCTAACTTGAAAAGTTCAGGTTCCTAATGTATATTATTGCTTCTCTTTTTTTTTTAAATTATTTTTATTGTATAATAGGTTCATAACTGTTTCTGTTTTAAAAAATGTAAATCTACACAATTAACCCTAGCCATGAAATCGCGTTTTGTGTGTTGAAATAAATAAATAAAAAGGATATAAATTTATACAAACTACGAAAAAACTGATAATTTTCAAATTAAGACCCTTCTGCATCAATGTAACCTTTACTATATTTTCGTCTAACTTTGGAAACACTTGCAAAATATGTGTTTCTGTATGCCTCGAAAATTTGCCCCAACCCATTTTGTTCCACTAGATAAATCTTTGCCATCTAAAATTCTCAAGGTGAACCGTCAGGTAAGGCCTTTTTTATTTTGAATATAATATAATATAAAACGAATAATAAATAGGAATACTTGTGTGTAATATTTTCATATAAAATCCCTTATTGAAGAAGAAATTG
>CP092866.1:29197828-29320408 GCA_030710605.1 Cordylochernes scorpioides | reverse complement strand
TCGCAATGTCCTCTATCCTCATTGGAAAATAGGTGCCGTTGCCACGTTAGTCACCTTGGACCAGAATTTGGTCCTATATTCCAAAGGTCCAGGGGGGGGGCTGGTGTGGTCGGACTTCTCCCTCCCTTATTGTCCTGTTGAAATCTTGTAAAAGTTTGACTTGATTCGTTGATGGAGAGGTGAGAATGCTATTTTTTCCCCCATGAATTATATATCAATGATGAATGCTATGAATCATCCTTTCTTGAATTCCATCAATTCCATAACATAGATCGGTCTGATAGAATTTTCGATAGCAGCTAAATTTAATAAAAAACTCAACAAAATAATACGTGTACACAAACTAGAGAAGAAAACCTTCGAAAAATTAAAAGCACAAGACACTAATCTACCTCATTTTATGGGCTTCCAAAAAAGCATAAGCCTAACACACTGTTACGCCCTATTGTGTCATATGCTGGCTCATCACTTTACCCTCTTACAAGATTATAGATCGGTCTATCTTCCCATATTCTCACCGGCTCTTGGAAGAAAATTGCCAGAATATTCTTTCAGGTGTTAAAATCCTTTTCTTTAGGAATAAAACATAGTGATCAAGAGGTCCAGTTATATATGAGTGTATTAGGTGTTTATTGGTTTTATTAATTTCAATTGATCTTTATAAATTTTGATTATATTGTAAGGTAGAAAATTAGGAAAGACAAACTTCAGGATGACACGGCAATTTATTTAATGCACCAACAAAAATCTTATAAAATACAAGAGAAGCAATGAGGTAAGTTTCTAGAGTAGCAATTTATACATATAAATATTCAAAAATGACAATAATCTGTACATAAAATATAATAAATATTTTGCTACAATATATATATATAATATAAATTAATCGAAACGTAAATATATTCAGTAGAACTGCTCTTCACTGAAGGTTAATAACGAGTTTACAAGGTGGGAAGAGGAGCTTCTTTTTATTAGCATGCACACAAGCTTTCGGACATATCGTCCTTCATCAGGTAAGAGTAATAAACGCGCTGAGGATCCATATATACACAAAGCTGAAAAGAAAATTTACATAACTGCAAAAGATAAAAGTATTTAAAGATATAAAAATAAGAATCAAATATGCTAAAAAGAATATAGGAATTAAATGCTAATAAATCTGGACTAAGTACATATGCACTATGAATGGTGTTAATCAAGGGCAGGTAAATGCAACCTATGGCTATTCACACAACATATGGTATTGTTCTGGTATATCTATATGCCTGTTGATGCTGTTTGTTTTTATTGACACAAATGCCTCTAGTAAAAGTCTTTGATACTTATTATTGATATTGTTGTATAGAATGGATGGCTTTGTTAGATTGAATGTATGACCGGTTTGCATAGAATGACTGTAAATAGGGGAATTTAGGTTTTTATTAGAGATGTTTCTGGAATGCTCAACCATTCTGATGGCGACGGATCTACCCGTCTCCCCGACATAAGTGGCATTGCATTGGTCGCAAGAGACGGAATAGACGGCACCACCAGAACGGAGAGAACTCGCATGAAGGGAAGATCTGGTAATGGGGTGTCGGATTAGTGTGGCGATGTTAGGTGGGTTCTGGAAGTATGTTGCAATGCCATGTTGCCTTAAAAACCTGGCTATGGTGATAGACTGGGGGCAAAAAGGAAGGGAGCAAATATTTCTGTGTATAGCTGGAGCACTGTTGTGGTGAGGGTCATGCATGTGTTTAAGAATGAAGGGGGTCGGGTAGCCGGATTTGGATAAATATGAAAATATTTTAGCCTTTTCTATTGTTTGGAATAACGGGAGGGAACAATGAGTAAAGATACGTTTAGTGAGAGCTCTAACTGTATTGATTTTGTGTGGTGTTGGGCAATGTGACCGGAAGTTTGTGTGGTGTGGGGGTGTGTTGTTTTTATAGTATACTGTGGTATGGAAACTGCTGGGGGTGCGTATGACTAGTGTATCTAGGAAAGGTAGGACTGAGTGATTTTCTGTTTCATGGGTGAAGGCTATGTCTGGGTGGAAGGAGTTGAGGTCAGATAGGATGTGAGAGGCAGATACCTCACTTACCAAGCAAAAGGTATCATCGATGTACCGCCTCCATAGAAAGATGTCTGAAGAATGGCGTGAAGTGATCCATTGGTCCAGTGACCTCATGACAACCTCAGCCACCACGGTTGAGAGGGGGCTACCCATGGGGGAGCCCTTGGTCTGCTTGAAAAACTGGGTATCAAATGTGAAGGTGGACATGCCTAGGCATATGGAAGTGAGCTCGACAACCGTCTCCGCGGTGAGGGTGTCTAACAGGGGGGCATTTTCGAGGAAAGTGCGTAAACTACTAATGATCAAGGGGTGGGCAAGTGAGAGATATAGAGACGTTACATCGAAAGAAACCATTATGGACCTGGGGGGAGGTGTGAGGCTGGTGATATAGGACACAAACGAGGGGGAGTTTGCAATGGTATATTCCCATGGGGGAGACTGTAGAAGGGGGGTCAAGAAGTTGGACAAAAATTTTGACAGGGTATATGCCGGAGAGAGATGGTAAGATATGATTGGTCGGAGGGGAACATCGGGCTTGTGGATTTTTGGAAGGCCGTAAATGTAGGCTATTTGGGCGAGGTTAGCTGTGAAGTCGTTATATTGCTCTTTAGTGATCTGCTGGGACCTTTTTAATCTTAACAATAGTAAACGGAAATTCTTAACGGATGTTTTATGTTCCTGTTCAGTGATGGCAGAAAAAATGGAGTGTTGGTCGAGAACGTTTTGCATTTTTTGCTTGTAAACGGTAGTGTTGAGAATTACGGTCTGAGACCCTTTGTCGGATTTTGTTATAACTATGTCTCTATTGCGTTTAAGACGGGAGATAACCCTATTCATGGCTAGGGACGGTTTAGGGATATTGTAGGGTCGTTGAAGGGTGGAGGTGACGAAATGCCTGATCCTATGGGTGTCTTGGTGGTTAAGGCCTCTGAGAGCGGGTTCCACACCAGCTATGATGCGAGGAATATCAGAAGGCCCAGGCAGTCTGTATTTTAGGCCCAATGACAGAATCTCAGCATCAGCAGATGGCAAGACATAGTCCGAGAGGTTGACCACTCCTTGGGGTGACTGGGGAAGATAGGCTTCTAGTAGATAGGCAGGGAAGTTGTACTTCTTGATCCAGTGATGAAGCTTGGAGTTGTGACGTTGCGTTATATCGTTCTTCTGAAGCCGGATGTCCCTTGTGATGGATTGCAACAGATCGGCCATTTCTGGATTGGTTAGTAGCTGAGAGACCAGAAAGATCAATCCCTTGACGGACTTAGAAATAAATCGGATATTGGAGTGGCAACCTTTAATCCTAGACGATAACAGATGGAGTTGGGCGCGGCGTATGACGACGGATGAAAATGGATTGCGAACAGGATCCCTGATTCGAAGGGATGGAGGTATAAAATCAGCCGTTTCACACAGTTTGTTAAAGTTCAAATGGAGGCGCCATCTTGACAACTGTAACGATTTCTTTCGCAACTGATAGGTATAACGAGGTAGGTCTTCAGCGGAAGGATTCATGATGAATTCCAGGATAAAAAGCGTAAAAATGAGCGAATTAAGTAGAACTGCTCTTCACTGAAGGTTAATAACGAGTTTACAAGGTGGGAAGAGGAGCTTCTTTTTATTAGCATGCACACAAGCTTTCGGACATATCGTCCTTCATCAGGTAAGAGTAATAAACGCGCTGAGGATCCATATATACACAAAGCTGAAAAGAAAATTTACATAACTGCAAAAGATAAAAGTATTTAAAGATATAAAAATAAGAATCAAATATGCTAAAAAGAATATAGGAATTAATTCCTATATTCTTTTTAGCATATTTGATTCTTATTTTTAAGCCACTTATGTCGGGGAGACGGGTAGATCCGTCGCCATCAGAATGGTTGAGCATTCCAGAAACATCTCTAATAAAAACCTAAATTCCCCTATTTACAGTCATTCTATGCAAACCGGTCATACATTCAATCTAACAAAGCCATCCATTCTATACAACAATATCAATAATAAGTATCAAAGACTTTTACTAGAGGCATTTGTGTCAATAAAAACAAACAGCATCAACAGGCATATAGATATACCAGAACAATACCATATGTTGTGTGAATAGCCATAGGTTGCATTTACCTGCCCTTGATTAACACCATTCATAGTGCATATGTACTTAGTCCAGATTTATTAGCATTTAATTCCTATATTCTTTTTAGCATATTTGATTCTTATTTTTATATCTTTAAATACTTTTATCTTTTGCAGTTATGTAAATTTTCTTTTCAGCTTTGTGTATATATGGATCCTCAGCGCGTTTATTACTCTTACCTGATGAAGGACGATATGTCCGAAAGCTTGTGTGCATGCTAATAAAAAGAAGCTCCTCTTCCCACCTTGTAAACTCGTTATTAACCTTCAGTGAAGAGCAGTTCTACTTAATTCGCTCATTTTTACGCTTTTTATCCTGGAATTCATCATGAATCCTTCCGCTGAAGACCTACCTCGTTATACCTATCAGTTGCGAAAGAAATCGTTACAGTTGTCAAGATGGCGCCTCCATTTGAACTTTAACAAACTGTGTGAAACGGCTGATTTTATACCTCCATCCCTTCGAATCAGGGATCCTGTTCGCAATCCATTTTCATCCGTCGTCATACGCCGCGCCCAACTCCATCTGTTATCGTCTAGGATTAAAGGTTGCCACTCCAATATCCGATTTATTTCTAAGTCCGTCAAGGGATTGATCTTTCTGGTCTCTCAGCTACTAACCAATCCAGAAATGGCCGATCTGTTGCAATCCATCACAAGGGACATCCGGCTTCAGAAGAACGATATAACGCAACGTCACAACTCCAAGCTTCATCACTGGATCAAGAAGTACAACTTCCCTGCCTATCTACTAGAAGCCTATCTTCCCCAGTCACCCCAAGGAGTGGTCAACCTCTCGGACTATGTCTTGCCATCTGCTGATGCTGAGATTCTGTCATTGGGCCTAAAATACAGACTGCCTGGGCCTTCTGATATTCCTCGCATCATAGCTGGTGTGGAACCCGCTCTCAGAGGCCTTAACCACCAAGACACCCATAGGATCAGGCATTTCGTCACCTCCACCCTTCAACGACCCTACAATATCCCTAAACCGTCCCTAGCCATGAATAGGGTTATCTCCCGTCTTAAACGCAATAGAGACATAGTTATAACAAAATCCGACAAAGGGTCTCAGACCGTAATTCTCAACACTACCGTTTACAAGCAAAAAATGCAAAACGTTCTCGACCAACACTCCATTTTTTCTGCCATCACTGAACAGGAACATAAAACATCCGTTAAGAATTTCCGTTTACTATTGTTAAGATTAAAAAGGTCCCAGCAGATCACTAAAGAGCAATATAACGACTTCACAGCTAACCTCGCCCAAATAGCCTACATTTACGGCCTTCCAAAAATCCACAAGCCCGATGTTCCCCTCCGACCAATCATATCTTACCATCTCTCTCCGGCATATACCCTGTCAAAATTTTTGTCCAACTTCTTGACCCCCCTTCTACAGTCTCCCCCATGGGAATATACCATTGCAAACTCCCCCTCGTTTGTGTCCTATATCACCAGCCTCACACCTCCCCCCAGGTCCATAATGGTTTCTTTCGATGTAACGTCTCTATATCTCTCACTTGCCCACCCCTTGATCATTAGTAGTTTACGCACTTTCCTCGAAAATGCCCCCCTGTTAGACACCCTCACCGCGGAGACGGTTGTCGAGCTCACTTCCATATGCCTAGGCATGTCCACCTTCACATTTGATACCCAGTTTTTCAAGCAGACCAAGGGCTCCCCCATGGGTAGCCCCCTCTCAACCGTGGTGGCTGAGGTTGTCATGAGGTCACTGGACCAATGGATCACTTCACGCCATTCTTCAGACATCTTTCTATGGAGGCGGTACATCGATGATACCTTTTGCTTGGTAAGTGAGGTATCTGCCTCTCACATCCTATCTGACCTCAACTCCTTCCACCCAGACATAGCCTTCACCCATGAAACAGAAAATCACTCAGTCCTACCTTTCCTAGATACACTAGTCATACGCACCCCCAGCAGTTTCCATACCACAGTATACTATAAAAACAACACACCCCCACACCACACAAACTTCCGGTCACATTGCCCAATACCACACAAAATCAATACAGTTAGAGCTCTCACTAAACGTATCTTTACTCATTGTTCCCTCCCGTTATTCCAAACAATAGAAAAGGCTAAAATATTTTCATATTTATCCAAATCCGGCTACCCGACCCCCTTCATTCTTAAACACATGCATGACCCTCACCACAACAGTGCTCCAGCTATACACAGAAATATTTGCTCCCTTCCTTTTTGCCCCCAGTCTATCACCATAGCCAGGTTTTTAAGGCAACATGGCATTGCAACATACTTCCAGAACCCACCTAACATCGCCACACTAATCCGACACCCCATTACCAGATCTTCCCTTCATGCGAGTTCTCTCCGTTCTGGTGGTGCCGTCTATTCCGTCTCTTGCGACCAATGCAATGCCACTTATGTCGGGGAGACGGGTAGATCCGTCGCCATCAGAATGGTTGAGCATTCCAGAAACATCTCTAATAAAAACCTAAATTCCCCTATTTACAGTCATTCTATGCAAACCGGTCATACATTCAATCTAACAAAGCCATCCATTCTATACAACAATATCAATAATAAGTATCAAAGACTTTTACTAGAGGCATTTGTGTCAATAAAAACAAACAGCATCAACAGGCATATAGATATACCAGAACAATACCATATGTTGTGTGAATAGCCATAGGTTGCATTTACCTGCCCTTGATTAACACCATTCATAGTGCATATGTACTTAGTCCAGATTTATTAGCATTTAATTCCTATATTCTTTTTAGCATATTTGATTCTTATTTTTATATCTTTAAATACTTTTATCTTTTGCAGTTATGTAAATTTTCTTTTCAGCTTTGTGTATATATGGATCCTCAGCGCGTTTATTACTCTTACCTGATGAAGGACGATATGTCCGAAAGCTTGTGTGCATGCTAATAAAAAGAAGCTCCTCTTCCCACCTTGTAAACTCGTTATTGTAAATATATTCAAATACATATTTCTAAAATATTATGTGTGAACACTATATTTAGAAAAAAAAATCAATTTTATTTCGTTTGCTTTAAAATTTTGTAGCACGAAAGAGATAGTAAATCTTTTTATTATATTTATATAACCCTATCCAGACTTTTCTTCAAAATAATAAACCATATTTTATATAAATATTTTGTTGTCTATATATTTTAAGTATAACCAAGTAATTTGTTTTCACAGAGCATACGTGAAGATCATAAGAAAATAGGCGCTAACCGAAAGATAGAGAGAGATAATAATATTATACATATATATGTTATATTGATATTATTTTATTTAAAATTATATTTCATATTCAAATACTCTGTTAAATCGGCCGCCAGAGGTTACGCTTCCCCTATAAAAAAAACTCATTGTTGTTGTTTCCCGATGGCCGGCTCAAACCTTTGTACATTATGTAAATAGGTTTTCCTTTTTTTTTTTCTTACGCCTTAAACCAGGCTGTACTTTAATCAAATTATGTTTTTTTTTTTAATATATTCCATAAGTTGCATTAAAGCAATATCTGATCAAAACTATCTTTATTATTATATTTTCAAGATTTTTAACCACGACTGCATTAACATGGTATAATCCTCAAGATGATCAAAAATCAACAGAAATCTCATTTTTTGAAATATAACATATACACTTAATTATTAGATTTTAATTGTTTATAGTTAATATAGATCTCTATTCATTTTAAAATTGTGAAAAGGTCTAAATAAACAAAAAATAATTTCACAATGAGTTTCTTCTTATCTTAAAATGCTAGTTTTCAAGATATAATATAGTCGATGTTTTTATTAAGTCCGTTGAAGAGCGATTATCATTTGAAAACTAGCAATTTATAATTAAAAATAAACTCATTGTGAGAAAATATGTTTGTATTTTTAAATAGTTAATATGGGTTATTATTATTATTATTTTTATTTTTCTTGTAACTTAACAAATTAATGCCCACTATATCTCCAGGGAATCAGTTTCATTAAAAATCGAAGAAAAGTCAACATATTCACCCTCATTGTTCTATATCCAAAAGAATATATAATACATTTATTACGATTGGAACCCTATAAAAGATAACGTGGTTTAATAAAGCCATATAATAAAATAGTGGGAAAACCCTGCAACCATTCTGGAAAGTCATTAATAAGTGCAATTCTCAGCCTGCAACCCCAAGACATATTATTGACTGTATTGACTCATCCATTGATGAGCTCTACTCTTCCCCGGCAGACATCATCAAAAATCTCAAGCTTTAAAAGCTTGATACCTTAGTGTGATTGAGTGGAGATAAGAAAGAAGAAGAAGATATAATAAAATTCCATAGAAATTATTTTTTTTATAAAGAATATCTTCTCCTTGACATATGTTTCTAGTGAATAGGGAGAGCGTATAGTTGTCTTAATTCTGACTCTATTTGATATTGTAGAGAACAACCTTTTGATTACCATTACTATTTTGTGATAATATAGAAGAACAAAAAGTATTTTTTTTTTGTTTGGAAAATATTTATTTATAATGCATTTGAAAAAAAAATTCTTTGTCATTTGTAGGTTTGAAGAATGCAGTAGAAATACAGAGCAGACTGCCTGAAACCTCTGTACGAAACCTCGTATGTTAGAATAGGCTCAGGATGGCAGCCAGTGTCAAATAGCCACAGTTCCCAAGTCAAGCTGGCCACAGGAGAGGTACACACAGTGGGTGTTGAGTCGAGGGCCCGGGTGAACTTATCCCAGCTCTAGTCAAATCCAAGCTTGATCTCTGCCAAGAACAAAAAGGAACTTATTATGAAGAAGACGTTTATTCCGCTAGCTTTCGAACGACATCGTTTTTCAACGGACGTGAAGATAAAGCATGACAATATATAGAATAGAAATTCAACATATTGTCATATATGTATTATGCTTTATCTTCACCCCCGTTGAAGAACAATGTCGTACGAAAGCTAGCGGAATAAACGCCTTCTACACAAGAAGCTCTTTTTTATCTTTTATTTTATCGCAATCTATTTCCCCGATATATATTTTATCAATGCTATATATATACCTTGTTTTGAAAATAGAGCAATCCATATTTAATTTATTAGATAATAAAAAAGGCATATATTGGATTTAATAAAAGATTTATATTGCCTTTTTATTATCTAATAGGCAAAATAAATATTTTATTAAATCCAATATATGCCTTTTTTATTATCTAATAGACCTCATTGTGATGATAAAAGTTATAATAAGAGGGCTTGGCATATCAATGATGAACCTTCTCAGCAGTTTCGCCAAATTGACCTCAAGACCGTTCTACTATTGTACTTATATACATAGGGGGTTGGTGGAAGGATAGTCTAAAATGTTGATTTTCGACTACTACGACCCGGGGTTCGATTCCTGCATTGTACACTTTTTCTGATAAAAAAAATGCTCCAATGGCCCCCGATTCTTGCAAAAGTTCAATACCACCAGCGAATGCAAGTAACTAAACGGGGCTCTGGAAAATGTGTGAGTGTAAAGTCGAACTGCTTTTCATATGTGTAGACATGTGATGTACTTACAGTAAAAGCAGTCGCCTATTTCTATCCAACATGATTTTCATGGCCTGTACCACGTGTACTAGGGATAAGCAAAAAAAACTTATATACAGGAAGAATCATAAGTACTTTTACATAATATTGGTTTCTGTTGTAACTATTTATTACTAATATTTTAACTACAATATAGTCAGAGTATCATATAGTAAATACAAGACTAACGTGGTTAGTTTTTAAAAGCGGTGATTGGCTGACTGATTTAACCGCTTTACGCCCCATTTACCTCTAGAAAACTTTACGTCCCAAACTTGATCTATTGCTGCCACAACTTTTCCACGACGTTTACCTTTATTATAACGTGCGTTAATACTTTCTATAGAATATTTTATTAGCTATCGTTTTATATAGACAATGGCATTATTAGTAGAATACATCTCATACATGAGAATCGACAAAATAGATTCACAAAAAGAGATAAAAATTTAATTGTTATATAAAAAACTAAATTAGACCTCTTTTAAAAAATAACGTTTGTCTTTTAAATATACAAATTAGACGATAATTTAAATTTGAATAAATTTATATTTAGGCATATATATATACTGTATAACAAGAAGGAGTTGTCAGATTAGGATAAAAATTGGTGTATCTAAAGAGCATGTATAGGGGGAAAAACGATTAAAATTTCAGAACAATTAATTATTTTATTTCAGAGTTTGATCGTCACAAATTGAGAATGTCAATATGTCGTTGGACCCCCATTGGCCTGGATGCAGGTTGCCACCCGGCGTTTCATGGACTGATAAAGATTCCGGATGGTGTGCTGCGGGATTTCTTGCCAAATTATCTTCAACTGTCGGGCTAAATATTCAACATTCCGTGATGGTTGCAATCGCCTTCCCATCACGTCCCAGATGTGCTCTATGGGCGAGAGATCAGGCGACCTTGCTGGCCACGGAAGAGTTCGGCAAGATTGAAGACAATCCATAGTAACACGTGCCGTGTGTGGCCGGGCATTATCTTGTTGAAAAGTAAGCCCGGGGTGATGTGAGAGGAAGGGCAACAAAACAGGCCGTAGAATGTAATCTACGTACCGTTGTGCTGTCAGGGTGCCAGGAATGACTACCAATGGGGTCTTGCTATCAAATGAAATGGCACCCAAGACCATAACGCCCTGTTGTGGACCTGTGTGGTGTTCGACAGTAAGGCCAGGATCCACACACTGCCCAGGACGTCTCCAGACACGTTTGCGACGGTCGTCAGGACACAGTAAGAAACGGGACTCGTCACTAAAGACTATACGTCCCCAGTCAGCACAGTTCCAAGTTGATCGCTCCCGACACCACTGTAGTCGGTCTTGTCGGTGCACGGGTGTGAGGGGTAGGCAGCGTAACGGTCGGCGAGCTCTTAGATTCCGCTCTCTCAGTCGCCTTTTGATGGTCATTTTGGACACTTGTGTGCCGGTCACACGTTGGATGGTAGATAACGTGGATTCCGGTGCTACTATATTTAGAGAATTAAAACATAATAAAAAATAATACATTTTGCATATGATTTTTTAAAAATGATAAATATATATGGCTTCGAATATATAATCCAAATGAAGATACAGCTATAACTTCTGTTTGAAGATTTATCTATTAGTTATTATTATATATAATAATATTATATATAATCGATATAGTTAAATAAATATATAAATATATCGAATGATATTTCATAGATATTCCAGAATATTTATATTATAGACTACTTGAATTTTCTATTATAGAAATAGTTTATCAAACGATTAATCTAATTTTTGGCAGACGAACTTAAAAATCTATATAGATAATACCGTAACAGAGTTTTCCATTGTAAAGTCCTGAGCTATCTCCTCCGAAGATTCTGAACTACACATAACAATCTATATACCAAAATTTTCGTTATTTTTTTCTTCGTGTCATAGGCCTGTTTTTATTTTCCTAATGTTAACAGTTATTTTTATTTTTTAATTTAATCTATTTTACAATCGTAGATTTTTTGCATTTATCATCATCAATTCTTTTGTTTACAATTGCGTAACTTTTATAGAGAGAAATAAAGAAATACATAATTGATTAGATACAAAAGTGTGAACCAGAAAGTCGATTTTTAAAAATGTTATTATTTAATATAAACTTATTTTAATTTAATTTTGAAATGAAAAGGTAGTGTAAAAGTGTATATGAGGTTAGATTCAAATAGGTTTAATTATGTTAGTTTAATCGCTAAATAAGGTTAGTTTTAGATAAGTTGAATTAGGTTAGTTTCAGATAATTAAAAAAAAATAATGTTCGTTTTTAGAAAAATAATTCGCAATAGTAAGTATATATATTAATATAAAAGATCGAAATGTAAAAATCACTATGTCCAAAATCTTCGCTTTAACTCGTGTAAAACGGCTCGAAGGTACGGCGGTGTCAACGTACAGCGCCGCCTACCAAAGTTACCCTTTTCTGGGAACTCACCAGGTTATATTATTTTTCGAATTGTAGATTGAATTATTACTTTTATTCTATCTTTTATAAGTGTTTGTTATAGTTTTTCATTTGAATTTAGCACAATTTTTGTATCTGGTTATCTTTTTTGGCATCTTTTTTTTCTCATTAATAAGACCTAATCCAAATAATTTAATAGTGTGTGACTTTTTTTTAAATTAAATTATTTGGATTAGGTCTTATTTTCTTTTATTAATTTGTTATAGTTTTTCATTTGAATTTAGCTCCATTTTTGTGTCTGTCTTATTTTTTCTTCTCATAAATAGGCTGATGCTGTATTTGTGTACTCAATTGTTGCTTTTTTTTTATTAAATTATTTGGATTAGGTCTTATTTTCTTTTATTAATTTGTTATAGTTTTTCATTTGAATTTAGCTCCATTTTTGTGTCTGTCTTTTTTTTTCATCTCATAAATAGGCTGATGCTGTATTTGTGTACTCAATTGTTGCTTTTTGTGTCTGGTTTCTTTTTTGCAGTATTTTTTTTTTAATCCTTTTTTTTTTCATCAATTGTTTCCTCACATGCTTGGAATTTTCTTTTTATGCCTGTCCTGGCTTTCAGTTTTATAGATTTCCTCTGCTTGGTTCTTATTTTACCTTTTTTTTTTTGAGCGTCTTCTGTCATGCCTCGGAAAGGCCGTGGAAGACTCACTCCCCTGACCGCTAGGCTATTTCTCTTGTTTACTTTTTTACCAATGCCTATAATTTTTCACCTGAAAGATTTTTTTTTATTTGTTATTCAATAAACTATTATCACTTATTTTTGGTCTTCTTTTTATTTACTTATTTTACTGGGGGTTGGTGGAAGGATGGTCTAAGCCGTTGGTTCGGCTCGAAGGTACGGCGGTGTCAACGTACAGCGCCGCCTACCAAAGTTAACCTTTTCTGGGAACTCACCAGGTTATATTATTTTTCGAATTGTAGATTGAATTATTACTTTTATTCTATCTTTTATAAATGTTTGTTATAGTTTTTCATTTGAATTTAGCACAATTTTTGTATCTTTTTTGGCATCTTTTTTTTCTCATTAATAAGACCTAATCCAAATAATTTAATAGTGTGTGACTTTTTTTTAAATTAAATTATTTGGATTAGGTCTTATTTTCTTTTATTAATTTGTTATAGTTTTTCATTTGAATTTAGCTCCATTTTTGTGTCTGTCTTTTTTTTTCTTCTCATAAATAGGCTGATGCTGTATTTGTGTACTCAATTGTTGCTTTTTTTTATTAAATTATTTGGATTAGGTCTTATTTTCTTTTATTAATTTGTTATAGTTTTTCATTTGAATTTAGCTCCATTTTTGTGTCTGTCTTTTTTTTTCATCTCATAAATAGGCTGATGCTGTATTTGTGTACTCAATTGTTGCTTTTTGTGTCTGGTTTCTTTTTTGCAGTATTTTTTTTGAATCCTTTTTTTTTTCATCAATTGTTTCCTCACATGCTTGGAATTTTCTTTTTATGCCTGTCCTGGCTTTCAGTTTTATAGATTTCCTCTGCTTGGTTCTTATTTTACCTTTTTTTTTTTGAGCGTCTTCTGTCATGCCTCGGAAAGGCCGTGGAAGACTCACTCCCCTGACCGCTAGGCTATTTCTCTTGTTTACTTTTTTACCAATGCCTATAATTTTTCACCTGAAAGATTTTTTTTTATTTGTTATTCAATAAACTATTATCACTTATTTTTGGTCTTCTTTTTATTTACTTATTTTACTGGGGGTTGGTGGAAGGATGGTCTAAGCCGTTGGTTCGGCTCGAAGGTACGGCGGTGTCAACGTACAGCGCCGCCTACCAAAGTTAACCTTTTCTGGGAACTCACCAGGTTATATTATTTTTCGAATTGTAGATTGAATTATTACTTTTATTCTATCTTTTATAAGTGTTTGTTATAGTTTTTCATTTGAATTTAGCACAATTTTTGTATCTGGTTATCTTTTTTGGCATCTTTTTTTTCTCATTAATAAGACCTAATCCAAATAATTTAATAGTGTGTGACTTTTTTTTTAATTAAATTATTTGGATTAGGTCTTATTTTCTTTTATTAATTTGTTATAGTTTTTCATTTGAATTTAGCTCCATTTTTGTGTCTGTCTTTTTTTTTCTTCTCATAAATAGGCTGATGCTGTATTTGTGTACTCAATTGTTGCTTTTTTTTTATTAAATTATTTGGATTAGGTCTTATTTTCTTTTATTAATTTGTTATAGTTTTTCATTTGAATTTAGCTCCATTTTTGTGTCTGTCTTTTTTTTTCATCTCATAAATAGGCTGATGCTGTATTTGTGTACTCAATTGTTGCTTTTTGTGTCTGGTTTCTTTTTTGCAGTATTTTTTTTTAATCCTTTTTTTTTCATCAATTGTTTCCTCACATGCTTGGAATTTTCTTTTTATGCCTGTCCTGGCTTTCAGTTTTATAGATTTCCTCTGCTTGGTTCTTATTTTACCTTTTTTTTTTGAGCGTCTTCTGTCATGCCTCGGAAAGGCCGTGGAAGACTCACTCCCCTGACCGCTAGGCTATTTCTCTTGTTTACTTTTTTACCAATGCTTATAATTTTTCACCTGAAAGATTTTTTTTTATTTGTTATTCAATAAACTATTATCACTTATTTTTGGTCTTCTTTTTATTTACTTATTTTACTGGGGGTTGGTGGAAGGATGGTCTAAGCCGTTGGTTTTCGACCGCTACGACCCGGGTTCGATTCCCGCATTGGGCACTTTTTTCTGAAAAAATAAAAAAAAAAGCTCCAATGGCTTCTGATTCTTGCAAAAGTCCAACCCCACCAGCAAGCGCAAGTAATCAAACGGGGCTCTGGCACACTTGTACATGCAAAGTCGAACTGCTTTTCATACGTGTACCATTTTCAAAGACCCTGCTTAGGATTAAAACTTCTCAGAAGCATAACAATAGTACCAACCTAGAGGTTAACTGGTGTGGATGCATTCCTCTGGGAGTAAGACTATTGAGAAATTCAGTAGGGAGTTATTTTGCTTCTCCGCATTCTAACACTCCAACTGTTAACACTGTGGAAACACTGACTCATGTTTGGTAAGCAATTTCAGGGAAGAAACTATAGACATTGGATTAAATAAATTATTAATTAAATTGCATTAAATAAAAATTATTAGATTTAAATAAATATTATTCGAGTGAAAAAAAAAAGAAAAAATTAACAAATTAGAAAATAAAATTTCGAAAAATACAACTATATTGCAGATAAGATAAGAGGACCTTATTAAAAAATAAATAAACAAACTGTAATTCGACACTATCGATAATTCGACACTTTCGATAATTCGACACTTTCGATAATTCGACCATTTTAAAAATCAAATTTACAAGGTTGATTGTTGTTTAAATACAACTTTGATTTTGCATGCATAAACACAGGCTCTTGTAGCAAGAACCCAACTTTAGTGAAAACTGATGCCTCTTCAGAATGAATGGAAGACTGAAATCTGAAGGAGCAGAAGATATGGGTCATCTTTACATGTATGCTATCCAATGTTCGCACACTTGAAAAAGCTACATATAAAGTTGTCCGTGCGTAAACACAGGCTCTTGTAGCCAAGGTTTGGCCTTGAGCCTTATTTATAGTCATAGCAAAAGCCAACCTTAGTGAAAACTAACGCCTCTCTAGAATGAAGCGAAGGTTGGTATCCGAAGGGGCCAAAGATATTTCAGACACTATACAGTGTGTTCAACTTTGGGCACTGTCAGTATATGTGCTTCAAGGACATGAGAGCACATGCGCTGAAACACCATACGTGTTCCATCGCAAAGATCCTAAAGGCATTGGTGAAAGTATAAATAAATATTTTGGAAATGAAAAAAAAATACATATATATATAAGAAAATAAATTGGAATAAAAATTTACAAACTATATTTCAGAGTGGATACATATTTGAAAGGAAAAAAAAAAAGAAAATTGCAAACAACAAAACTATATTACAGATATGACATGAAAACTAACGCCTCTCTAGAATGAAGCGAAGGTTGGTATCCGAAGGGGCCAAAGATATTTCAGACACTATACAGTGTGTTCAACTTTGGGCACTGTCAGTATATGTGCTTCAAGGACATGAGAGCACATGCGCTGAAACACCATACGCGTTCCATCGCAAAGATCCTAAAGGCATTGGTGAAAGTATAAATGACCCATATATTCTGCTCCTTCAGATTTCAGTCTTCCATTCATTCTGAAGAGGCATCAGTTTTCACTAAAGTTTGCTTTTGCTATGACTATAAATAATATTTGGGTTCTTGCTACAAGAGCCTGTGTTTATGCATGCAAAAGCAAAGTTGTATTTAAACAACAATCAACCTTGTAAATTTGATTTTTAAAATGGTCGAATTATCGAAAGTGTCGAATTATCGAAAGTGTCGAATTATCGAGTGTCGAATTACAGTTTGTTTATGTATTTTTAATAAGGTCCTCTTATCTTATCTGCAATATAGTTGTATTTTTCGAAATTTTATTTTCTAATTTGTTAATTTCTTTCTTTTTTTTTCACTCTAATAATATTTATTTAAATCTAATAATTTTTATTTAATGCAATTTAATTAATAATTTATTTAATCCAATGTCTATAGTTTCTTCCCTGAAATTGCTTACCAAACATGAGTCAGTGTTTCCACAGTGTTAACAGTTGGAGTGTTAGAATGCGGAGAAGCAAAATAACTCCCTACTGAATTTCTCAATAGTCTCACTCCCAGAGGAATGCATCCACACCAGTTAACCTCTAGGTTGGTACTATTGTTATGCTTCTGAGAAGTTTTAATCCTAAGCAGGGTCTTTGAAAATGGTATACGTATGGTGATACAGTGCATGTGCTCTCATGTCCTTAAAGTAGTGTAGTTCTGTTGTTTGCAATTTCATTTTCTGATTTGTTAAAATTTTTCTTCTATAGTTTCTCACCTGCGGGTCCTTCGGGTAAACCCGGGGCGTTGCCCGGGTCACTCGGCTAGTTCTATTATATTTTAATAAGAGGTTATATAGAGTATGTCATCCAAATATTAATCCATCAAATTAATGCCAAGCTTGTTTTTCTTTCTCCCATTAAAAAAAGTCTTTAACAGCTAGTAGCACTTCGGCATTCCAATTACTGCCTTTCTTCAAAAATTATCTTTTTTTTTTCGACCTTCAAGAAATTCGAAAGAAAATTGTTTTTTTTTTCATCCGGAAACTCTATACCGACAGGATTAAAACGGTCTTTTGGGAAAGATAGTTTCAGGATTGTTAGATTAAAAAGGCCGTTTTTATTTTTTGATAGGTGATTATTATCAATAATAGTTTCATTGTTATATATAACAGTAATATTTTATCAGACGCCCGTTATAAATATAGCTTTAGAATTTGAGCATGCTTTCTTTTTTTGAAAATACAATTTTTTTTTTTTAAATGACCTTAAGAAAAATGTAAATATAAACAAAACTATGTGAATAACAGTTATCTAGAAATTATTCGAAAAAGGAAGAATAAGTAATATTAAGATAAAGGTTTTCTTTTAATTTTGATTTTCGCAATCTTTTGAGTAAAATTCTGCTCTTCAACGGGGAGTAATTGAAGAGCAGAAATTTTGCTCAAAAACTTGCGAAAATCAAAATTAAATGAAAACCTTTATCTTAATATTACTTATTCTTTCTTTTTCAAATAAAACTATCATGATAATATGTTCTAAAATGTATTATTCATTATAATAATATTATACGGGAATATATTCAATATACGAAAAATCAATTCTTGAGAAATTCTTTATATGAAAAATTATCAATGACTAGAAGAAATTAATAATTAAACAGTAGAACATATGCAATTTCACTGTCCTAAGAGCTTATGTCCATAGTTTGTTTAAGATTCTAAGATTCCACCCTTCAGTGTAGCATATATATGCAGAATTGTCCAAAGCAGTATTAGAGCTCTAAAAAACGGTCTGGTAGATTAAATTAGCGAAACCGCTGGAAGGGTTACCACTGATAAGCCAAGCTCAATATATTTTTTCATCGCAGTAAGGAAAGTAGAAGTTTTTTTTATGTGTGAAAGAAACATTCGTGTCTCAACGTTTTCATTTCCTATATATATGAAGAAACAATAGAAAAAAATAAAAAAGTCAGGTGTTGATATTAAAAATAAAAAGGCGTATCCTGACCAGGAGCACATGTGCTCCTTATTTATCCTTTATAATCCTTTATTAATCAACCAGACGCGATATTTAAATATTTGCGCCTATTATAGAGGAAACAAACAAAACAACACACAAATTAGAACTTAGAATCATATTTATTAGACGACAGAGTTCATAAAATTTATATAGACAAAGTGGCTGATGTAAGAGAGTTAAATCATTTAGATCAGGGAACAAACGATGTCTCACTTCTGTAAAGTTCAGACAGTCATAGATAAGGTGAAGAGCAGTTTGTTCAGTTTCTCCACAGAACAAATTTGGTTGTTTCTCATAGACCTCTTTTATGTAAGTAGTGGTGGAATTTTCTATGTGATGTGACAAATTGAGTCACTATAAAATTCGGATGAAACTATGTAGGGATTCCGTTCAGAAAAAAATAGTGCGAATTGTATAATTAGCATTATAAATGGATTGATACATTTAATTTTCTATATAGATATGTACAAATGAGTTTAAAATGCATCAAAAACCGATTTTTATAGCGCCATTATCGTAAAAATTTAAAAATTGAAACCTTTTGTCTTCCTTGTGCCATATTAAGGGTTTATGAGTATATCTCAAATTAATAATAAAGATTTGATATTGCCACGTGGAAAATTAGGGAAGGCCAACTTCGGAATGATACAACAAATATATTTCAGGCAAGAACAAGCTAAGAGTGATAAACAAAAGATAAGCAAAAGAGGGAAATGTATAGAGTAACAAAGTATAAACATAAAAATAAACACTGTTAATAAAAATAATAAAATTAATAAATACTTTTTTTACAATATTGTCAAGAAGCTCCATCCAGATGGGACATCTGTCAATCATCCCTGGAACCCGGGGTGGGGGGAACCACAGGTGTGAGGGGTTCTCGTAATCTTATCTGTAAATAAGGAAAACGGGAAGCGTCGGTGGCTGACGACGCTTTTCATTATTATCTTTACCTTGGGGTAAGTTTATATTATTATCTGACTCTCTCTCCCTATAAATACCTCTTGTATATAATTTTATTGGAGAACTAGAAGGTAAATACCCACCTTTATAATATATTAATTATTCTCAAATTTGCCCTTGCTTTATTTATCTCCGCGACAGTATTATAAAAACACATAGAAACTTTTCCTATATAGAAGAAGTAAAAATATGGTAGTTCAATTACGGAAGAGTGGTTATGAAAGTTTGTTAGATAGATGTTCCCAAGTTGGACAGCCTATGGAGACAGACAAATCAATCAAAATCAATTTTGAAGAATATTGTGTGAGGGGAATAACCCTGCCAGTAATTGATGACGCCCGAGTGGATTATAACAATGATTAATTAGTGTTGTAACCCAACGTTGTAATTACAACAACCCACTATGTCCTTTAGACATCTTAAACCTAACAACAACCCTCTTATGGTAATAGCTTTCTTGTTGAATTATTTTAAAAGGTTACAATATAGATGGATGTGTTAATAATCTTTTTTTTTCATCTATTAATTACTAAAAGTTATTTTAAGATTAATATATTATACTCAACAACAACAACAAAAAAGGCTTTTATTAGGGCCCATTGCCCTGTATGGATTCGCCATACAACAACAAAATAATACAGTAATTTTTCCTCCCTTTCCCCATGTGCACGTGAGCCTTTGTGATCAATATATTATACTCCTCTATATAACATATTATATTTACGACAGGCAGATAAGACTAAAACCATCAGAAATTAGACCTTAAAACAAGTGTCATTATAAACAAATTTATTATAAAGCAATATTATACAGTATCTATTCACAGGAAATGGAAAGATTAAATCACGAATATTTTTACACATAAAACAAACTTCTATTGTTCTTTCTGCGATTAGAAAATTATTGGGAGGGCTTGGCTCATCAATAGTGAACCCTCCCAGCGGTTTCACCAATTTAATCTACCAGACTGCTTCTTAGAGCTCTAATTGGATCATGGTGTTGTTGTTGCTTATTCCTAAAGTCATTTAAACGATCTCCATTAGGTCCCATTGTCTCAGTTTTGTAAACATCATAGAGAAGGAAAGAGGAGGGAACCTACTGTTGGTCTGAAGACCTGGAAGTACCACTCGGTGTGACTTTGCTTCTTTTGGTCCCCTGACATGGAGTTCAGACACCCTTTGTAGCTGCTCCTATGGAGAACAGATGCTACCAATTGATACATTATCCGGGTATGTAGCACAGGGTGGCCCTACCAGGAGTTAAACTCCCGACGTCCTGTGCTACCTGTTTACACCCTCCCGCCACTTTGAGGATGTAGGATTGGATTTTGGAAGGAGGATGTATTGGAGCATTCTTCTTATATGGGTGGAATCATATAAATGACATTCAAGCAAACTATGGACATAAGCTTTTAAGACAGTAGAATTACTTATAATTATTTGCATCGAGCAATACTATTCCAGCGGTTTTTCCACTGATGAGCTAAGCACTCCAAATATTTTCTTATCGTAGAAAGGATAATAGAGGTTTCTTTAATGTGTAATATAAACATTCGTGTTTTTGTTCTTCTAATTATTATAAAAATCTGCGATAAGAGAATAATATCACAAGCCTGAAATCCCTATAATACAGCTATATAAAAACTCAGATACCAACATCTGATAATTCGATAAAACAATCCCTCGAATCAATATTAAAACAAGAACATCAAGTCTCTAGAGAAAATTTTATTTTTAAAATATTTTTATTTAAAAATCTCTCTAGCTTTCGGGCAAGAGAGCCCTTCTACGGGAGAAAATCCCTATCAGAACCAAAGACCCACTACTCCAACATCCCCAATAGACTACAGAGACTTATCATAGAATCCATCATTTACAGAAAGCACAATAGCATTAACAGAAGAATAGCTATTCCGGAAATTTATAACATAATATTCCCTGAACCCACCCGATAACTTCAAATGAGGATATCGCCTTGGAATAGCAAACTCGAAAGCACGCGCAATAGAAGCCCGCGTTGATTCTGCATTGAAACTAATGTAAACAACAAAAGCCATTTATTTAATTTTAAATTTTATTATATTGGCCTTTTAATAATGTAGTAGATTTTCTCCCGTAGAAGGGCTTTCTTGCACAAAAGCTTGAGAGATTTTTAAATAAAAATATTTTTAAAAGAAACTTTTCCCTGGAGGCTTAATGTTCTTGTTTTAATATCTGATAATAATTTTTTAAAAACTGATGTAACTTTTTTAAAATTCCAAATAGATTGTATAATATAATAGACTTTTAGATAAACAAAAATACTCTGAGATATAACCCACGTTCTTATATTCGATTCATTATTTACATGTTCAATGCAATTACTTGGATAAAAAAACAATGCACTCTAATTAGATATTGATAAATTAAGCTACTCTGCATGATAATGTGCTACCCTATGACATGTATTCTTCCATTTTATTTATTTAGTTTTTGACCGATATATTAGGGTTATTAAGTTTAAGGTTCTACAAACTATTATTTATTTGCAACAAATATTCAATATATATGCAGTATATGCTGGAGGAATAAATGAATGTAAACAAGATGATGATAATTTAATATTTTGAGACGATATTTTAATATATTATAATCATAGAATTTTCTGACAAATATATAACAATGTCTTCAACATCATTATTGTTCTTACCTTTTCATCTTCAATTCCGCATTGTTTAAATACACAGGAAATCAAAGTTTACTGAGCAAACACAATTTTTCTAAAAATTGAAATATATTTTCAATTTTCTTATTATTTTATTCTTCTGCTTAAACTTATACGTTGAAGAAAATATTGTATAAATAAAATAAAACATTGTTAGATGAAATTTAAGATACAACTTTTAAATATCGAACCCATCAACTATAAAAATGGGGATATTTTATTCATATTATACTTATATATTATATTTATTTATTATACTTTAAATATTATATATATCATATTTAATATTTAAGTTTTATCCACACATACAATGTAAACTTTGTTCAAGCTTCAGCAAAAACGGGCGTTAAAAACCTAACTCTTGATAGATGCTACAGAGAGTTTATGGAATTTTGACGAAGTAAATATTTTAGTTGATGTTGATATTATATATACATATTAGATAATAAAAAATCATATATTAAATTGAATATAAAATTTATTTTCCAATATTTCGCTTGTCTGTGCGCCAACCTTTGTCAATGTAATATTACATTTTTGTATAAACAAACTCAGCGCTGCATAGCGTCACTAGATTATAGTTAAAATGTTTAGTCAAATAAAATATACAAAGAAGATAAGGGGGATTTTATATTATATACATATATAATTGTTAGAATTATAAATAATAGGTAGTGGGTAGTAGATCAATTGTGGGGGTATATTGACATAATATAAATAAAATATTAAGATTTTTAATGATAATTTGCTCTTTTGTGGTGCAGTAGTGACATCTTTGCTAGTTTGCAAATATTTGCTAGTTTCATCAATTTATTGAGAGCTTTATGTAATGGAATAACAAACATAGAAGTTTGTGATAACACACAAATATATAAAAAAAAACAATGAAGAATATTTAGATATCTTTCTAGTTTTCATAACAACAAAAGTAATAAAAAATATATCTCCTTATCGTGCAAGTGAAAGTTTATAAGGAGATGACTTTAATATTATTTTTCAAATTTATGCTCCTTATCCCAGTCCAATATCACATTAGTAATATTTTTTAAAAAGTAATAAAGTTACCTGCGCATGGATCAACTTGAATATTTACATATTTACATAAGGTTTCGAGTGGTCCAAAAGAAAAACAACAACAATGGATTTTTATAGTGTAAAGCGACGCAATCTGGCGGTCGACTTTACAGAGTTTGTTCTAGAAAATATACTTTAAAATGAAATATGTTTTATTCATAGAACATCGCACACATAGACACATATATATTAATAAATATTATATATTAATTCACTCGAGCATTATTCTGCTCAACGAATAGGTCTAGAACAAAAGAAGAGAAAGCTGGCTAAGTCAAATGACAAAGCCAGGGACGATATGCATAACAGTCCATAATGCATCCCTTTTTTGACCCTATGACAATTTCGAATGTTTTATAAAGACAGTCAATATAAGCCTTACTAAATCTAAATATTATAAAATACTTAAACTGAAAAATGTAACTACACGTAATACAATCAAACTATTCTCAAACTGACAAAATGTTCCGTTATAGAATAAGGAGTTCAAGTTTGTTATGTGACTATGCTACAAATGATAGTACAATCACAAAATAATTAATAAATAAAACTCTGAAATATATTTTCTTTCAGGAATTTAGTGTTATAAGGCCAATACAAATATACAATTAAACATGTCTATAGCGCTCCCTCTTGAGACTCAATAAAATAGGGTGCTATAGAGAGGGGGTGTTATAGACAGATCACTTTTAATGTAAATCGCATCGTACTACGTATTTAAAATCGGGCGCTATAGAGAGGGAGGCGCTATTTAGAGGGGGCGCTATTGACAGGTTTAACTGTATTTATAATATAACAAAAAAGAATAGAGAAATATTCATAGAATATAACCGATATATTATTATATAATATAAAATATATTGACGGTTAATACCGCTGAGCTATAGAAACACTGCACAATGATTAGCTAATGAACGCAAGGCTTAATGGCTGATTAAGGTTACTTGACACTGAAAGGCCAATCAGTAACAATCCATTCATTATCACGTGACCTTGATCAGTCAATCAGAACGAGACCAAAATAACTCTGTATTAAACACACACTACGGTGATATACATTTTCCCCAACCAACGCAACAACAAAAAAGAACTATTCAAAAACAAACACTCGATAACTTGATTATAGAAACAAGTGTATTCAAGATACAAACACTTGTAAAAACAAGTGCTATATATAAACAAGTGTATTCAAGCTGAATATATAGGTATTATATATAAATATATAAGTGTTCTCAAGCTGAAACAAGTACTGAACAAGTGTACATAAGCTAACATAAGTGCAAAGAGAATTAAAAGGACATATAGAGACGAATAAAAATGTATTCAAATACAGTTGAACCTGTCTATAGCGCTCCCTCTCTATAGCGCCCGATTTTAAATACATAGTACGATGCGATTTACATTAAAAATGACCTGTCTATAGTATCCCCTCTCTATAGCACCCTATTTTGGTGAGTCTCAAGAGGGGGCGCTATAGACAGGTTTAACTGTATTTTATATTAACTTGTGTGCAATTATAATATTATCCTAAAAAACAGAAATGTCTTTAAAATATGTTTGCTCCAATATGTTTTCGAAATGATTTATATGGTCACAGATTTCCCTTGTGTCTACGGGTACTAGAATTACCAATAACATTCACGCGAGGTGAAGTTTTCTCTCTAAAATTTATTGACTATACATGCCAAAACATAAGTCTTATTTTATAATCTAATTCCAAATTAACTTTACAAAGTACCGATCAAAAAGAGAAACCTAGCTTATGATATTTACAACAATGGCTAATATATATGAAGGTTATTCACATATTAAAACAAGGTGCCTAATATGGGATTCAATCCTGGTTCATGGCTGTCGGGAATCGAGGGTTTTAACCATTCGTCCACCGACTTCTATATCTGTTTCTTTTATAATGTCAATTTTGGCCATATATTTACATAAAATTAATATAAGATATTTTACATAACAAATTTTAAAATAGAAATATTAAAACTTGTAAATATTTAATGACAATACATTTTTGATTTTTTTTAAAGATTAAAAACTATCTTTTTTTTAATGAAAACTTAATAAACATTTTAAGAATTTTATATAATTTTATATATAATTTTAGAATATATATATAGCCTTTATTATCAAAAAAGAAAAGAACAAAATCGTGAGGTAAACCTTTATTGTAGTTTTTATACAATGTATTAGTTATAATAGTTTATGCAATTTTGTTTTTATTTTAATAATATTCCCGGGATGTTTATTCAATTTATAACATAGAATTTCTATTTTTAATTTTGCACGCCAATGTGAATGTATGTTTACAGAGCTATGCTACTGGAGAAAATTCATTTTATAAATTAATAAATATGAGGTTGTGGCGACCGCACTTTGCTTCAGCGAACTTGGACAAAGCTTCAAAACACATACGGGCAGAAAAATGGCGGCCCCACTTTGCCTCGGCAAGCACGTGTTTTGAGAACACTTCACTACGCATGCGCGGGCGTCATCCGGAACTTTCTAGCGGCTGGCTTCTTCCGACACTTGATCTGGCACTCAGGCGGTAAACAACAAGGCTAGAGCGGCGGCCGTTACTTCAACCGTTACTCCTTTTCTCTTTATAATTTCTTGCTTTAAATAAATTAATTTTAATTATAATTTTATCAGCAGCCTTTCCACAAGCCACACCAGCACATCACGCAACAACCATCCTACAAGGTTGACATAGTTATACTATATCCCAAACCAATCCATTACAATAGTAGAGCGGTTTCATTCAATAACATATCATTGCAGTGTATGGTCTGTAGAGATAATATTTGATGATATTATTGAAAAGAAACATATTGCCAGTAATTTTATTTGTTACAAATTTTATCGATTCAATTGAATTTATGAATTTAAGAGTTATACTATGAACAAAACCATTCTGTCATACGTCAAGGATCATGCCGTTAGGATTAAAATTAACTTCCTAACAAGGTGACTAGATGTTTCAAAATTGAATATTTATCGAATTTCGCTGAGAGCCATCCAGGAAAATTCTATTAGCGAATCAAATACAAGTTGGTGGAGTATGTAATTGGTTATCCAAGCGGAGAATTGAAGTTTGACCAATCCAAGAAGTACATTTGGGTTGAAGCCATTTGCAAGAAATGGATGGACGGGACGTGACTGGTGGCTGATGACGTCAGATGTCACGTGAGACATTTACACCCTCAATTTCAATTGTCGAGATAAAGGATGACATTTTTATGAAGCTCTTGGTAATAACGATTTATGGTTTAAAGTGACAATTTGTCATCAATAAACAATAGCGTTTTGATTTTGCCCCCATTAAATTACTCCACTTTATCGTGTTTTGCACAGTTTAATGTAAAATATGAAAGGTTTAGAGATTACGATTTTCGAATGAAGCTACTTCCATACTTCTCAAATACTTCGCAGCGTGTTCGCCATATGGTAGACCAACTGGCTAAACCGCTGGGAAGGTTCACCACTGATGAACCAGGCCCTTCCATTATATTTATCATTGTAGTAAGAGGGCAATAGAAAATTGTTTTATTTTAAAAAACATACACTCAAAAATTAGCATGCATTTCTTATAATTCTAGTCTATCGCTTTTTCAAATATAGATTCATGTATTTATATTCTCTCACAAATATATATAATTCTCAGTAAACAATAAAGCTATTTTTAGCATCATAATTATTTACATAGAAACATATTAATTGATTTAAATCTCCTGGACATTAATTAAACAATTAAAAATGTTTAATTAAAAAAGCATATATTGGATCAAAATATAATTTATTTTACCAATATTTCAGTTGTCTGAACGCCAACCTTTATCAAGGTGTTATAACATTTTAAAGTGTGTCAACAACAAACTCAGCGTTGACACACATTAAAATGTTATAACACCTTGATAAAGGTTGGCGTTCAGCCAACTTAAATATTGGTAAAATAAATGATATTTTGATCCAATATATTTATTTATGGATTGCTCTATTTTCAAAACAATTTAAAATGTTTCCAGAGATGAGTTTATTTTTATTTTAAAACCATCTTAAGCTTTCAGGTATCTCTGGTCTTCTTACAGGAGAACTTATACAATGAATAAAACGCCGTCCGATGCCAAACTATATACATAACTATATACAATAGTCTGGCATCAGGCGGTGTTTTATCCATTGCATAAGTTCTCCTGTTGGCGGACAGAGATGTCCGAAATCTTGAGACGGTTTTTAAAATAAAAAGAAACTCACCTCCAGAGACCCTTTTTAATTGTTTAATTAATAGGAACATATTAATTATTATTAATAAAGAGTAGTCAAAAGATATTTGTATTTTTCTTCTATGAAAAAGGTGGAAGATGGAATGTATATGAGCGCTAAAGATAATGTTAGGAATAAGAATAAACTGGCAATGGTATAACTGGCAACGAATAGCTTTGGCACTGTCCTTTATTGTCTTTTGAGTGGCTCTCAAAAAGCGATATAGAAGGAATAAATGGTTTATTTAGATGTGGGGGATCAGATAATGGATTCTTGACTTAGATGTACCTCTTTCTCTCCAATACGCATAGTTCCAGCTTAAACATTAATTCTTCGTATATGCTATGAAGAGTATTGATGAAAATGATGAAAATTTGATGTATTTAAAGTGAAATTCTCGAGAATATACATACAAAATATATTGATTTGTTTAGTCTTACGTTTAATTTGTAAATTTCAGATGCAATGACATGTATTTTTATAAAATATCAAAAAACTTGCGCAATATGTTTCTTCAATACCATTTTTATTTTGTAATAAAAAACATATTGCGCAAGGTTTTTCGATATTTTATCAAATAAATCGCAATTTTCGTATATATGAATAACATATTAAATTGTTTACAAATTTATATATCAAATGAAAACATGAAGACGAGAATGTTTCTGATGTATATAGTTGTTCATTTGTTTTAAATAAATATCAAATTGATGTATATATTTGTTTAGTTATTTTGCATATTTTTCATCTGTGAATTAATCTTATAATTTGGTCTGTGAAAATAAAAGTATTGGACCAGTGACCAAAACAAAATGTAAATAGATCGCTTAATGTTATATAGATAGTATAGAGAATGGTTAGGCAGGATATATATTTAAATGTTATGCTTGTGTAATTTTAATCTTAATTAAATAAAAAATTATAAATTTAAATGTGTTATAAATCTTAAATACCAAGCATTAAAACAACTGGCGACGAGGAAAAGCATATTTTGTAAAGAAAAAAGAATTTAAATAGTGAAAAGAAATTATACTTTAAAAATGTCTTCAGGTATGTTTGAAAGATTTGATGAAAATCTAGAGAATGTTGAGAATTATATTTATCGCTTGAAGCAATTCATGCTAATTTCTAAAACAAAAGAAGACTTTAAGACGCCATTTCTGATATCATGCATCGGGCCTAAATATTTTGGTATCTTGCGAAATTTGGTTTTTCCGGAGGAAGTTGATCAAGTTCCCTTTGATGAATTATGCAAGATCTTATTGAAACATTTCAATCCTAAGACCAATATAATATATGAAAGATTTGTATTCCAGAAAATGGATCAAAAATCAGGCGAGGCAATTTCGAAATATATAATACGACTAAAGGAACAGGCTCAAAGGTGTAACTTTGGAGATTTTCTGCAGGAATCACTAAGAGACAGATTTGTGGCGGGCATCATTGATACACCAACCCAAAAGAAGCTGCTACAGGAAGAGGGATTGACTTTTGAGAGAGCATTAGACATCGCTCTGTCTGCGGAGTCTGCAGATAATGACATACACAACCTCAAGATATCTGAAGATGCCCATCGGTCCCCACAGCATCTTCATGCCATCAATAATCCCTGCAAACACTGTGGTAAGAACAACCATCTACACTATAATTGTTTTTTTAAATCCGCTAATTGTAGAATTTGTGGTAGAGTAGGGCATATTTCTACAATATGTTACAAAAAAGACAGTTCTGCCCGTAAATTGCCCAGAAATCCCAAAAATACTTTTAATAAATTTAAAAAGCATGCTAATGATAATAATCCTTCGGGATCTCAAAATAATTTATCATTAAATAATATAAATTTACATCCTCCTTTGACTGAAACAGTATATGTAAATAATATTAAATTGTTGGCTGAAATTGATACTGGAGCAGCCATTACTACATTAACTAAATATGAGTACTTTAAATATTTCAAAAATGTTAAATTAAATAAATGTAATACAGTCTTGACCGGCTATAGTGGCTCTAAAATACCTATTTTGGGCAAGGCTAAATTTGATATAAAATTAAGAAATGTTTCTAGAACCATTGAAATACTAATAACTAATTTAAATTGTTCTAAATTTCTCTTAGGAAGAGATTTCCTTAATCTTTTCAATATCTCATTCAATTATTTGCATAAATTGGACTCTTTTAGTATAGATTCACTTTTAAATGATTACGAGTCCATTTTTGAATGCAAATCTGACCCTATTAAAGGTATCAAATGCCATCTTGATGTAAAAGCCTCCAAATTCAATAGTCAATATGTTAACAGTAAATTTAAAGTGGATGAGACTGTGAAGTTTAGGTGGATTACTAATGGGCATCCCTCTTGGTATACAGGAAAGATAATTAAAATACTAGGAAGGAATGTTTATTTAATAAAACAAGGTGACAGTATAAAAAAGGTTCATCAAAACTACATTAGAAAAATGTTGCCTGGTAAATCACATCCCACTAATATGAATGATGCTGAACGTGTGCCAACTCCAATCTCGGAGGAGAAAAGTGTTACAACCCCCAGGTATCCTCAGAGGGAGCGCAGATGTCCGCAGAGATATGGAGAGTAAATAAATAAATAAGGGGGGCCAAGCCTAAGAAGGGGGAATTGATGTATATAGTTGTTCATTTGTTTTAAATAAATATCAAATTGATGTATATATTTGTTTAGTTATTTTGCATATTTTTCATCTGTGAATTAATCTTATAATTTGGTCTGTGAAAATAAAAGTATTGGACCAGTGACCAAAACAAAATGTAAATAGATCGCTTAATGTTATATAGATAGTATAGAGAATGGTTAGGCAGGATATATATTTAAATGTTATGCTTGTGTAATTTTAATCTTAATTAAATAAAAAATTATAAATTTAAATGTGTTATAAATCTTAAATACCAAGCATTAAAACAGTTTCTTTTATACATAAATCAAATTTATACTGTCCTTACTGCGATGAAAAATATTGGGAGGATTTGGATCATCAGTGGTGAACCCTCCCAGCGGTTTCGCCTTTTTAATCTACCATACCGCTTCTTTAGAGCTATAATACTGTATTGGATCATTCTGCTTTTATATGCTACACTGAAATGTGGAATCTCAGAAATGGTATTTGAGAAAACTACGGACATACGCTTTTAGGACAGTAGAATTATATATAATATTTGCATCGCGTCTTAATGTATTCATTTGCTATATATTGTAACGTAGAAAATCAGAAAAGACCAACTTCAGGATGACACAGCAATTTATATAAGGCAAGAACAACAAATCAACATTTATAAGATACAAGTTAAGCAATGAAGATAGTTTCCAGAGTAGTACATATATTGTCGCGGAGATAAATAGAGCAAGGGCAAATTTGGTAATAATTAATTTATTATAAGGGGTATTTATAGGGAGAGAGAACAACTTATCCCAATGTAAAGATAATCCTAATGAGCGACGTCAGCCACCGTCCCATTTTCCTTATTTACAGATCAGCTTCTGAGAAGCCCTCACACCTGTGGTCCCCCCCGGGGTCCAGGGATGATTGACAGGTGTCCCATCTGGATGGAGCTTCTTGACAATATATTGATAATCTGTACATAAAATATAATAAACACTTTGCTACAATATAGATGTTATTGTTATATATATACTGAGTTTCTTGTTTTTATTTAAACAATCTCTAAAGCTCGTTCTATAGCTCGTTAATTACTCCTGTAGAGGGGTTTGTGATATCTTAAAGCTTAAGAGATTGTTTAAATAAAACACGAAACTTTTCCTCGGAGGCAGTTCTTTGTTAAAATTTATATATCAGAGAATTCTTTCTTTTCCAATAAATATTCATTCGTAACTTTGAAAAAAACATGGTAAAGGAAGACGAGTTTCTTTTATTGATGCATAGGTGCAAGCTTTCGGGTAAAAACCCTTCAACAGGCGAGCAATGAAGCGCGACTTATAAGAACTATGGTACAAATATCTACCATATAAAAAATATATAAAAATCTACCATTTGTACCATAGTTCTTATAAGTCGCGCTTCATTGCTCGCCTGTTGAAGGGTTTATACCCGAAAGCTTGCACCTAAGCATCAATAAAAGAAACTCGTCTTCCTTCACAATATATTTTGTCAAATTTCAATTCAGGAAGAATTCTTTATCTATATTCATTCGTAACTTTGAAAAAAAGAGCAAAGCCTATCTATTGAATGTGTGTCTATTCAAATTATTTATTGAAGTATAGAATAAAAATAGAATGTATATGGATATTGAATAATAATATTTCCATAACTCTATGAATAGTTCAAAATGTAAGTCAATATATATTTATATGTGAGACACGTAGAATATAAATTTAAAACTATTGTTGATGTAAGAAGAATGAAATATATTATTCTTTTATAGTATTATTATAACGAAAATTTCACTCTCCGAATTTATATTTTCTCTTGTAATTACCTAATATTCACACACAAACTACTCTCATTCAATTTTCCAATTAATGGTCATTTGAAAATAAAAGGTAAGAGCTTATACAATTTCTTAGATTATCTTGAGTTGTTACTAAAGATATTTTATTGAAACCTTCAGTAATTTCTACAAATAGCCATAAATTTCTCCTAGCCACTTTGCCAGCTAAACATCTCTTTGGCATATTGTGAAGATTCCATTAGATCCCTTGTAGATCTCATGAAATAAAGTCCGCCCTAGGCTGAAGAGGGCCATTATCCCGAAACCATGGTCTCTAGGTGGACGCTTCTCAGTATGTCAAAGCTGGTGTTGTGGCTTTGTCACCGACCTGAGGCCGCTAGTTTGCGGCGACGGTCAATAGATGGAGTCTAGTTTTGACTTCTATTTTGACAGGAAAGGTGAATTTCATCTTTATAGATTATTGAAATGGTCAAATATATTTTAGTCCATTACTCTATCTTTATATAATATGTTTCATATACTTGTGTGATCGTTTAATATTTAGCCATTTTACTAACATATATTCAAAGTTTTTCTTAAATATTATATATGGCACTTATTGCTATATATTCATAAGAAATATCCAGTAGTGCGTAATATAAACTCTGAAGAGTCACTAGCGAAATTGAAAGCCCCGAATCAATTTTTCCTTTTAGCATTTATCCAAAAATAAGTTTATTATAGAAGTTTTAAAATCATGTCCAATTCTCTTATTTCTTTATAAATGAGAATGTTAACTATTTTTTTACGCGTATGATTCTTTTTCTTCAAAAAAAAAAATAAATAAAAGAATCGTTCCCGTCAAAAATAGTTGAAATATCTTATAACAGAGGCATGCTTAATGCATCATATAAACGAAAATATGCGTTTAAAAAATGGAAATATTTCATCTCTACACTATTGCATATAAAAAATAACAATAATAATGTTATAATATCGTCACATAGTATTTATTAATTTTATTATTTTTTATTAACAGAGTGGTCATTTTTATGTTTATATCTTGCGACTCTGTAAATTTCCCTCGTGGCTTATCTTTTGTTTACATTTCATAGTTTGTCCTTTTCCTGAAATAAATTGTTGTCTCCTCCTGAATTTTTTGTCTTCCCTAATTTTCCACGTGGCAATATTGTTACATTGTCTTGGGGGGTTGGCTTCAAGTCAATTTTCGATTGTTCCATATCAATATTACAAGTGAGATCAGAACATAGAGTATTCATAAAACAAAGTTAACAAGGAAAGTATTTACAATTATTTTCTATCTTAAACTGAGAGATATCTAAACAAAATATTTACAAATAAAATGCTGACGTCACGTGACTCATGATGATACACCGAGTAGATCACCACAGAATATTCTGTGACAATATATATTGTGTGTATGAGATTATTTATTATTTTATGAACAGATTTACAATTTTATTTATTATATTTTGTTAATATTTGAACTTACTTCTTTACCTCTCTGTTAATTTATAAATACTAATTCTGTTTCTCATTATATAAATTGCTGTGTATAATTCAGATATTTGTCTTTCCTAATTTTCTACGTGATATCATTAAATATATATTTTGTGGAGATATGGTTGAACAATTCGAAAATGGGTTTTGAACTAGGTTTTTTTTCTGTCTTTTAAAGAATTTTATATATTGTTATTGTTGAAAGTGGCAATTCTAGGATATTTATACGTTGTAACAATCTTATTTCACTCAAATGCCAACTCTTGTTATAATTTTTATATTGTTGTGATGTTGTCTGTGATACTTTGTATCTTTGTTATATATCGAAGCTTTGTAAGTTGGCTAGCTGTTCTTGGATAGGTCAGGACGCTGATAGGTGTGAGCTGCTAGTATATATATAATTTTATTTAGGTTAATTTGTTTAATCTTTTGTCCTTCCGTATTGTCTATGAAATACCTTTTAGGTAATAAAGGATACTCGTAATTATCAGAATTCTTTCTAATGTAAGAATATATAATTTTACAACAGTTACATAACAATGTACAAGTTTGGAGAGCTTATCAACCTTAATTTTCTCCCTCTTTGTGAAGTACACATTTCCTGAAGATGTTTCTCTATAGAGAAGAGAAGAGAGGGAGAGATTGAAACTGATTTATTACAAAGTCCATATACGATTATCTAATATTAAATACAGAATAAAGAGAGAGAGAGAGAGAGAAAAAGGAAAATTATAAAAGTACAAAATTGTGAGGTGAATATTTTCTTTTATATTTTTATCTAGTCGAGCTTTTGAGAATTTCTTCCCTTTTACAGGAGTAAAAATGAATATTCTTGTCATTTTTACTCTTGTAGAAAGACAGAAATTCTTGATAGCTCGAATAAATAAAAAGCTTACAAGAAACACTTTGCTTTCACGAGATTTTGTAGCGATTAGAAAACTTAAAAATTGAATAATAGAAAAAATAAATTTGTATTGTTATTAAGTTTATTTGTTTTCTTCTTTACAGGTTGTGATTTTAAGAATTCACTTCCTGAGATTCATTTCAAAATCTGCTCGTCCTAACGCTAAAGTTCAAAGTCGTCACAATATTAAAGTCGTCACAGTGTTAAATATAAATAATATATAATGAAGGTTTGCTATATTCTCTGTCAAATTATAACACATAATCTATAGAATCGTATATATATTATTATAACCTTTTTATAATTGCGAGAGAAATAGTATTTCAGTACTAAAGCGATGACCTTTTCTGGTACATTTTTCTTATAATAAAAATCAATTAAAAATAAGGTTATAATTTTTTATTAAAAGAAATAAACACATTAATCATAATGTATATAATTCATATACACTCATGGACAAACCTTAGGGAAGTTGTACCTTTTAGCATATATATCAGGATTCAGACAATAACTCAGAGAATTATTTGATACACAGTGACCTTTATTGACGACACGCGAGATAACACTGAACAAAATTGCCTTTGTCTCCTTAAAAAAAAACCTTCCGAAGATTTCAAAGACTTCACACTTAAGTTTTGTCTATGAGCTTATTTTAATTAAGAGTGAGAAATGTGTTATTGAAGTTTTTTATATGAAGAGCGTTGATATAATAAGTGGTTGCTTTGAAGATGTTGAAAAGGAGTTCTTTATTGAAAATATTTCTTTGTGAAGAGTGTACTTTTATAGAGGTATACCTTTGAAGAGGTCAAAATAATGTTATTTGAAGAGACCTTTTATTATTATAAAGCATTGATCCGATATTTTAAGACTTTCAGCCCTTCGATGAGGGCTTTTCTTTTTCACTTATCTCTCAGAAAAATGAAGAATTTGACGTATTGTAAATAATGTTTTTAATATTTAAGACAATCACTATATAGAATTTTGTTTAAGAAGATCGAAATGTTTTCATTAAAAAAAGAATATACCGTTATTGAGAATGACAATATATGAAATTTCAAAAGAATGGGTCAAAATTATATTTATTGTTAGAGAAAATATGCCTTTTTTTTGTGGCGAAGAAATAATTTATTTAATTTAATATTATTCAATGAAAATATTCAACAGATTATATAAATATATATTACTCTGTATTTGTAAAATCATCTTTAAAATATTTCTTTGCTTGCTTGTTCAAGATTCTCTAGCTGTAGATAGTTTGGTTAATTTGTTAATAATTGTCGACTGGTCGTGGTGACGTCATCAATAAATACTTTCACTCCTTCAGATATACATATTTTATTTCTTCTGATAAATTCACTACTTTATTCTTAACAGGGAAAGGACCCTTTTTAAGTTTCCTATTCAAACTGAATGTTATCAATGATCGAACATGTGAATGCCGCTTAGATGTCGAATCACCAGAGCATCTTCTTTTAACTTGCCCTCTGACTAATCAAATTGTATGCAAATACTTTGAAACATTACCAAATTGTCTTTGTGTATATACTCAATCTTATGAGAACTTTGTTAAGTTTAGAACTATTTGTACAATAATTTACAAAAAAATACTAATCCACCGTGTAAATAATTAATCATATATATGTAAATAATACTAGCACAGCACAATAGTCCTTTGGACTTCGTGCTTTTGTAACAATAAATAAAAAATAAAAAATAAAGATATACAAAGTCTTGATTTCTAAGCTACACTATAATTGTATACTATATAATTTGCATATATTTTAGAATTTTTCGCGTTTGGTCAAAAATAAAAATATTGCTTTCCTTTATTCAGACACTTAATAAAATATCAGTTATAAATATAGAGTGTTAAGAAAAATAATGGTATATAGTAAATAAATATTTATAGAGAGTTTCAAATATTTAAGTATAAATTTGCAACAATTTTTAAATAATTAAGTGTTTCTTTTAATTAGCAAATTGGTTTAGGTAAGATTGAAACTAAATAATTAAGAGACTATAACAAGAGGTTTTAGCCAAAATTAAACCCAAGCTAATTAAGTTTTAAAAATCAATTACATCTTTTGTTCTCCTTTCTTTATTTGCTAAATTCCACGGTGGGCGAATTCTTTCAGAACTTTTTACTTTTCTACCAAGGAAAAAATGATTTTAAAAAAAAATTCTTAATCTTTTTAAATTGGAATTTGTTCAAGTAATAAAGCCAATTAAAGAAAATCTTGTTAATGAGTTTAACAAACTGATTAGTTTCTTGTAAAAGTTTTTTCTACGTTTGGTTTTATTTTTTAAACAATTGCAAAGCACCTTCGAATTTCCAAGTTTTAAAAACAATAAAATAATCAAAATAACATGTCAATGGGTATTTAACGTTTTTATCTGTTTACATTTCTATATCCTTTTATCTTCATCTTTGTGTTAACATTTGAATGTATATTTTATATTTATTTATTGAAAGACAATTAGATTTAAGATATTTGTGCTCTTCAACGAAGCACTACACAAATCTCATCTAGATGTATATATCTTATTATTAAAGCGCAAAAAATGTTTGTTTGTTCCCTAACTCCTCTCTTAATATTTTCTTTTATACGACAATATTTCGTATACATATTACATTTAGTCCCGGAATTATTCAGGTAACTTCAAAATTATATTTGAACTTTTAAAAATAACGCAGTTAGCAAAAATACGCATTTAGCTCGACGTTAGCGACACGCTCGGCCATTGATTGAAATAAAACGAAATAATTTGATATATAAATATTCGTAATTTAAATTCGTAATAAATTCGTAATATAATTATTTGATTTTAAAATAAAATATTTGATTATATTATATTTTCTCTTTTCTAATTTTTATGGTCTAAATGCGTTATTTGTATTTAAATGCGTACTTTTAATTTTTTCATTTTAGTAAATGTCATAGCCATAAGCTGTCATAAGCATGTCATAAGCCATTTAATTATTTAATTACGCCAGAAATTGGCTATTTTAATATTGCTTATATTAAATATGCCTATGTGTATTAAATATTAATTTTTACAAACATATATTTATATTTAGTTAATATTCATTTTGATATTTAGTGAATATTCAAAATAGACGCTCAAAATAAAATAGAATAAAATTTAAATATATATCGAAATTATATCTATGTCACATTGTTATATTATAGTGTATATAGTGTTATATTATAGTGTAACTTTTTTTTGCATTTTTACACTATACATTTTTACACTATACTATAAAATGTTGATATTATGCCGTGAGAGTACAACTGAGAGTACACACTAAATAAAATAGTAAGAATAATATAATTATATAATATAATTATAAATGCAATATATTAAAATATTAGAATGTTATCAAAAAGGTGCTTTTTAAATTAAATTAAAAGGACCTTAACTAAACTAAAACAGTACTCTAAAATAATATATATGTTATTTCCAATTAAGGTTTTTCAATAACGAAAACATATTGATGTTAGAGTTTCAAAGAAATTCTAAAAATGAAAATGTTGTTAAAGTAAAAAATTAAATTGTGCTGTCTTATATTATTGTTTTTTATTGTTGTCTCTTATAAATGTCTTAAAGTTGCAAAACCTATATATAAAAGAAAAAAGAATGACCGTTTCTCTTTATTATATTAATTAATATTAATTAATATATAGCTCAATTGTTTTTGACTTATAGGCAGGATTGTATGTGCTTTAATTTCTTTTATTAGAGCGACGTAAGGCGCGCTAAATTTGCTAGTACAATTTAAAGTCGACATTAAGCATAAAAAGAGTAAAAATACTATAACTTTCAAAAACAATAATATTTATCTTAACACTATTTACATTAAAGATATGTATATAATTTAATAATATAGGTATATTCAATAATTCATTTATGGAATATTGTGATATTTTATATATTCTTGCTTTAGATCACTAAAGGGATGTTTTTATTATTTTGTTTACGAATTATATATGAAAAGATAAATCCGTAAATATATATATATATATATATATATATATATATATATATATATATATATATATATATTATATGTATAAATATAATTATTGATAAATAAAGAAAGGTAGTTGAACAAATATCATGGGAACAGGATAAATCAATGTTTTGTTGATTTCTGTCACACTGGATGGCTCTTTGCCATCTAAAAAGCACATGTGACCGGTCAGGAAATGCTATTTTGTTTTAATATCAACACCTGACCTTTTTTTCTATTTTAATTTGTTTTTCACAGAGAAAAATTACAATATAAATTATAGATTGGAACTACGGGAGGGTGTAGCTTGATCCGGGTAAATTGGTGATGTATGTTGTTCGGTGGCAGTGTTGTTGTCATTTCAGACAAAGGATTTGGTCCTTTGTCTGATGACTTTGGCTTTTATGTTTCCGTTTTGGTGCACGATGTTGATTTGTTTGGATTGGGTCGTTTATTCTTATATTTATAATAATTTACTATTTTCTTGTAGTTCTAATATTTTATTATTTTATTACAGTTTTAATATAAAGAGTGAAAAAGCACAATTTGGACTATAGTTTGAAACAACGGAAAGTAAGTCTAGTACGGGTAAATAGGTGAGTTGTGTTGTTTCGGTAGAGAATTGTTGTTACTGCTATTTTAATTCTAATCAACTTCTTATTGGTCGAAGAGGTTTGGTTCCGCAGTCATGATAAACAAGCGGCCGAAACTGCTGCTCAGGTCTTCATCTGAAGAGGCCCACCTGAGTACCACCCTCTTTTCATTTGATCTAACTTTTATGGTTTTCATTTGGTCTAACCTTTATGGTTTTCATTTGGTCTAAGCATTATGGTTTTCATTTGGTCTAACCTTTATGGTTTTCATTTGGTCTAACCTTTATGGTTTTCATTTGGTCTAAGCTTTATGGTTTTCATTTGGTCTAACCTTTATGGTTTCCATTTGGTCTAACCTTTATGGTTTTCATTTGGTTTAACCTTTATGATTTTCATTCGTTCTAACCTTTATGGGTTTTCATTTGGTCTAACCTTTATGGTTTTCATTTGGTCTAACCTTTATGGTTTTCATTTGGTCTAACCTTTATGGTTTTCATTTGGTCTAACCTTTATGATTTTCATTCGTTCTAACCTTCATGGTTTCCATTTGGTCTAACCTTTATGGTTTTCATTTGGTCTAACCTTTATGGTTTTCATTTAGTCTAACCTTTATGGTTTTCATTTGGTCTAACCTTTATGGTTTTCATTTGGTTTAACCTTTATTGTTTTCATTTGGTCTAACCTTTATGATTTTCTTTTGGTCTAACCTTCATGGTTTCCATTTGGACTAACCTTTATGGTTTTCATTTGGTCTAACCTTTATGGTTTTCATTTGGTCTAACCTTTATTGTTTTCATTTGGTCTAACCTTTATGATTTTCATCTGTTCTAACCTTTATGGTTTTCATTTGGTCTAACCTTTATGGTTTTCATTTGGTCTAACCTTTATTGTTTTCATTTGGTCTAACCTTCATGGGTTTCATTTGATCTAACCTTTATGGTTTTCATTTGGTCTAACCTTTATGGGTTTCATTTGATCTAACCTTTATGGTTTTCATTTGGTCTAACCTTTATGGTTTTCATTTGGTCTAACCTTTATGGTTTTCATTTGGTCTAACCTTTATGATTTTCATTCGTTCTAACCTTCATGGTTTCCATTTGGTCTAACCTTTATGGTTTTCATTTGGTCTAACCTTTATGGTTTTCATTTAGTCTAACCTTTATGGTTTTCATTTGGTCTAACCTTTATGGTTTTCATTTGGTTTAACCTTTATTGTTTTCATTTGGTCTAACCTTTATGATTTTCTTTTGGTCTAACCTTCATGGTTTCCATTTGGACTAACCTTTATGGTTTTCATTTGGTCTAACCTTTATGGTTTTCATTTGGTCTAACCTTTATTGTTTTCATTTGGTCTAACCTTTATGATTTTCATCTGTTCTAACCTTTATGGTTTTCATTTGGTCTAACCTTTATGATTTTCATCTGTTCTAACCTTTATGGTTTTCATTTGGTCTAACCTTCATGGGTTTCATTTGATCTAACCTTTATGGTTTTCATTTGGTCTAACCTTTATGGGTTTCATTTGATCTAACCTTTATGGTTTTCATTTGGTCTAACCTTTATGGTTTTCATTTGGTCTAACCTTTATGGTTTTCATTTGGTCTAACCTTTATGGTTTTCATTTGGTCTAACCTTTATTGTTTTTTTTTTATTTGGTCTAACCTTTATGATTTTCATTCTTTCTAACCTTCATGGTTTCCATTTGGTCTAACCTTTATGGTTTTCATTTGGTCTAACCTTTATGGTTTTCATTTGGTCTAACCTTTATTGTTTTCATTTGGTCTAACCTTTATGAATTACATCTGTTCTAACCTTTATGGTTTTCATTTTGTCTAACCTTTATGGTTTTCATTTGGTCTAACCTTTATGGTTTTCATTTGGTCTAACCTTTATGGTTTTCATTTGGTCTAACCTTTATGGTTTTCATTTGGTCTAACCTTTATTGTTTTCATTTGGTCTAACCTTTATGATTTTCATCTGTTCTAACCTTTATGGTTTTCATTTGGTCTAACCTTTATGGTTTTCATTTGGTCTAACCTTTATTGTTTTCATTTGGTCTAATCTTTATGATTTTCATCTGTTATAACCTTTATGGTTTTCATTTGGGCTAACCTTCATGGGTTTCATTTGATCTAACCTTTATGGTTTTCATTTGGTCTAACCTTTATGGGTTTCATTCGATCTAACCTTTATGGTTTTCATTTGGTCTAACCTTTATGGTTTTCATTTGGTCTAACCTTTATGGTTTTCATTTGGTCTAACCTTTATGGTTTTCATTCCTCTTATTAATTATAATAATTATAATTATAAACCTTTTACATACACAGTAAAGGTGAACAGTTACAAAGGCCTAGAGGAATGTAACATTTATATGTTACCGTGCTCGATTAGTGCAGACTCCTCGCTAGACTTTCTCCTTTAGATTGTTTTGTCTTCTCTTGCTATCTAAATATTCTGATTTGAGCGGGCGATTTATGTTTTTACATTCATTTAACAGTACGATTTGTTCTTCCTTACTGTTTTTAGTTTCACATATTATATTGACAAATATAACCTAGTGCCATCTATAGCTGAAAATTATAAAATTTTAACATTACTTTATATGTATATATATGAATAAACAATAGAAAAAATGTCTATATATATTGAAAATAGAGCAATCCATACTTAAATCATTAGATAGTAAAAAGGCATATATTGGTAAATAAATCATTTATTCAATCCAATATATGCATTTTTTACTATCTAATATATATATATTCAGCACACATATATATTGATTCTATATTAATAATTTTTTTAACCATTAATTCAAAATTCTTTATCAAGTTTTTTTTTTTTTTGTGATTCAAACTAAATTTGTGACAGGTTACCCTTTATAGTTATTTATACATAAAGTTATGGATTGTGCTCCAACTTCAAAATTTGTACCTAAAGAGAAACCTATTTCTTTAATTATACATCAAAACGATGCAATATGTTCATTACACTAGTAAAAATGTTATATAAATAATTAAAAGGTATTCACCGACCTTTTAATTTGCAAACAATGAATAAAATATAATAAACTTGAATAAAAAACTGGAAAAACCGCAATAATTGTTCAACATTGTTGAACCAATCCCTCTTTCTTTATATTAAATCCATTGAAACATAATGTTATAGAAACATATTTCTCACTCTATAATTATTCAGAATTATTCATATTACATTACACACTACCTATAATTGGGGAATAAAATAGATATCTTCTGAAATATCAGAAAAGTGAAAAAATACAATTGTACCCCGATATATATATATTTGACATTAATTTAGTAGTTGAAAAACACCAAATGTCAAACGAAATAAGCAGCGCAAAGTAGTTTACTTTTCATTTAACATTTGGACAGCTAAAATATTGAAATTTGATTCTATTTTACCAGTCGTTTATTGTTGATTAATTTACAAATGAGATATTATCGATGCAGTTATCTATATGTATGTGCGCATATTACTATAGTTCCTGAAGAGGTTTAACTCATAATTCCCCTAAAGTTATTTTACCATGGATCTATTCTATGAATCGTCGGCTCTATGATCTGGACTTCCCAATCTCCTCAATATTCCTGAAGACACGAAGCTATTACAAACTATCCGGCTTAACACAAACAAAGGTTAAACTTAGGTTATATCTACTAAGTGTAAGTGTATTTATCCCTGAAGACCTGAGCAAACTACTCAGATTTCAATTCAGTCTGGAGAAACTTGATATACTGGATGTGAACCACTCAATTTAAAAGTTATTTTTCGAAGTTTCGAATTATTTCTATTGTCATCAGTGTCAAATGTGTTAAGGGTAATATATATAATAGTCATGCTTATTTATTTATTTCAACACACTAAACGCGATATCCCGGCTAGGGATAATTGCGTCGATTTACATTTTTTTAAACAGAAACAGTTATAAACATATTATACAAGAAAAAGTAAATAAAAATAAAAAAGAGAAACAATAATATATATTAGGAACCTGAACCTTTCAGGTTAGAAAGATAATCACACAAATATATTCACAAAAATAGTTAAATCTATATTAATTCTCTCTGCTATTTACAAATTGATATAGATCTACAACATTGTTTATTGTCTGTTGTCTAGCGCTAAAGAAGAGGAATGCTTATTAGTACTTGTAGTTATTAGTTTAGGAGGTTCTTCCATTGGCAAAGAGTCCACCTCAAGATATTGATTTAGACGTTTAGTCTAAACCCGGACGTTTTTGTACGTGGTTCCAAGAATCTGAGGTACATCAAGAGAAGAATAATTCAATATTGGAACAGTGTGGTAAATTAAATTTTCCAAACCGCTGGGAGGACTTTCTACTACTTAGATAAAATGCTTTTCATCGTCTTCGAATGACGCCTGTGGAGTTAATTTATTTTCCACCCTTTTTAGAATTTACAAGACGACCTTGAACTCATACAGAGTCGCCACTTACGGGAAGGTACATCTGTTAACTGGTGGACGGTAGGGTGAAATATCTGCCTAAATAATTGTAAGCAGAAAGTAGTCTGTGTAAAATTTCATTTTCAAATAAAACAAATCTCGACTGTCTTCACAGCGATGAAACATGTTGAGAGGGCTTGGCTGGTGAAATCTCTCAGCGGTTTCACCAATTTAATCCACCTGACCGCTTTTTAAAACTCCAATTTTGTATTAGGTCATTCTGCTTAAATATTTCAGGCATGTAGGGTTAAAATATGGTTATGATATTTAAGTAAACTATAGACATAAGCATTTATGGCAGTATATTTACATTTATAAATATATTTTATCATCTAACAATGCTCTTCTGCATTCAATCATAGAAGGCCAGTTAGACATGAATTAAACATAAGGTATTAACACGCCATCTATATTGATTAAATCGAACCATTTAACACGAATTAAAAAAAAAATCGTACTTATGTTGAGTTTTATATTGTAGTCTATGTTTGAAAGTAAAGTATTCACATATGTTGGGTGTTTTATTTCGATAAACATTAATCCTTTTCAGCGCATGTGCAACGAGCTAATGCTCCTGCAAGGAAAAATAATAAATGCTAACTAAATATTCATATTTTGAAGTAAACAAGAAGTATGTGGTCATATGTTGGGGTCACATGAAATTTGGAGATTTTTTCGACTATTGTATAGATTTATTTTTATCTAATTAAGTAATTCATACAACCGCAATGTGATCGCAATATGTTTAAGGGATGAGAGCAAGTTTGAGATAATATATCAGGGAAGAATTTTGAGGAGATAATGAAGAAATGAATGTATGTGTGGAAGATAGAGAGCAGTGACTATTGATCCACTAGAAATCTAATGATAGAAAGTGATAGGCCACCTTGGTGTACAGTTACAACCTGTCAGTCCGACGATATAACTGTCTATTTGGATATTCTTGTCTGGAACATGGAGTAAATCTCACAGATACTTGTGTACAGTACACTCCCTATTTACATACATACTATACTAAATTTAATTAAAAATGCATATATTGGATCAAAATATGATTTTATTTTACCAATATTTCAGTTGGCTGAATGCCAACTTTTATCAAGGTATTATAACTCATTAATGTGTTATGTGTTAAAGGGCCAACAGCTCGAAACGCGTCCGTGGTTAGCTTTTCTTGATTAATCAAGAATGGGTATTTGGCCAATTCTGGAATAATTAAAAATCAAAGAGAATAATTGATATTTATTCCGATAGATGGCGCAAGCAATCAGCAACTTTCAGTTGCACGATAAGGAGAGATGCCTTTTTCTTAATTTATATATAGAGAGAGTTTAAAATTATATAATATTTTTCACAATAAATACATTTTTTATTGAAAATGCCAACTTTAAAACGAAGGTCACTTTTCTACAGACTAATAACAGTAAAAACATCGATTATTTCTTTATTTAAGCCTGTAGAAGTATCATTTGTCATTTTTCTCTTTACAGCTATCATTTTGAATTTAAATGAATAAATATTAGCAAATTGCATTAATAATGTTGATGCATTTCACAAATTCACCTTAAATCACGATAGAAAGAGTGTAATCAACAAAAAATGTATTTATCTTGTACCCCATATCATAGTTAAAATATGGAAAAATATGTTCACCATAAAGAATGGATAAATAGGAATTTATTTTTGAGGTGTTCTTTGCATATTCTATTTAGTATATATTTTTAATGGTAATATATAGAAATCAATAAATATATTAACAATAAGTTTCTTTTTTATTATTTAAAGAAAGCCTTCGAGCTAAAACACTCTTATACTTGCTAAGAAAATTTATAAAGACAAATATACAGAGGGTGTTCACACTTATAGGAAACGAGCGCCCAGTGTGTAGAAAAGGAACTATAACTTTATTTTAAAAAATCAACAACGTGGAATTCGAAAAGGCTTAAGAGAATTCTAACACGCAATACATTAATTTTTTTTTTAATGCCCTTCAAATACAATAATTTCATAAGAGGTTATATTTTAAGACTTTCCAGAGCTAATCTTACCTATTTGAACATAATTAAAATATGCAAACAAGATGATATCAACATTTCTAAAAAGGGTATCTATATATATATAAAAATGAATGTATGTGTGTGTGTGTGTGTGTCTGTCTGTCCTTTATGCCTGACCAAACCACTCATTAGAACGCCATGAAACTTTGGGAAGTTATTTAGTATAGTACTGGGAAGGTTTCTAGCAAATAAAATTTTTGAAATAACTTTTCGCCTAAAAATAATCAAGATAAATATTCTAATTTATCTGTTATAATTCAACAATCTGCTCTAAATATTATCATGATGATACGATGATTTTGTAATGTAGAAAATTAGGAACGACAAATTCAGGATGACACGGCAATTTATTTGAGACAAGAATAAAGATACAATTCCAAGGTAAGATACTATTCCTTCAACTTCCAATTACCGAGGGAACCAATTAATATTGATTTTATTCAACTTATCGAGTATTTTTCAAGGGACCGGGAAAAAATGTTCACTTTATCCAGAGATTCGTTAGACAAACCTTTACTCGGGTAAAACCCGGGCGAAGCCGGGTACGTCCGCTAGTTTATAATATTATTCACGACAAAAATATCAAGTTTTTATTCAAAGCACCTACGGAGAAATGGACAAAAGATTATCACCCTATATCTGTGAGAACTCCTGTAACTGTCAAAAAAGTGAAAAAATATATTACAAAAGAAAATCCTATGCCACAAAGAGATATAGCCAAATTAATAGGAACATCAGTGTCAACAATAAATAAAATAATAAATAAAGATTTAGGCCTAAAAGCTACAAAATACATGCGTTCACAAATTGTTTCATAGCCATATTCGTCAGCGACGCACTATCAGCAGATATTTTAATGAAAATTTCTTGGCTGCTGATAGATAGAAATTTATTGTTACATATGACGAAGCATGGGTATATTTAACCTATTGCGACAGAAAAAGAGCTATATACTATAAAAAAAGGGTGGAAAAATCTAGGCCAATTTGGTTGAAGGAATGTGCCGAAAGTTACCCCAAAGGATTTATGGTGGCATGCGGTATATCATATGAAGGAAAATTAAAAATAAGAAAAGTTGAAAGAAATGCCAAAAAAAAAAACTCGGAGTACTATCAAAACAACATTTTAGAACCTATATTTTTAAATGATATTCCCTCTATCTATGGAAAACAGAGCAACAAAGTCTGGTTTCACCATTATAACGCCACAAGTCATACTTCATCTTCAACCCAAGCTTATTTGGAAGATCTAAGGCAAAGAACAGGAATCAACACTATTCCAAAAAACAGAACCCCTGTAAAATCTCCTGATTTAGCCCCGATGGATTTTTGCATTTTTGGATGCCTTAAAAGAGCATTTGGAAAGAGACACCCTAGGACAATTGAAGGTCTCTGGAAAGTGGTAAAGGAAAAGTGGGATCTTTTGAGTATGACCATGATCAGAAAGTGTCTGCTATCGTGGAAAATCAGGTGCCGTTCTGTAAATAAACAAAAAGGCTTTCAAATAGAACATTTGAATATTTTCAAATATGGTGTTAATTTTTAATATTTTATAATAAAACTTGTTTCCTATAAGTGTGAACACCCTCTGTACAAGCTATATTCATAGAAATCAATTTATTGAATTTAATTTTTATCAATCGTCTGTATTTCTCCAAATAACATTGATTAGCCTACAGAAGAGTTTATTTTCTCAAAAGATTGTTTTTAACAATAAAAAATAAACATATTGTAAATTTTTAAATTAATTTATTTATCATCGTATATATATTATATACACTCATGGGCAAAACTTATACAAGTTCTACCATTTGGCATGTACTAGTATATCGGGATTCACAATTACTCTGAAAGATATTTGATACACAGAGAGCTTTATTGAAGATACACGAGATAACCAAAGTATGATCAAATTTGCCTCTGTCTCTTTAAAAAATAAACAGATATCAAAATAGGAAACTTGCGTGAGTTTTGTACCTGAGTGTATGTATAGTTTAAAATATACTATATAAGAGAGTTCAAAGTAATATACAGGTATGCTTTATAGATATAGTATAGTTTTGTGTGCAGTAAGGGCAATAGAAATTGTTTATTTTTAAAAAGTATCATACGCGTCTATAATAGTTTCGAATTTTGATTAATCAAGAAAAGCTAACCACGGACACGTTTCGGGCTATTGGCCCTCATCAGCGTGGTGTAAGCTGTACCTCAACGACCAAAAAATTGGTCATTAAGGCATCCTGAAAAATCATGAAACGGGTAGTTAAGGCCAGAATTGCGTGAGACCGCGACACAGTGTGAAAAAATATCACATTTGTACTATATTTTTTCACATTCTCTATATATAAGTATATTCCTTTTCTGTACTCTATGTACAGAATATGACAAGAATTTATATAAATATATAGTTAAACCTGTCTATAGCGACCCTTCTTGGGACTCACCAAAATGGGGTGCTATAGAGAGGGGGTGCTATAGATAGATCACTTTTAATGTAAATCGCATCGTACTACGTATTTAAAATCGGGCGCTATAGAGAGTGAGGGGCTATATAGAAGGGGCGCTATAGAGAGGTTTAACTGTGTAATGAGATATTATTCATTCTCTCTTTATAGAATCCGTTTTATTTCCTTACTTTGTGTGTGACATGGAAGAGAGATTTAGACAAGATAGATATTTCAAAATACTTGTTCGAATCTATTTAGCCCTCATTCAATTATATTTATAATAATGGATTCATTGTTGTAATTTCTAAAGTAATAAAGTGGAACTATACTATAGTTAGTTATAATTATAACCCTGAAGATAAAGGTTGCTTGTCCGGAATTCATATTTCTAGGAAAAATAGACACTTCGGCCAGTTAGAGCTCTTTAAATAAAAACCTCTAACTGGCTAAGCGTCTATTTTTCATAGAAATATAATTATAAAGTTATCGAATAATTTGTGAAATATTTATGTTTGTTTATACACAAATATATTACGCGATTTAATTATTTTAATGTTAACATTATTTAATTAAATAATAAAAATAAATAATAAAGAATGTATGACACCGAACATATCATTGTGAAAGAATTATTTAGGGAATTTATTTATTTATTCACAGAGAGGTATTCCAGGGTTGTCAATTCAATTATCTCCTGAAGCAATCTATCATACCTACAAGTCGGTTGGCATTTAATTTCCCCAAATATTCTGTAATTTGGATTACATGTTGCCATGTTCTGGAAGCTGAAAATAACCCGATATAGATATAACTTTATATATTTTATAAATAAATATGAAATATAGTATATATAAATTAATATATAAATATAATAAAGTAATTAATTAGATCAACAATACAAATTCTTAGAAGAAATATTTTATTAATATCAATAATAATTAAAATATTCAGACGAATATAATAAATACGTATTTTTTAATAATCAAAATTATTTGTTAGAAAAAAAATAAAGTAATTAATTTATAAATTATTCACAAAGGCAAAATTGAATATATGAAAAGTAGTTTGTATTGTGTTTATAATTTTAGTTTTATAATATTATCATATAAAAGCGTTTTTATAAAAATTTGAATATTTTAACATTCTTCACTTGCTCACTCGCGATGAGAATTCAATTATTCGGCAAAAATTTTAATTAGGTTATATTTTATATAATCTAAGAATGGTCCATTTGATTAAAACATGTATAATTACTTATTGTGGATCAATCTTAAAACAAAAATAATAATTTTTGAAAATAGTAAATATCTATTATGAATAAATATAAATGATATAAAGAATACAAATATAAGCAAGTTTATTTTTCTAACATATTACTTAGTCACAACATATGAATAAACATTTATCTTGATTTTTTTACAGTTCACTTTGTAATATAAAAGGAGGTTTGAGATATTATCCTGAATTTTTGAGTTTCTTTCTGTTTTTACGTCATGAACAATCGTTGAAAAAATCAAATCTTATATCAAGCAATTTCTGAGTTGAAATCGTGTATCACATACACACAGGGCGGCATCACATTTATGTATATATTACTCTTTTGAAAATATAGTTAAAATTTTAATATAAATAAAATATTTATTATTTTTTATATATTTACTGCGCGTATTCGATTCTCTTAAAAAAATAAACAATTCGAATCTACTCTTACTGCAATGATAATAAATAAGAAGTTAAAATTTGTAACACTTAATTTTTTGGTAATATGTTTTTTCTAATAATATCATCAAATATTATCTCTACAGACCTTACTACAATGATCAAAGTTATTGTATGAGAGGGCTTGGCTCATCAGTGAGTGAACCCTCTCAGCGGTATCGCTCGAGGAGCCAAGCCTTCTCATTCAATAACATTTATCATTGCACTAAGGTCTGTAGAGATAAAATTTGATGATATTATTAAAAAGAATCAGATATATAAGAATTAATTGTTACAAATTTCACCGATAGATGGCAATTGAATTTATGAATATATAAGAAGTGCCTAGCTTATGACCATACCTCCTTATTATTGCATTGTAATGCTCTGTTATATTTCCCACAATCAATTTATTGGCGAATGTATCTAATAAAAACTATGGCTTTGAGATTTGAAAGAAGTAGTAATATAACAGATGAAAACATTAAAACGCGAATGTTTCTTTTCACAAATAAATCAAGCTTTTACTGTCCTTACTGCGATGAAGAAAATATTGGAATGACTTGTCTCATCAGTGGCGAAACCTCCCAACGGTTTTGCCAATTTAATCTACCAGACCGCTTCTTTAGAGCTCTAATACTGTATTGGATCATTCTGATTTTATATGCTACACTGAAGGGTGGAATTTTAGAAATGGTATTTAAGCAAACTATGAACATAAGCTTTTAGGATAGTAGAATTAAATATTTGCATCGAGCAATGCTTTTCCGCAAAGGATAAGGACAAAGCCAGTTAGGACATAAATTAATACAGAGCAGTAACGCCCCATCTATATACAACATATGTAATATATATATATGTTATATTAAAATATTTTATTCAAAATTATGTTATATTAAAGTATTATTTTATTTAAAATTATATTTCATCGATTCAAATACTCTGTTAAATCGACCGCCAGAGGTCACGCTTTCCCTATAAAAACTCGTTGTTGTTGTTCCCCGTAGGCCGGCTCAAAACTTTTGTACATTATGTAAATAATATTTTGTTTTCCTTGTTCTACTCGCCTTAAGCCAGGCACTACTTTAATCAAATTATGTTTTTTTTTATATAGTCTTTAAGCTCAATTAAAGAATTCACTAATCAAAACTCTTTTAAATATTTTTACCACGACTGCATTACCATAATCCTCAACATGTTCTAAATTCAAGCAGAAAATCTCATTCATCTTTATTTATAACATATATATATATATTAAATAGTAAAAAGGCATATATTGTATTGAATAAAATATTTATTTGCCAATATTTCGCCTGGCTGTACGCCAACCTTTATCGAGACATTACATTTTTGTATACACAAACTGTGATATTATAACGCTATGCGGCGCTGAGTGTAAACAAAATTGTAATGCCTCGATAAAGGTTGGCGTTCAGCCAGCCGAAATATTGGCAAATAAATATTTTATTCAGTCCAATATATGCCTTTTTACTATCTAATGATTAAAGTATGGGTCGCTCTATTTAAAAAAATATATATATTGCATCGATCACTATTTTAAACAAATAAATAAGAAATAATAACCATTTTCGGTATCAATTAATTTAATAAAATATCCATTTATTAATATAAGGAAAAAACGTATAAAGTACAAGCTGTGATGTAGTTAGAAGTGGCAATATATAGTCGACTATACGCTATCCTATATATCTGAATAAGTTTGATTATATACCGCTCTAATGATATTTATTATTTAACAAACTCTATAAAGTTAAATAAACCTTATTTCTTAGCAACAGGTTAAATCTTAACTAACTATATTTAGCTGTCGTACAGCGGACATCCATTTACCTAACGTAACCTAATCTTACCTTCATTTCCCAACCCTAATTGTGTTTGAGCACAGCTATTGTTTACTGTTACAAGGGAGAATTACATTGACTTGTACCAGCTTGCTAGAAAATGGTAAGTGTACTGTTAAGAACATTTTAAAGGGTAATATATATTTCAATTTTGAAAATAGAGCAATTCATAAATAAATATTTAATTAAAAATCATATATTGGGTCAAAATATCATTTATTTTACCAATATTTCAGTTGGCTGAACGCCAACCGTTATTAAGGTATTATAATATATTATGTTATAACACACCGTTGACACACATTGACATTTGAATTGTTTCTTTCGAACGAAAAATCGAAATTTATTTTGAAGAGAAATAACGATTATTTCTAACCTTAGTTCAAAAGAAACATATGCGGGATAATTTTCAAATGCCGTTCTACAATCATAAGCCGCATTATATTGTATTATATATTAATATTTTTAATTAAAAAGGCATATATTGGATCAAAATATAATTTATTTTACCAAAATTTCAGTTGGCTGAACGCCAACCTTTTTCAAGGTATTATAACATTTGAATGTATGTCAACAAGATTTATTTTTGGATTGCTCTATTTTCGAAACATTAATATTAAATAATCCCTTGATAAAGTTTGGCGTTCAGCTAACTGAAATATTAGTAAAATAAATGATATTTAGATCCAATATATGTCTTTTTAATTAAATATATATTTATATAAATTGATTTACCTCTCCTGGATATTAATCAAACAAATGCTACAGGTATCTGGAGATGGGTTATATTTTACTATAAAGGAAACCCATCTTCAGAAACCTGTGGTATTTGTTTGAAAAATATATATGTTAAAATGGTTCGTATAAAGGATTATTGAGATATTTATTTTAAATTTTATATTGAAAAATTACCGTAATAAATTTGATATAGAAACTTAGAATAAATTCTAAAATAAAATTCAGGTAAAAAGTTTCTTTTAATTTTGAATTTGCAAGCTTTTGAGCAAATATACTGTTCTTCAACGTGCTAAAAACGAGTACACATCCCAATAACAAATGTTTTTCAATTAATTTGTATGAAGATTATTAAAAGACTAGACTAATGGCCCGGGCAACGCCCGGGTTTTACCCGAGTGCGAATATATTTTAAAAACGTTTTAATCTTCATCTTGTCTACACCTTGTATACATCTTGCTTGCTAGGGTTGCCTAGAGTGGCCGCTATAGACAGGGTGGTCTGTATAGACAGGTGGATGTATCACACAGCTGATAACAGGGGTGCCTAGAGTGGCCGCTATAGACAGGGTGGTCTGTATAGACAGGTGGATGTATCACACAGCTGATAACAGGGGTGCCTAGAGTGGCCGCTATAGACAGGGTGGTCTGTATAGACAGGTGGATGTATCACACAGCTGATAACAGGGTTGTCTAGAGGGGGGCAGGGAGGACACGTGTTCGCCGGCAGCCAATTCTATCCGTGAGCTTCAGACAGAATAAGGCAATTATATATATAGATTGTACATAGAGTATCAGACCGTTGAAGAACAGTATATTTGCTCGAAAGCTTGCAAATTCTGAATTAAAAGAAACTTTTTATCTGATTTTTATTTTTCCTTTTTCAAATAATTTCTGGGTAACTATTGTTGACATAATTTATAATATTATCTATAATTATAAATTGTTTCAATTGCTATCCATCGATAAAATGTGTAATCATAAATTTGACAATGTGTTTTTAATAATTATTATCACCAATATTATAATCCCTGTAATATATATATTGAGTAATTTTGGAAAAGAAGAGTAAAGTAAAATATAATAAATTAAGAAATACAGATTTTGAATATAATTGAGTCAGAACAGCAAACTAATTCTATATCAAATAATACCGTTAATAGAATTTCAAAATTTATAAATTTGCTGTTCAATTTAAATATAGAAGGTTTGTTTTATATTTGTAAGTATGTTTTATATTTTTAAATTTTGAAATTCTCTTAACGGTATATTATATATAAGCTCCATATATTAGCCATCTCATCTAATATTTATTATTGAACTAAGATCTGTATAGATAATATTTAATGATAAATATCATAAGAAACATATTGTTTAAAATATATTATTTCAAATTTTACACACTCAAGAAAGAGAACAATGCGACTGCTGTGATAGAGATGCACAAAAGGGGACTTCTAAAGAGCTCCATTACATATGAGAACAACAAATTTTATAATTGGTTATATTTTAAAGCAAATATTTACATATAATTACCAATTGTCGTGTTATAAGATATAATTGTCTTGTTTAAACTATATTAATATATAAAGAGTTGACGGTTAACATATTCCTAAAGAAAGAAATATTTTTAAAAGTTGATTATACAAATAATATTTATAATAGTTGTAATTATTACGTAAATATATACGTGATATAATATATCAGGTTTAAGGTTTTTATGCAAATGGTAATACAAAAGGTAATTTTGTTCTATTTTAACTTTCCATTTTAGATTTGCCCATCAATCTTATAAAAAAGCGTGTAATATATTAATTATGGATATATATCACACACAGCTTCTCTAATCTTTATTTTTCTAATGGATAAAATTAATTAATTCACAGATTAATTTATCATTCATAGAGAGAGAGAGAGGGAATATTATGATGCATAGCGCGCCATCTGTTATGAATGTTCGAAAACTATTATAGACGCGTATGATTCTTTTGAAAAAAAAAAAACAATTTCTACTGCCCTTACTGCAATATAACTGCGGTATGGTAGATTAAACTGGCGAAACCGCTGGGAGGGTTCACCACTGATGAGCCAGACCCTCCCTTTAATTTTTCCATTGCAGTAAGGGTAGTAGAAAAAGTTTAACTTTCAAAAGAATCATACGCGTCTATAATAGTTTCGAATATTCATAAGAGAAAGAATAATTTATATATAAGTTATATCATAACATCTCCCATGTACATTACTTTCATGACTTAATATATTTTTAATATACACACACACAAAGCCTTTATTAGGGACATGCCCCATACAGATTCTCCCAATTGGGTAAGGTAATAATCATCTTGTGTTATTTACATAGGTAGTAAGATAGAAATTTAACTGGCTTTACTCTTCGTCTCAAAGTCATTTAATTGTTGACTAGTCCTTACATAATGATGATCTAAAATATTTATAATAAGCTATTGCCTTAGATTTGTTTGCTGATATTTTGGAAAGTAATACGTAGGATGAAAGGTTGGTACATTTAATTTGCTGATATAGGGCCTTATTTATATTTAAAATATATATATATATACAATATTTTTAATATAAATAAAAACTCTTCAATTATTGATATAATCAAGATATATTGCAAGGCGATTTGATTTTTCAAATAGTTTGTTTTTATTTGTAATATATTTTATTAAATTTAATACCTGTTTCTTTCAAATATGGCTACAATAATAGAATCTATGAGCTATAGAATTATGGAATATAAATTTCAATATCCTTAGAAAATTTCATTTGAGAAAATCCGTTATTCTTAGAAAAGAATTATCTGAAATAAATAAGCAATAATGAATTGCATTGCGTTGGACAATTTACAGGAAAGAAGTTTAAATAATCAAATACTCCACAAAAAGATTCTTATATTTATTTCTAATTTATTAGCATTGGCAAGATTTTTCAAGGTAAAAAGTGCTTTGTTAAAAAAACCTTATTAATGGATAAAAGAGGAGTGGGGTGATTAGAATATTCATATAGAAAGAGATCTTTTAAAATATTAGATGACAAATATTGTTTCAAGCTTACCAAAGTTAATATATTAGAAAATAAACCTTTTTCGGAATAGATTATTAAGTATTTGAAATAATGGATTGGTCAATAGTGGCCATGTTATAAACACATGCCAATAACAAGTTTTTAAATTATTTTGTTTAAAGATTATTAAGAGATTGTACACAGAGTATTAGCCCGTTGAAGAACAGTATATTTTCTCGAAAGCTTTCAAATTCAAAATTAAAAGAAACTTTTTACCTAATTTGTATTCTTTCAAATAATTTCTGGATAACTATTGCTTAAATATATATATTTTAAACGGTTCGATGACTCACTGCCATCCTTGTCAAAGAAGAATAATCCTATATAGAATATAATACTTGGCTAGCAATTTCAGATAATAAAGTAAACGTCTAAGGATCAGTATATTTTTATTAAACCTTTTTCGAGAATTCGGGATAACGCCCTTCTACAGTAAAATTGATACAAAATGAAACTTAACTATGCTATGGCAAGTTGTATGTACATTATAAAATTTGCATAATATCAGCTGCGTTTTTAACCTATTTTAGAAATGATATATTATATTCAAATACCAGAGCAAATTTGGCCTTTAACATAGATAAATTAGGAACAAATAGTGTCTATGAACTAGGGTATAATATTATGGTAAATTTCCGGAATATGTCTGTTTAAACTGTTATACAAGGAGTAATCTTATAAATTTACTATGAATATTGGAGTATAAAGCTTCAGGAGCTTGTAAATCAATGTGTCCTGTATTGTTGATATGTTGAACTAATAGAGAGAGAGATTTGTTATCTTTGTTTTTTATGTTCCTGGAATGTTTACAAACTCTGTATGCAATCTGTCTGCCTGTCTATGTATTACATTGAGTGCACTTTATTGAATATATAGAACCTCTGTTATGTAATGAACTAAAATTGCTATGTTTAGTGATAGGGTTTCTTATTATAGTTTCAATTTTTGCATTATTATCATATATAGTTCTGAGTTTAAATTTTCTTAAACATCTATGTCAACCCATACCCTATGTCAACACTAGTGGAGGAATAGGGTATTACCCATGTGGATCTGTAGGATTGTGGCTATTATCTGAAAAAGAACGATCCTTTGTTGTTTATTTCTTGTTTCTTTATGAAGATACTGAGGAAAGTAAATATCGATAGATTTAACGTTGAATTTTCTATGAAAAGGTGGAATCTAAGGTAAAATTTCGTACAGATTTGAATAACGCTCGAATAATCCTTTTGATACTAATTGTGATATTCATAATCAACGAATTATGAATATTCAACTCTCAACTATAAATATTTAAATATTTCATACAAATTATACATCAAAGATATTGATATCAAATATATTTATTTTCGCAGTTATCTTATTTTAAATAATACTAGCCGAGTGACCCGGGCAACGCCCCGGGTTTACCCGAAGGACCCGCAGGTGAGAAACTATAGAAGAAAAATTTTAACAAATCAGAAAATGAAATTGCAAACAACAGAACTACACTTCTTTAAGGACATGAGAGCACATGCACTGTATCACCATACGTGTACCATTTTCAAAGACCCTACTTAGGATTAAAACTTCTCAGAAGCATAACAATAGTACCAACCTAGAGGTTAACTGGTGTGGATGCATTCCTCTGGGAGTAAGACTATTGAGAAATTCAGTAGGGAGTTATTTTGCTTCTCCGCATTCTAACACTCCAACTGTTAACACTGTGGAAACACTGACTCATGTTTGGTAAGCAATTTCAGGGAAGAAACTATAGACATTGGATTAAATAAATTATTAATTAAATTGCATTAAATAAAAATTATTAGATTTAAATAAATATTATTAGAGTGAAAAAAAAAGAAAAAATTAACAAATTAGAAAATAAAATTTCGAAAAATACAACTATATTGCAGATAAGATAAGAGGACCTTATTAAAAAATAAATAAACAAACTGTAATTCGACACTATCGATAATTCGACACTTTCGATAATTCGACACTTTCGATAATTCGACCATTTTAAAAATCAAATTTACAAGGTTGATTGTTGTTTAAATACAACTTTGATTTTGCATGCATAAACACAGGCTCTTGTAGCAAGAACCCAAATATTATTTATAGTCATAGCAAAAGCCAACTTTAGTGAAAACTGATGCCTCTTCAGAATGAATGGAAGACTGAAATCTGAAGGAGCAGAAGATATGGGTCATCTTTACATGTATGCTATCCAATGTTCGCACACTTGAAAAAGCCACATATAAAGTTGTCCGTGCGTAAACACAGGCTCTTGTAGCCAAGGTTTGGCCTTGAGCCTTATTTATAGTCATAGCAAAAGCCAACCTTAGTGAAAACTAACGCCTCTCTAGAATGAAGCGAAGGTTGGTATCCGAAGGGGCCAAAGATATTTCAGACACTATACAGTGTGTTCAACTTTGGGCACTATCAGTATATGTGCTTCAAGGACATGAGAGCACATGCGCTGAAACACCATACGTGTTCTATCGCAAAGATCCTAAAGGCATTGGTGAAAGTATAAATAAATATTTTGGAAAAATACATATATATATAAGAAAATAAATTGGAATAAAAATTTACAAACTATATTTCAAAGTGGATACATATTTGAAAGAAAAAAAAAAAGAAAATTGCAAACAACAAAACTATATTACAGATATGACATGAAAACTAACGCCTCTCTAGAATGAAGCGAAGGTTGGTATCCGAAGGGGCCAAAGATATTTCAGACACTATACAGTGTGTTCAACTTTGGGCACTGTCAGTATATGTGCTTCAAGGACATGAGAGCACATGCGCTGAAACACCATACGCGTTCCATCGCAAAGATCCTAAAGGCATTGGTGAAAGTATAAATGACCCATATCTTCTGCTCCTTCAGATTTCAGTCTTCCATTCATTCTGAAGAGGCATCAGTTTTCACTAAAGTTGGCTTTTGCTATGACTATAAATAATATTTGGGTTCTTGCTACAAGAGCCTGTGTTTATGCATGCAAAAGCAAAGTTGTATTTAAACAACAATCAACCTTGTAAATTTGATTTTTAAAATGGTCGAATTATCGAAAGTGTCGAATTATCGAAAGTGTCGAATTATCGAGTGTCGAATTACAGTTTGTTTATGTATTTTTTAATAAGGTCCTCTTATCTTATCTGCAATATAGTTGTATTTTTCGAAATTTTATTTTCTAATTTGTTAATTTCTTTCTTTTTTTTTCACTCTAATAATATTTATTTAAATCTAATAATTTTTATTTAATGCAATTTAATTAATAATTTATTTAATCCAATGTCTATAGTTTCTTCCCTGAAATTGCTTACCAAACATGAGTCAGTGTTTCCACAGTGTTAACAGTTGGAGTGTTAGAATGCGGAGAAGCAAAATAACTCCCTACTGAATTTCTCAATAGTCTCACTCCCAGAGGAATGCATCCACACCAGTTAACATCTAGGTTGGTACTATTGTTATGCTTCTGAGAAGTTTTAATCCTAAGCAGGGTCTTTGAAAATGGTACACGTATGGTGATACAGTGCATGTGCTCTCATGTCCTTAAAGAAGTGTAGTTCTGTTGTTTGCAATTTCATTTTCTGATTTGTTAAAATTTTTCTTCTATAGTTTCTCACCTGCGGGTCCTTCGGGTAAACCCGGGGCGTTGCCCGGGTCACTCGGCTAGTATGTATATAAAAAAGCAAAGCCCAATTCTAAACCCAAATATTTTTTTTATGAGAAGAACATCAACATATTGCATGATTACGGCAGTCCATAGCTTCCCTGACAAAAATTCACCAAGAAAGTAAAATATTCCAAAATTTTTCTGTGTGTAAATTGCTAAATATGTAAAAACATGTATACAAAAAAGCAAAGCCCAATTCCAAACCCAAATATTTTTTTTATGAGAAGAACATCAACATAATGCATGATTACGGCAGTCCATAGCTTCCCTGACAAAAATTCACCAAAAAAGTTAAATATTCCAAAAATATTTCTGTGTATATATTGCTAAATGTGTAAATAACATGTATATAAAAAAGCAAAGCTTAATTTTAAATTTCATCATCCTTTTTACAGGAAAAGCATCAAAATACTGCATAAGTACGGCACTTTTGCAGCCGCATGATTACGGCAGTCCATAGCTTCCCTGACAAAAATTCACCAAGAAAGTTAAATATTCCAAAATTTTTCTGTGTGTAAATTGCTAAATATGTAAAAAACATGTATACAAAAAAGCAAAGCCCAATTCCAAACCCAAATATTTTTTTTATGAGAAGAACATCAACATAATGCATTATTACGGCAGTCCATAGCTTCCCTGACAAAAATTCACCAAAAAAGTTAAATATTCCAAAAATATTTCTGTGTATATATTGCTAAATGTGTAAATAACATGTATATAAAAAAGCAAAGCTTAATTTTAAATTTCATTATCCTTTTCACAGGAAAAGCATCAAAATACTGCATAAGTACGGCACTTTTGCAGCCGCATGATTACGGCAGTCCATAGCTTCCCTGACAAAAATTCACCAAGAAAGTTAAATATTCCAAAATTTTTCTGTGTGTAAATGGCTAAATATGTAAAAAACATGTATACAAAAAGCAAAGCCCAATTCCAAACCCAAATATTTTTTTTATGAGAAGAACATCAACATAATGCATGATTACGGCAGTCCATAGCTTCCCTGACAAAAATTCACCAAAAAAGTTAAATATTCCAAAAATATTTCTGTGTATATATTGCTAAATGTGTAAATAACATGTATATAAAAAAGCAAAGCTTAATTTTAAATTTCATTATCCTTTTCACAGGAAAAGCATCAAAATACTGCATAAGTAGGGCACTTTTGCAGCCCCCCTGACAAAAATTCACTAAAAGAGGTAAGTATTCAAAAAAATATTTTGGTATATATATTGCTGAATGTGTAACAAACAGGTATATAAAAAAGCAAAGCTTAATTCTAAGTTCTAATATTTTTTTATAAGAAAAGCTTCAAAAGCAAATAGGGAGAAGTGAAGCCATTTAGCCATTTTCAAAATCTGATTGTGAAAGAGTAAAAAAATGAGTAAATAAGAGCAAATATAAAGAAAAAGTATTGCTAAATGTGTAATAAACATGTATATAAAAAAGCAAAGCTTAATTCTAAGTTTTAATATAAAGAAGAAATAAGACACAAAAATGGAGCTAAATTCAAATGAAAAACTATAACAAATTAATAAAAAAAAATAAGACCTAATCCAAATGCCACCATCATCAGACAAAAGAAAAAATGAGATTTTATTCTTTAGTTCATTTATTCTTCTGTCTGATGCTGTTGCTGAAACGTCACACACTATTAAATTATTTGGATTAGGTCTTATTAATGAGAAAAAAAAAGATGCCAAAGAGAGATGAAAAGATGCCAAAAAAGATAACCAGATACAAAAATTGTGCTAAATTCAAATGAAAAACTATAACAAACACTTATAAAAGATAATTATTATAGAATAAAAGTAATAATTCAATCTACAATTCGAAAAATTTATATATTTAAATGAAAAACTATAACAAAGTACTTACATAATCAAATGAATCAGAAATATATATTATTTCAAAACACATTTTTACGCATTTCAAAACAAATGAATTGATGATGATAAATGCAAAAAATCTACGATTGTAAAATAGATTAAATTAAAAAATAAAAATAACTGTTAACATTAGGAAAATAAAAACAGGCCTATCATACGAAGAAAAAAATAACGAAAATTTTGGTATATAGATTGTTATGTGTAGTTCAGAATCTTCGGAGGAGATAGCTCAGGACTTTACAATGGAAAACTCTGTTACGGTATTATCTATATAGATATATTTATGAAAATAAAACAGCCAAATAAAATGTGTTTCTTAAAAATTCAATAATATTTGAAGAGTCAAAGATAAAGAAATATATATATGTGTATATGTATAGATGTATATACGTGTATATTGTATATATTCTTATTTAGAAAGAGGAATAGCCTGAATAATACGACCTTCAATTATTAAATTTTAAAAATGTATAAATATAATACCGTATAAATTCTGAATTGAAAGAACCAATTAAAATATCAAAAGATAACTCTATTAGCAAAGACATTGAGAAACATTTCCATTTTAAATTTAATAAAGTGGTGATAAGTCCCGAGCTATAAAAACGAACAACAATTTGATAAATCGGAAATTTGGGGTACAATCCGTGACTCGAATTTTATCTTCTGCAAAACTAAGTCACGTCGAATTACCTGAAATTAATTCCCGCCAAATTCTCTTTGTTACCAAAATCGCATTTGGTCTCACTGATTTAATTTATACCCTCTACACTAAGTTTTCAATTAAAATACCTCATTTATATATTTTTTTCAACGTTATATTTCATTTAAAAAATATTACATTTCAATTTATTATTTTACATTTAGGCTATTTTATAAAGGAAAATATATAAGTTAATAAATATTTTATTGTGTGGGAATTTATCTCTATTAAATGGAATAGTAATAAAAATATCGTTAGAATTGTTTTTCATCCAAAAGATATTTCTTCTTATATTTCTATGGTTGAATTCTTTTGATATTATAACATATTACGTTACAAAATTGTTCTTTTTAGAAACAAATTATATAGGTTATTGAGTCTGTCGATATATTGATTCAATTTGAACGAAAGAATAAAATAAATTTTATCTTTTGATATCTCAATATATTTCAACGATTTTAATTAAATCTTTTATATTATGATGCCAAAGTCTGCCATCTGTATTTGTAAATATTAACTAATTGTAGCGTTAATGTGTGTACATATGTAAGTAGGAGAAGAATATTTAAAACAATAAAATGTTGTTTATCATCTAAGTTGACCTCATTTCATTTTCTTGTTAAGAATTGAAAATTAAATAAAATCAGATTCGTAGATATCAAGTTTGTTAATATAAACAGTCGTGTCTGGAAGGAGTTAATGTTATAGTTCCATTCTATAAATCTGAGATTTGAATCGATAATGGACTAATTGGCATATTACGTCATATATATGTTTTATAATATTTGATGTACAATTGGATAGCAAAATTTATACAATATAGAGTTAGGGAGGTCTGAAAGGAGTTCGTATCTGACCACGAACTATGCAAATTATACAAATAACAAGTTAAATCACAAACTAACATGTTCAACAAATCTATTCTGTGGTGAATTGTTTAGTATAACCTACTTCTCCACCATGTTTTAACCTCCCCCATGATTGTTTAAAGTATATGTACTTTAAAGAAACTTGAAGTAACACCAAATTTAATTAACAAATTACTTTACTAATTACCTATGTCCATAAAAAGTTAACGTGGTCCCTATTAAACGCTTGGATGAGCAAACAGTTTTAAAAATTGTAAACACAGCTTCTGGAGATATGTATGGTTGGTTGCGGCCGTCGTGGAGATGACGCATCTGTGAGTGACGGTATCTGGTTACCCTGCTGTGAATATTCACAGAGATTTTTAAATATATTCTGGAAAATTGAAATTTTATCTTTTAGAGCCATCTTTATATTGATTGATATTTAGAATAAATTTAATTTATGTTTGATGATATATAGATAAAAATTATTTTAAAATGCTTATTTTTGATCATATATTTTTATTTTCTAATATTTCGTATGGCAACCCGCCAAACTTCTTCGGGAAACAAGATTGTTTTGAGATGCTCGCGTATCAATTCACGAGTATGTACAACTGCTATAAAATATCTAAAACCTACACTATTCATGTATTTTAAATTAAATGTATATTCAGATATTTTAAATTTTATAGCAGTTGTACATACTAGTGAATTTATACGCGAGCATCTCAAAACAATCTTGTTCCCCGAAGAAGATTGGCGAGTTGCCATTCGGAATAATAGAAAATAATAATATATGATGCAAAATAAGCATTTTAAAATAATTTAATATATGGATTTCTCTATTTTCAAACATAGATAATAATATTAGTTGTTCATCCATATATTAAACGTTATCAATACTCAAATTTTTATTGATTTTTATAACTAATAAATAAAGATATGTACCATGATGAAGTATGAAATCTTTCTATTTGAATATTTTGTTTCAAAAATATATTTATCAGATTGAATGCATAAAAATAAATGATCTAATTTTTATATTGATATTTCAAAATAATATTTATTTGTAATAAATTTAAAACGTATTTTAAATACATATTAGAATAATTTAAAAGATATTATTTAAAGCTCTTTCTATTGAATAAAATTGAAATTATTTTAACACGCGCAATGCGCGTATTAATATATATATTGTTTATATACAGGGTGATCCAAAAGTCCCGCACTATTTTAAAAATTAATAACTCCGCGAATATTTGCGCTAGAGCAATGCGGTAAACACCATTGTGTTCAGGATGCAATGGGATTTTTTATGGCAAATAATGAAAAATTCGAAATTGATTTTAGTTACAATTTTATTCGCCAGATGGCGCACTACCAGAATCAGAGATTCAGCGGCCAAATTGTTTGATAAATTGAAAAATATAACTGATCGACACGTATTTTTCCTTTTTGAATACCAGGAAAGAACCCTAATAATATCAAATAACAAATTAATAAAACACCACTTCGCCAAAAGTATGAAGAATTGGTTAACGATTTTTAAATACAATCACAGATATGTAAAATAGGTAAATGCAAATTAAAACATGTAGCAAAAAAAAATGATATTTTAGATACGGTTTGTTTCCGAAGATAATAAATTTCTAATATATTTAATTCAACTCTCTCTCATACTGTACACAATTTTAAAGAATGTGTCCCCTCAAATAAAAATATTTTTTAAATCGACCTTTTGCGTTGAAAAACGTGTTAGTAAAATCATTTTGTATTATTTTTTTTTGCACAAAATTTCTAAAGTTATTGGTGTACAGAAAATATTCCTTATGCTATTTCTTCTAATGAGCGAAAAGCGAAAAACTAAACATAAGGGGAAAAATTGTGTGTACCAGTGTTATTCGAGAAGTTATAACACTCTGGTTTGCACGACATAATATGTGAGCAAATGACAAACAAAAAATTACTGTTCACAAAAAAAAAGTCAAGATGTGAGGACAGCATTTATTATCCCCATATCCCAACACAAAGAGCTGCAAAATATTGGTAGATAATATAATACATAGCAGCTTATATAACACATGAGGTAACTGCCTTCTCTCTTGTATTAGGTCACAATCCTTGCTCAATGTAGCACCCTTCATTCTCAATCACCGCCTGCAGACGATAAATGACAGAATGGACAGCATTAAATAACATATCTGTTGAAATTGATAAAACGTGCCATCTGATAGAAGCCTTCAACATGGCCAATATGGTAGGACAGCATCGATAAACACACGATTTAATGTACCCCCATAAACAAAAATCGCAAGGCGTCAAGTCTGGTGATCTTGGAGGCCACTGGTATATGGCGACTTATCCCACGAATTTCACCGAACGTATCCTTCAGCAATTGTTTGGCACCGCGGGAGATATGAGGAGGTCCTCCAACTTTCATGAATGTTATTTCGCTTAGTGCTTTTTCCCTGCAATATGGGAATACCCTTTTCTCTCAAAAGTTGAACATAACGTTCACCAGTTACAAAAACGGTTTTAAAAGTTCTTCCATTGATTTTTCAAAGAAAAATGGCCCAATAATAAAAGAAGAAGTGAACCCACACAAAACTGTAACTCTAGGCTGATAAAGTGGCATTTCTGTAAAAATCCTAGGGTTTTCTGTTGCCTAAAAGCGGCTGTTTTGAATGTTAAATTCTCCGTTTAAGTGAGCATCATCTGTCCACAGAACATTCGACAGCCAGTTTTCATCACTATCAATTTGCCGGAAAACCCATGCAGCGAATTATTGACGCATCTCAAAATCACCAACTTTCAGCTCGTTATATCTTTGAATTTTGTATGGGTACACACAATAGAGACATTAAGTGAAGCCTCTTCGGATATCACAATCTTACACGGCGATTTTAACGCCAAAAGTTCAACTTGGGGATCATCTGTCCAGGATAACAAAGGTCACCGACCTCGACCTTACACCATTAAATAAGGGAGAGAACACCTATCTATTCAAGTCCACAGGCACAAAATCCGCAATAGACATCACAGCGATAAATTTCAACATCGCACCCACAACACAATGGAAAATCCTGAGAGGTGCAATCAGTGACCACAGACGAATTTTAACAACCCTAAACCTCAAAATTGAGAATGTCCAATAGAATAAAAGAACATGGAACTTTAGGAAAGCTGACTTGAAAAAATTCACAGAAAAGCTTGAAGAACTGTGCAACGAAAAATTGAATTACAGAACGCTTGACAAAAACTTGGAAAACTTCTCTTCGAATATATCAAAAGCTGCAAAAGCATCGATACCTAGAGGTAGACGTAAAGACCTGCGGATACCTCACTGGAAGAACCACAACATCGAGGCAATGATTTCAGATAGAGACAATATCAATGAACTTCTTTAAAAAATAAAACAGAAGAAAAGAGAAAGGAACACATTGAAATTAGTCACAAAATAGAACAAGAAATTTGGATATGCAAACAAGAAAAATGGCAGATTTCTGCGAAAAAATGGATCCAAGAAAGGACAGCCAACACTGGAATATGATTAGAGTGTTAGAAAACAATCAAAACCAACACCAATCCTCCAATACTCTAACCGATATGAATAGAACAGCGAGAACGAACAAACAGATGGCTAACATAATTGCTGAATATCTCTCAAGCACTTCCATACTCAAATATACGAATGAAGACAGGACTCAAAAAGTAATATAAACCAGTTAGTTAAACAAGCAAGAAACTTCCATCAACAAGATATTTTCTCGAAAGACTTCACACTGAATGAGCTAAACTCATCAATAAAAAAATCCAAGAGGTCACCAAGAGATAATCTAATGTTTGGTCAAATGATTAAACACTTTGAAGACAAAGCTAATAAACAACTCCTACGAATACTAAACATTTCATGGTAAACTGGTAAACTACCAAAGAATTGGAAGATATCAATTACTGTGCCAATACTGAAACCAAACAAAGATGCCAAAGAATCCAAGAACTATCGGCCAATTGCTCTCACCAGCATACTTTGTAAAATAACAGAACGAATTATCCACTCTAGGCTCATAGTCTGGCTCACTAACAATAATAAAATAAACTTCTACCAAACTGCTTATAGATCCCAGCACTGTACGACAGATCAACTGTTCTACTTCTGTCAATCAATAATAGATTCTTTCCAGGAAAAACCGCCAAAGAAGACCACGGCTATATTCCTTGATATGACCTCAGCTTTTGATCGAGTATGGAGGGAGAAATTACGTGAAAAGCTGCACAAGATCGGAGTAAGAGGAAAAACCTTAACCTGGATTGCAGACTTCTTAAGGAGAAGAAGGTTAAAGGTTTGGGTCAATGGAGAATTTTCCAAGGAAGGAAGAACATGGGCAGGTGTAACTCAGGGATCTGTGCTCAGTCCTCTACTCTATCTGCTATATATTAACGACACCCATCCTTACCTCACTGAAGACTCAAAGGTTGCCTGTTATGCAGACGATATAGCCATATGGCACACAAGTAGCAGCATAGAAAAATCGTAAAAAATACTGAACACATCAATGAGAGGACTGGAGAAGTGGGCAATGGAACTCCAAATGACCATAAACCCAATAAAACCAAACCTATGCGTCTTCTCCACTGACAGGGAAAAAGGCATAAATATAACCACAAAATAAGCATAAACAAACAAATAATTGATAAAATTAGAAATCCAAAATACCTAGGTGTGATACTGCAGTCCTGGATCTTTCCAGTTGGTCTCGAGGACCACGCCATCACCATCTCCTAAGCGGCGAAGTCCGCGATCTACGTTTTCGTCGTAGATCGCAAAATGCGTGGTGTTGCTGGAGACCCACTGGCGATTCTCCACCAAACTCTGCAGCGCTGGCAGAGGCGCCATATTCATTGTACATAGTGTATATAATGCATATTATCTTTTTTAAATAGTGCAGACTGTGCACTTTGCATGTATTGACAAGATGGCAATAAAATTATTTTAACTGTCATTGATTGGTTTTAACTGTCATTGGAATTTTCAAAACACATAATTAGCACCTCAAATATAGCTACCAGAAAACTAAACATTCTGAGATGGCTATGTGGAACAAATTGGGAAGAAAAACCCAGAATTCTCAGAACAACATATATCACCTTAATAAGGCCGATAATGGAATATGCAACACCGGTTTGGGCTCCCTCAAGCTCATCACTAAAAGGAAGACTAGACAGTGTTCAAGCAAAAGCGGTCAAAATAATCACTGGTGCTGTTTCATCCACCAACAATGAGAAAATTCAGAGAGAATGTGTTCTAGACCTTCTCGCTCGAAAGCAGAAGATAAAATAAAAACAACTTGGATCGGCACTTCGGAAACGAGGAACCAGAGGACGAGATCTCTCTGAACACTTGTGGTTTGGTGGATCCGCCCTTTTCTGAGAATGAGGTGAAACTGACGGCTTTCAAGTTCGGGAAAAGGAAATCTCCTGGTCCCGAAGGGATCGATAACACGGTCGTGAAAGCCCTGTTAAGAATGCACCCATCACTTCTTGCCAGGTTTTTCAATAGGTGTCTGGACACTGGTACTTTTCCTGAGGCATGGAAGGTTGCTCGAGTAGTGCTTCTCGAAAAGTCTGGTAGAAAGGGTAATTCTCCTAATGATTATCGTCCGCTTTCTTTACTAGTGTGTCTAGGTATGGTCCTGGATAGCCTACTAACTCAGCGACTGAAGCACTGGCTAGAGAGTAATGAGCTCCTTTCCTCTTTCCAACATGGTTTTAGGGAAGGGAACTCCACAACCACAGCTCTGAACGAGGTGTTAGAGGGGGTTGAGATGGGCTTAAATAAGGGTGCTTGGGTTCTTTTCGTGGCCCTGGACATTGATGGTGCGTTCAACTCCATGAGCTGGAACAAGCTGATGAGAAATTTGATGGACATGGGTTGTCCTGATAATTTGTGCAGCTTGGTTCGTGACTTCCTGATGGATAGACGGATTAGCCTCAGTTTTGGTGGGCGGAAGTTGGAAAGAAACTGTGCTAGGGGTTGCTCCCAGGGCTCTTGCTGCGGACCTATTCTGTGGAATATCCTGGTAAACACCGTTTTCCAGGAGGAGCTCCCTGAGGGAGCCAGGCTGGTTCTCTATGCTGACGACCAGTTCCTCATCATTGAGGCTGCTTCAAGAGCGAAAGCTGAGAAGTGTGTTGAAGCTTCTCTCCAAATCCTCTCGAATTGGGCCCATGACTCTGGCCTTAAGTTCAATGTCTCCAAAACTAAAGCCCTCAGCTTCAAACCTAGGAATATAAGAACTAAAAGGAAAGGGATCAAATGGGAGCACAAGCCGGCTATCCGAATGAAAGGACGGAGGGTAGTCATGGGGGTGGTCATTGATGACAAGATGGGTTGGCAATACCAGGCGGAGGAGATGGTGGCGAGAGGCAGGGAGGCGTTGTGCAGGCCTGTCCTGGTTGGCTCTCAACAGGGGGGGGGGGGGAGAAGGAGGGTACTATTTTTAGCAACCTCTGCCTCTCCTGTGTCGAGCCAATCCTGCTATAACAGGGATCAGAAGGTGGCAAAAACTCTAGAGAGCGTGCAGAGGACAGCGGCACTCAGAATCACAGGGGGATATCGCACTACCAGCAGTGAGGCTTTTTGGTCCTCGCTGGGCTTATTCCCCTGGGATTGAAACTAGAGGAGGAGACCATCTGACAGAAGATCTGGGAGAACAGGGAAGATGCCCTGGGACTTGAAGCGGGTGCCCTGGAATGGAAGAGGGACTCAAGGAAGCCTCCGCAGTGGTTGCCAAAGTGGAATTGGAGTCCTGGAGGGCCGACAGAGATTGGCACGGAGGTTTTCACTGATGGTAGTAAGTCTGGAACCAATACTGGAGCTGAAGTAGTGATTTTCACTAATGGAGAGCTGATCTTCCAAGAAAGCTTAACACTCAGAGTGGACGAATTGGTCTTTTCAGCCGAGCTGGTTGCGATCAGGGTAGCCCTCAGAGTGTGTGCCGAGAAGAACTTCAGCCCGGAACGCCTCTATTCAGATTGTATGTCGGCCCTCGTCGCCATCAATCTGGTGAAAGGGCAACTCGCGCATCAAATAATCCAGGAGCTGGAGATGATAACGCGGGCTCCGGAGGGTTAGGGGACACAGCCTCATCGAAGGTAATGAGTTCGCAGACAGGCTCGCTAAGGCAGGATGCTTTAGAGGTAGATCACTGAGGACCCCAGTGATCAAGAAAGAAGTTTATAGGAGGATCAGGGGGCACGTCCAGGACTTATGGTTGGACAGATGGAGGAAAAGTGTGAAGGGAGAGAGGTATTCAATTGGGTAACAACACCCAAGTACCTCTGTAAGGTAATGTCCCACAAATTCATTAGGGTAGTTCGGGACATGGGCCCTTTCCCAGGAGTCTCCACAGATTTAAAATTAAGAGAAACCCTGATTGCGTCTATGAAGAAAGGGATGTGGATGCACGCCACTACGTCTTGGATTGTCCAAGGGTAGTGGGTGTGCAGGAAGAGAGAAGGAGGGCGAGGGGCGCGATCGAGAGTAAGCTGCTGAGAAACCACAGCAAGCTTCTTGAGAAAGCCCACGACGTGGCAGCTGAGCTTTTCCTCAGCTGTTAGTGAACAGAGTCGACCGGGGGCCGCCTCCCCGCGGTCCCTGCTGGACACAGTAGATAGTGACCTCTTTTGCTGTGATTAAAGGCCACCGGTATAGAAATCCTTCCAGACACGTTGTCTGGGAGGTGGTGTTTCCAGGTACAATGTCCAAGCACTAGCTTGGATATCGTTACTTGGCTTATGAGTTGAACAGAATAGCAGCGAAGTGCATGCTTCGGATGCCGGCTTGTGGACCGAAAGGTCTGGGTGGCCATCTGCTTCTAGGGTGTACCAGCTGTGCTTAGGTGGAATCCTCCAGTTCTTGTTTATTTTTGTTTTGGCTACTGTTTTTATTTCTTTAAAAGTAAGTTTATTTTTCTGTAGCAAGGTTTCTTTTGCGCCTTTTTTCGCTAGCGCATCAGCAGCTTCATTGCCTTCAATGCTAACATGTAAGGGTATCCATTGAAGGTGAATTTTTGAGGTATTGAGAGTTTTTGGAGATAACCAATTATGTTCCTGCTTACTTTGTCTCTAAGTTCCCTTGTGTGACTCAAGTGTTGTATTGCACTTCTACTATCAGTAAGAATCCATATATCGTGATGTTTAGTGTTTCTGATGGATTTTGAGGCTTCATAGATGGCTATAAGTTCTGATCTGAAGACTGAGCAAAAATCTGGGTTTCTTCTGTTTATTTTCTCATTGCCATTTTTGGTTTTAATGAGACAGCCACTGTCAGTGTGTCCCAATTCGTCTCTGCTACCATCGGTATAGATAGTTATTACATTTTTAGGAATTTTATTATTTCTAATGATAATTGTTTCAAGTATTCTGGAGTTTGGTATTGTTTGTTGGTGGGTTCATTTAAAGTGGCATTAAAAATAACATTTTGTTAGTGATTCGCATGGGGATATTTTTTCTGCTAAATAATATTTTTCCACTTTATATTTTAAAAATCCATTTATTTTGGCCAGGTGGAGAGGGCCTTCTTTTTTGAGTCTTATATTGGATTCCCAATTAAGTATGTAATTGGAAGTTCTGTGTTTGTTTTCATAACTCTTGATTTTGTTTATATATTTTGGCAGATTGAAGCTTCTTCTACCCTTTAAGGGCATAATGTCTGCCTCGTAAAGTACAATATTATTATGGCAGGTATTTCGAAGACCTGTAATAATTCTAGCTGCATTTAGTTGTATCCTTTCCAGTGATTTTAGATTTGTTTCAGATGCTGTACCATAGATTTGATATCCATATTCCAAGATAGGTCTCATTAGAGATGTGTAAGTTAATTTTAGTGTTGTTGCTTCAGCTCCCCACTCTTCCTGAAATATATTTCAAGATTTTTAGTCGGTCTCTTCCTTTTCTAACAACTCCTTCAATATGCTTACTGGAGTTAATTTCTGGATCCAGGGTGTAGCCGAGATATTTAGGATGTTTATTATATTGCAGATTGTTGTTCTTCCAGAATAATATTTGGTCTTATTTTGTATAGTTTCTTATCGGTAGTAAAAAGACAGGTTTCAGATTTTTGGGGGTTAAATTCTAATTTATGTTTATTAGCAAATTTTTCTAGGTGGAGAAGAGTCTTGTTCAAATCTCTTTCAGCTTTTTTCCAGTTAGTGTTGCTGCTCCATAGAATAATGTCATCAGCGAAAAGTACAATATGGGTTTTATGAGAAAAAATTCTTCTATGCCTGCAATAAATTGGGTGAAGAGATTTGGGCTAAGGACTGATCCATGTGGTAATCCTTGATACAATTTGAAGGTTTTAGATAAAGTGCCATTATATATGACCCTGATGCATCTATTTTTAAGGGAATCATTTATCCAAGTGATAGCTTTTCCATCAATTTTGAAATGTTTGTATAATTTTGTAATTAACTTGTTTTTTCATACCTTATCAAAAGCTTGTGTGAGGTCTAAAAAGCAGCTATTGTGTTGTTAGTTGGTTTTCTGTTTTGTGCATCTTTTACCTATTGTGTGAAAAATAAGGGTTGGTCTATTGTCCCATGTCCTTTCCTAAATCCGATTGTGGGGTGGTAGGTGAGTCGTCTGAGTATAATTTTTCCATTAATTTTCAGCAAATACTTATGAGAGAGATAGGTCGGTAGTTTTTTGGGTCATCAGCAGATTTGTAAAGTTTTTGAATGGGAATTATTGTTGCATTTTTACAGTCTTGAAGCAATTTTCCAGTTTTCCAGGAGTTATTGAAAATATTAAGAAGTATTTCTTTTCCAATTTTGCCCAAGTTTGATATCATTCGGCCATGGATTCCATCTGGCCCAGGAGTCTTGTTTAGGTCAGTGTTTTCTAATGCATAAGCTAGCTCTTTCATATTGATTTTTTTCATGGAAAATATTATGAGTGCTGGTGACATTTTTACAGTCATGAATAATCCTTTGGGCCTTTGTTTCAACCTTGATTTTACTACTTATTTGATATGAATTACCTAAAAGATTGGCAGCAATTTTGTCATTAGTTGCTGGTGTACCATCTGTATTCTTAATCATATTAGTTTTTTCAGTTTGTGACTGGGATCTGTCAATTTATTTTGCCAAATTCCAAAGTTTTGTATTTGGGTTTCTTGGGTTCAGGTTTTCACAAATTTGTTTCCATTTTTCCCTTTTCACATTTACGTATAATCTTTTTATTTTTGCATTCACAATGTTCAGTTCAGTTCTACAATTTGTTTGGTTTTGGGTGCTCTTTTTTTTGTAGTTCATTTCTTTTAGTTATAAGTGTTTGAATATTTTTTGCCTGGTGTGTATAATTTGGAATCCATTTCTTAATATTACCTCTTGGTATTGAAACTGTAGCTGCTTTAATAATGGTGTTTTCGAAAGATATCCAATTAGCCTTTTTGAAGTTCCAGAATTTTTTTTATTGAGCTGGTTTTGGTCTTGGTGCTAATTTCTATCAAATTAGGCAAATTATCACTTCCAATACTTTTTAATATTTGCTATTTGCATTTGTGGAAAATGTCAGGATAGTAAAAACTTATATCAAGGGCTTGTGCAGTATTATAGCTGTAGGAATGATGGGTAGGATTCCCATCATTTAAGCACATGATGGCATTGTCGTCAAATATGTTTGAAAGTATTTTGCCTCTTGGGTTTTTGGCGTGGAACATCCCCATAGTTGATGTTTGGCATTAAGGTCACCTACAATAAGAGTTGTCTGTAAGAAATTGAGCCATTGTTCCATCGTCAAAAGGTGTATTGTTTGGAGGGTGATACATATTGTATATGTTGATGGCTTTGTTTTGATTGAGGTAGACTTTGATATCTTGGGCTTCGAGGTCTAATGTGTTTGAAATATTAATGGCTATGTCCTCATAGTACAAATTCTTGATTAAAAATGCTAGGCCACCCCCTTCAACAGCATATACAGATGATCTTCAGACCTTACCCTGAGTTATGGAGGGGCCGGAATTAACATAATACTGCAAGATGGAACGCACATCAAAATCAAAGAAGGAGGACAGATTTCGTCAAACTTCACTTGTGAACTGACAGCTATCTGGAAAGCCCTTGATGTATGCCTTAACCAACCATCCCTGCATCAAGCAGAAGGAAATTTAATATACAGTGACTCCATATCCGCTCTAGAAGCCATTCAGAAGGGCAATACTAAAATCACACAGAAAATACACTCGTTACTTACCCAACTGGAACCATTGGAGAATAACTGCATTCTACAATGGATCCCTGCCCATGCTAGGATCGGGGGTAATGAAATGGCATTTGAATTGGCAAAGGAAGCCAGAAAGTTGAGCCAAAGGAAAGAACAAATGTCATTATTTGACTCTGATTCTTTGTCAAAATACAAGATAATTAAACAATAAATAAGAAAAGATCAAAATGCGAAATAAACTCTGAGAGAAAAATGACAAAAACTATGACAAGACTTAGAACAAAACACTATAAAGGATAACAATACATCCAGATGGCACAATAACCTATAGGGCATGCAACAATTGTCCTGGTGTGGAACTTACACCTACCCACATATTCTCATAGCCAGCAATGGCCGCAGCCTTGCAGAAAATTGACATAGACCCAGAGCAGCAGCTTCACACACCCAAGATAGTGGACATTGCTGCTGCTGTGATGGAGATGCATGGAGACATCTGAGGCTTTTTATTGGACACGACAACAACAACGGCATTCCAGAGTAAAATAAATTATCAGAGATAGATACACATTTTTCAAATGAATTAAAATAAATATAATCGATACTGAGAGAGAGTTGAATTAAAAATATTAGAAATTTATTATCTTCGGAAACAAACCGTATCTAAAATATCTTTTTTTTTTGCTACATGTTTAATTTGCATTTACCTATTTTACATATCTCTGATTGTATTTAAAAATTGTTAACCAATTCTTCATACTTTTTGCGAAGTGGTGTTTTATTAATTTGTTATTTGATGTTATTAGGGTTCTTTCCTGGTATTCAAAAAGGAAAAATAAGTGTCGATCAGTTATATTTTTCAATTTATCAAACAATTTGGCCGCTGAATCTCTGATTCTGGTAGTGCGCCATCTGGCGAATAAAATTGTAACTAAAATCAATTTCGAATTTTTCATTATTTGGCATAAAAAATCCCATTGGATCCTGAACACAATGGTGTTTACCGCATTGCTCTAGCGCAAATATTCGCGGAGTTATTAATTTTTAAAATAGTGCGGGACTTTTGGATCACCCTGTATTTCTCATTAAAATTATACATATATTGAAAACAAAAAAGGCATATCCTGACAAGGTTCACATGAGCATTTCTATATATATCTTATAATATAAAAAATATATTTTCTGCTTGTATTTAGATCATGCTGAGGATTATGGTAATGCAGTTATTTGTTGGTTCTTTTTAGTACTATATGGTATTGGTGATGCAGTCGTGATTAAATTCTTGAGAGAATAAAAATAAAAAATAGTTTTGATAAGAGATTGCTTTAATTGAGCTCTCTTTAGGATAAACATAATTTGGTAAAAGTACTGCCTGGCTTAAGGTGAGTAGAATAAGGAAAACAAAAGATTATTTACATAATGTACAAAGGCTTTAACAGGCCAGCGGGGAAGAACAACAATGAGTATTTATAGGGGAAGCACGACCTCTGGCGGTCGATTTAGCAGTATTTGTATCTATGAAATATATTTTCAAATAAAATAATATTTTAATATAACATATATATAGGCTTTTTAAAAGCCAGGCCCTCCCATTAATTTTCCATTGCAGTAAGGGCAGTAGAAATTGTTTATTAAAAAAAAATAATAATCATACGCGTCTATAATAGTTTCGAATTTTGATAACAGATGGCGCGCTAGTGCATCATAATATATAAATGTATAAACAAATGTAAAGGCACACATGTAATGACAGCGCAAGTGTCCCTAAGGGGATATAGCGCTTTAAATTAAAATAAAATAAAGATATAAACTTTTCGTCTAAAAATATCTATTAAAAATAAAAAAATTTAAACTAATTGTTATTATATACTTATAATTACAGATTATTAATCTAAACAATATAGAGATTGTAACAATTGTGGTCTTGGGATTAATTTGGGATAAACTGCAGGGACAATAATGCCAAGCGGATTAGAAATTAATTATATTGTATATGTTAATAGGTTGTAGTATGTAATATTGAGTGACCTTTATTCTACATCTTGATTGTCTTTCATCCAATATCTTCAAATTTTTTGATTCTTCAAACTATATTCTTATTATAGCTTTGTAAAAAGAGAATGAAATAAAAACTATGTCTAATGATCCCAGCGACAATATTAACTACCTTATATAGTATTCAGAGATGGAGTAATAAATCTGTCTAGGAATAAAAATAATTAATAATTCAAATATATGAATTTTGTTTATTTATAATATATATCCTTTATTACAACGAAATAATTCACAAAGGCAACAGATATAAACTTAAACAATTTTAAGCATACATTTCTATCTTCCAAGCTTTCCTTTTGAGAAATTAAGGAGAAATTTCCGATCCTACACGAGAAGACACGTCTCAGGGGGACAGATATTCCTCGGTGTTTACAAATACATTCCTTGCCTAGTCCATGGAATAAATAATTAGTGCAGATCTGTTTGAAGATTTTACTGCGTCTTCTATTTTTCTATAGCTATTGAATAACTATAGTTTATTAAGCCGATTCCTTGTTATTATTCCATAATGAATAAAATGGAGTGGTCTGGCGCATGCGCTGTGCTGATTGGTTATTGCCAACGGCGATAGATGATGCTGAGAAGCCTAAATGAGCCAATTCTGGAACACCATATACAAATACTGACCGATCTATAAACCATCCTCCAAGGCATATTATGGTGGGGAAACGTTACCATCGTTCATATATTCCAATATTTGAGAATTTTTGTGGCCTAAACAATGTGATGTTTTTTCTCTAGCATCGATTTCATATGCTGATGACCTAAAAATAAGTTCATTCATATTTAGAAACCGTTCCCCAACTTCAAGGGCAGTTAAGTTTCTTTTTTCATATTAGGATGGATTTGGAGAGGGTTGGATAATCCCGGTTTTGCTCAATCCCTCCTGGATTTGCCGCTTTATCCCCCCCTCCTCACGTGGAGGCCGCAGTAAAGGGTTTTCCCTTCCTAGGAGATGAAACTTTATACAAGGGTCACTCCAAAGGTTTTGCAATCACTTATTTTATTAAAGCTGCAACTTTCAAATTCTCAGAGTTTCTTAAAGTATTCACCCTTAGCACCTATGCAAGATTTCATCCGTGAAAACTAATTATCGAAGCACTTACACCAGTTATCTTCGGGGATGGAATTTACGGCATTAATAAAGGCTTGCAAGGCTTCATCATCAGTGTCAAAAAAAAATTATCCCTTTCAACACTAACTTTTGGAAATAAAAAAGTCATAAGGTGCAAGGTTTGGTGAATATGGGGGATGAGTGACCCTTGTAGTATGGCATTTCCTATACATCTCATCTATTTTGTTAGGTAATGTTTTTATAGAAAATTTGAACGATTAATGACGCGTTTGGTCATTTTGAATAAAACAAATTTTCTAACCTTTTTTACTTGTAATGATAAAACAATTTCAGTATAAAAGCAAAACAGCAAAAACCAATAATAGAACGGTATGTTAGATAAAACTGGTGAAAACTCTGGAGGATTCACTAGTATTGAGACAGGTTATCTCAATAATTCTATCTCTCTCTTTCAAGGCATGACAGGCATGACTGCACCGTCCATCCAGTCTTCTACACCCGTGGCCCAAGTCATGTTTCCCTCTCAGACCCCTCTGGAGGGCTCGAGGAGCAGTTGGTGGAACTCTATTTAAAACTAGACCGGATACTCTCTCCTATCCTCCATCTTTGGGTTCCTGAGAATAAAGTACTGGGGGCGGTCCTATATCTCCCTGAGAGGGAGCAACTCCTCAGGAAGCTCTCGCCAGAAAATAAGAACATTCTGTGCGAATTCCTCAACATGGCAATTGAGCATGTTTGGGACAACAACTCAATTATGGCCAAGCGCCTATCCGGACTCGGGGCGGCTTGTAGCCCTTGATGTAATCTAGACGTCCCTCGGGGAAGTCCTCGAGTCTGATGTCATGCATATATTTAATTATAATGCTGATAGCTGTAATTTTGCTGTAACTTTGTTTTTATGTTGACTTGAAGTCAATAAAGTATGTTTCTCTCTCTCTCTCATTGGCGAAGGCTACCATCTACAAGTGCCATCTTGGTCTTGAGTTGGGTAATGCCAGCCATCACCTCGACCTGCCCACTCTGTAGGAAAGAACTCTCGCAGTCCATCGGTGGCGCAGTCTTTCACGCGGTGGGCGCCACCAATAAAGACCTTGTATATATATTTATATATATATGTATATTTATCAATTATTTTATCTATTTATATCTATTTTATTCATATATCTATCATTATTAATCTTATTTATTCATTTTATGTATGTTATAATATATCAGTTTCAATCTCTCTCTCTCATTGTAGTGTAAAAAACTTATTCTATTCACAAAAGAACCATACTCATAATAAATATTTCAAATATCCTATAAGGAAATGGACGCGCTAATACATAAAGTTTATAATGTTTTAATAGAAAATTATACAGTGATAATATCTTAAATTAGTTTATTGGAACCATTAAACCTAACCTAAAGGTAATCTCTTTATAAACCCAAACACACTCTAACCTTTTATATTAATCCGTTTAATTTGGTTTAAATTCAATCAGGTTAAATTCCCTTGAAAATTTCCGCTGAAAATATACTCAACTTTTCAGTATTATAATTCAATTAGGATCCAATTAAAGATAATTAGTAAATTTGTTTTATTTCCTTTGTGTGGAAGCAGCGTGTTAGTTAGTAAACATTACTATCTTCGATAAGTTTAACTATTTAATAGTTTTATCGTGTTGGAATTGCACCCAAATTATTTATCCAGGAAAATAGACCTTAATATAGTTAACAACAATGGTTGATTAAAGAAGGGTTAATTTTTAATTAGACCCTAGTGTTCGCTAACTATTAAATAAACGTTTAGATTAATTAAATTTTATCTAATATTAGTTCCAATGGGGATTTTTAAATATCACATTTAATCATCACTAATATTTGTTGATATTTCGCAAGCAGATAATTTTAGGATATTGTAGAATTTAAACAAAAGAGATATAACGAGTGATTCTATTAAGAACTGGTCTTATTAATAGTTCAATTTAATTTCTACATATCTCTATGAAGATAGCACAAAGCTAGAAATGTGGAAATTGAAACGAAAATTTAGATTATAATTATTTCGCTGAGGAACTACAGCCAGAAATGCGTAGTTGATTAGCTTTTATTAAGAATGTTTTTTATTGTACTTGTTTTGAAAATAACCTGATATAAGCGCCCCATCTGTATTAATAATTATGAACTATATAAACGCTTGTTTTTTTCATTTTCAAAATAAACAAATTATTTCTTGTATTGCCCTTACTACAATGAGAATGATATTGGGAAGGCCTGGCTATCAGCGCTGAACCTTCCATGAGGAGCATTATTCTGATAAATCAACGATTAGTTAATATTTATCAAGCCATTAGCAATGTCGAGATACCTGAAATATAGAATATGTTTCATTCTAATTTTTCATGTATGTTTTTATTTTATATTTTATATCGTAATTTATTTCAGGATTGTTACAGGAGAGCATGAATTTTAGTTTCAAAATCACAGGTACCGCTCAACAAGAGCAACCTAGTTCATGATAATTGAAAAATTGATTAATATGTGAGTTATTCACATATACAACAAAATGTTAACGCGGCATTCAATCCCGGTTCATGACTGTCGGGAATCGAGGGTGTTAACCACTCGTCCACCGACTTTTTAGGAGGATGCAATTTAACTGATGTCATATTTTTCAGTAAGTATAAGCTGTAACTCATTAGGTTCCATGTAAAATGATTATGATAAATGGTTATGATTATTATATTTTTATTGTTGTTTTTGATTGTTCAGCAAATAATAACACACCTAGCGCCATTACTACCAATCAGAACACGTAAGCCAATCTTCCTATATACTAATTGAAGAAACTTAGGAAAATTGTACCTTTTAACATGTATATCGGTATTCAATCAATAACTCTGAACTATATTTGATACACTGTTGGATCGTCTTTGAAGACAACTCTCGGACAGATTCAGAACGACAACTTATTAAACTTTAAACATTTTAGATATAGAGAGAAACGATTTGATTACCTCGTATTTAAGGCAACAAAATTATCTACCACATCGTTCTTATCAGATTAAACTTATGCAAAAAAGAACAAAAAAAAAAAATCAATGGTAGAGGGTAATTTCCTCTTCTTTTCAAGATTTCATACTCAAAGAATAATCATTTTATTGCTTCATACACACTGACCTTTATTGAAGAAACACGAGATAACCAAGTGTAAACAAAATTGACTCTGTCTCCTTTAAAAAGAACAGACAACAGATGACATCAAAGACTTTCTACTTCCTTGAGTTTTGTCCATGAGTGTATACTTATTCCACTTCGAATATAATTCAATTTTTCTATTTAGTTATATTATTTATGTTATTTAAAAACGGTCCTACTTTTATCCAAACTTATATATTCAGGTGTCTGATTGTAATATGCATTAACTCAAATATTATCGTAAATTATTTCATATATTCACATTTATCGCAATTAATTTCTCACATCTTCAATAAAATATACTTCTCATTCAATTTAATTTTTAAATATAATGGTACAAGATATTAGGCTGATGCTCCTTTCATAGATTGACATTTTAATTGGCATTTTGGCTTTAATTAATCAATTAGTTAAAACTCTATTGATTTAACGTTATTGATTAGGTTGTCAGCTTGCAAATATTGGTTTTCACAATTAACCTATCAGCCGTGAAATTACGTCATTTCGAAATATAGTTTGATATGTTTAATGGAAGGTAAGATAGTCAATTCGCATACTAACTTATGATGGTTAAACGTATTTATGTAACTTTATATTTATACATACAGTTAAACCTCTCTATAGCGCTCCCTCTTGGGACTCACCAAAATAGGGTACTATATAGTAGGGGTGCTAAAGATAGGTCACTTTTAATGTAAAAATGTTTACATTTTAATATTTAAAATCGAGCGCTATAGAGAGGAAGGCGCTATTTAGAGGGGGCGCTATAGACAGGTTTAACTGTAAGGATTAAAGTATTAATGAAACTTTATATTTATACAGTTAAACCTGTCTATAGCTCTCCCTCTTGGGACTCACCAAGATAGGGTGCTATAGAGTAGGGCTGTTATAGTCAGGTCACTTTTAATGTAAAAATGTTTATATTTTAATTTTAAAACCGAGCGCTATAGAGAGGAAGGCGCTATTTAGAAGGGGGCGCTATAGACAGGTTTAACTGTAAATCGTTCTCAAAATATTTACAATTTTATAATTGAAAAAATTATATATACAAATGTATATAGTTTAAATGTTATATTGTATTGGGATAAGGTGCATAAATTATGAAATTAAAAAAAGGTATCTCCTTATCGTGTAACTGAAAGTTGCTGATGGCTAGCGCCATATATCGGAATAAATATAAACTATTCGTTGATTTTTAATTATTCCACCTTTTTTTTCTTTCGTATATTATATATACAATATTCTACGAAATGTAATGTCTTTACAAAGTTGGCGTTCAGCCAAGAGAAATTTTGGCAAATAAATATTTAGATTGATCCATACACACAAAATATGACTTTTTATTATCTAAAGATTTATATATATGTGCTCGGTAGTGGATGATAAAAATAATCCTTTAAGGTATTTATATTGTGACACATTAGCGCGCCATCTGTAATGAAAATTCGAGTCTATTATAGACGCGTATGTTTCTTTTAAAAATAAATCAATTTCTATTGCCCTTACTGTAAAGGAAAAATTAATGGGATTTTATTTTTTATTTTTAAAAGAATCATACGCGTCTATAATAGTTTTGAATTTTCATAAGATATTTATATGACAAAATATCACAATTTTACAGTCTACACAATATTGAAGCTCTGTTGACCCTACGGCAGGAACTCCCTTCTCTATCATGTCTTTATGTTGATTTGTGTATTTGGAATACTAGTTAAATCTATCTTATATGTAGTTAACGATTGATAGTTAAATTTTAAAGTTCATTTATTGGTTAGAAGTTTGTTTGTGTAAACTGATATGTTTAAATCAACCAAATTTTCATTAGGTCCCGAATTTGTGTCTAATTCGATGATCAGCGTGTTTTATGCATAGAAGGTCAAAGAATACACACACACTAGTTTAATATACTTATACATTTATTAAAAGAACATGAATGCCATTTTTTATACATTAAAGAATAGAATAAAATAATATTGACAAGTTGAAATATTAGGGAAGAAAATCTTCAGTATGACACAGCAATTTATTCAAGGCAAGAACAAACAAAGAATGTTAAACAAAAGATAAGCAACGAGGGAAGTTTATAGAGTAGTGAAATATAAACATAAGAAATAACACTCTGTTAATAAAATAATAAATACTTTGCTACATTGCTCCTTCCCTATGGGAGCTGTGAACCACAACTTGCAATTATTATAGTTACTGACATGGATCTAATGTGATTCTGCCAAGGATCCCATCGAAGTCTTGGAACATTGTCCCTAGTACCTTTGCGTTCTTTTTCTTGCGGCGTGAAGAGCGGCTTTTTCGTCGTATCGTCTATAGGGACATCTTCATCTTGGAAGGAAGTTTTGGCTTTGACACGGCGGTGGAATCCTGGAGCAAGTCTCTAAAAATGTATATCACAGTATCCATGGCTTCAAAGTCTTCTCGGCAATCTTCAGTTTGTCTTCTCTAACTTACCCAGCATCTCCATCAAATTTTAGCGTAGAAAATTAGGGAAGACAAACTTCAGTATGACACAGGCAATTTATTCAAGGCAAGAACAAACAAAGAATGATAAACAAAAGATAATCAACGAGGGAAGTTTACAGAGTAGCGAAATATAAACATAAGAAATAATACTCTGTTAATAAAATAATAAATACATTGATACAATATCTATGCACAGTTGCATATATTCCTATTTAAAATATTGGTGGTGGTGTATTGTCGATGGAGCAGATCAGATCGGTCCGTGCACCCTGATCACAATACCAGCCAACAAAGATGCCTTGTTCGTATGGATGTCCTCTTCTGGATTGATGTCTGCCATATAGAAGGCTATTTAATATTAAAATATTAATATTCATATATGGCTTTAGCTATTAAAGTAAATTAGGATATTGCTAAACCATGATGATCATAATTAGTAATGGTTTATGTCTGCATCCATACTCTAATTGTATTATCAGGGGATCGGTGGAAGGATGGTCTAAACCGTTGGTTTTCGACCGCTACGACCCCCTGCATTGAGCACTTTTCCCCCGTATTGAGCACTTTTTTCTGATTAAAAAAAAATGTTCCAATGACCCCCGATTCTTTTAAAAATCCAACCCCACCAGCGAATGCAAATAACCAAACGGGGTTCTGGCAGATTTGTAAGTGTAAAGTCGAACTGTTTTTCACATGTGTACACATGTGGTGCACTTACAGTAAAAGCAGTCGCCTACTTCTACACACCATGATTATAATGGCCTGTACCATATGTACTAGGGATAAGCAAAATAAATCAATAAATAAATGACAAGGGTGTTGCTACTATAGGACTAGTAAGACTTTACCTTCATAGGATGTATAACAGAGTCTTTTGATATTTATTTCTTAAACTCTTGTTTGATTTATTTTCTTTAAAATTTTAATAAATTTGTATCAAATCATTAAAATACTTTATTTTATTCACAGATATTTATATAAATTAGTATATTTATGTGTATATTATAGAATAAAAATAATTATGAATGTTACAAATCGGCAATAGAACACAATGTTTTAAAATATAAATTGATTAGAAAACAAATTAAAATTTTCTCATTAAGGAAAGCGTCAAAATAATTAATATTCCATTTAGGCTTATTGGACACCAATTTATTTTTTTGTTTTCACAAATTGGATTTTTATCAATCGAAAATAATTTTATTTTAGTATTGAGAGTTAGCTTTTATTTGTTTTTTATTCTTTAATATGTTAAAAATCTGTAAAGAGAGGTTTAAGGTATGCTGAAATGACGAAATTAAAAATATTTTTGATGATGAAACATTTTGGGATATTTTGGCTCTTAATATGTGCGCTGCTTTGATTATAACATTTTATTTGCATATGAGGAGAAGGAGTTTAATAGAATCGCTGAATTTCGTGGTCCATTTGGATGAGGAAAGTAAAGACTAGAACGCGGCTGATTCCACACTCGCCTTTTCAGTGATACGCTAACCTATGCACGGTGGATTCTGTGGCCACTTGACATACGTCGGACCTGGAGCCTGTTGGGTTCTGTGCTGCCTGGAGTATAGGAACTCCATCTATGCTTCCTTTCTTTCTGTGGGGAATCTGTATAAGACCGGTGGTCTTAATAAAGCTGAATAAAGGTATGTGTGTGAGGAAAGGTATAAGTCAGAATTTTGCTGCTAATTATGTTGTTAATAGACGTGTTCTAGAAAAAAATGATTGCACATATATAGGTTAGTTCTATAATTAAATCATAATGATTCATATATATATGTTTGTCCGTTTGTCATTACTCTTCACGGTTCATCCTATCATACTTCATCCTTAAAGTTAGAAATAATCGCTATTTCTCTTTAAAATAAATTTAGATTTTTGTTTAAAAGAAACATTCGCGGTATAATTGCAATTTTCGTCATATATATATATTTAAAAAAAAAGCAATTCGCGACCACTCACACGAGAATTTTAGATGGCACAGCGCCATCTTGTGGAATAAAAATAAACTAAACTCTGCCATCTAAAATCCTCATGTGAGCATGAGCAGTCAGAATATGTATATATAACATCAATAAAAGAGGCTTTTCCAAGATGCTCATCTATAGCCATCTATCCTTGGTAGATCCACCAATTAGGTACCAGGGCGTCATCTTAATTTGTTTCCTTCAATATGCCCTTCAATCAATCTTTTTATTAGGCTATTATGTCTTTCCATATGGCCTATCCAATTAAGTTTTCGCTTTTCTTTGTGTTTTCATGACACATCTGTTTTCGTCCAGTAATTAATAACACCTTGTTATTTGAAACATGTGCAGTTCACGTTATTTTCAATAAAAATCTTCAGCACTACATTTCAATAGGATCCAAAAATCGGATATTCCCGATATCATTCTTATTTCCTTCTCTTAAATCGTTTTTTCTTTCTCTATCTGCAGACACTACAACTGTGGAAGAGCCGCAATGTACATTATCATTGTACATATAATTCTAGCTTTTAAGCTTTCAGGTAAATAGTTTCTTTATTTAGAGGTTTTGAAAGCTTTCCAGAAAACTTTGCTCTTTCAACAGGCAAATACAAATGCAAAAAGATAGGCGCGGGTGAGGATCAGACTATATTACAGCTAAATATAAATGGATTTTTAATTTAGCTGTAATATGATCTGATTCAAAGCTGCGCAGTGATCCTTTTTGTATTTGGATTTGCCCGTTGAAGAGTAACATTTGCTCCAAAACGTGCAAACCCTCAAAAAAAATATATATATATAATATCTCCAAAAGCTAAATTTTCTTATTCGAATAATTTCTGAGTAACTAATGCTTGCATGACATAGCCTTTGTTTAAAAAACTTCTATTATATCATCGTTCTAATATATATATGTATATTCCTTTGAAAATAGAGCAATCCATAAATGAATCTTTAAATAAAAAGGCATATTTTGGATCAAAATATCATTTACCTTACCTAACATTTCAGTTGGCTAAACGCTAACATGTTATAACACCTTGATAAAGGCTAGCGTTTAACCAACTGAAATATTGGTAAAGTAAATGATATTTTGATCCAATATATAACTTTTTATTTAAATATTTATATATTTATATTTGAACTTTATTATACCTATTATGCGAGCTATATGCTCTATGGATTGACAAGCTGCCAATAAATGTTATTAATTGCTAATTGTCTCTCTATGCTGCACGCTAATGTTCTCTAAAGTCATTTACACAGATGCAGATCTAAGGTTATCAGTATTTGTTTATTTATGAAGGCAGATTTTGACATTGCCACTCGTTTTTTATATTTCACTCCTTCAATACCAGTTAAATGAATCGGTTTTGCTCTTCATTGGAAAATGGGTGCCGTTGCCACGTTAGTCACCTTGGAAACGAACCAGAATTTGTTAAAATATTCCAAGGGTCCAGGGAGGACCGCAGAGAGGTGTGGTCGGACTTCTCCCCCCCCCCCCCCCCTGTGTTATGTATGTAAATAAATAATTGTTATAAAATACTTTCATATATAAAGATACATAGTTTAAATATACTTCAATATTAAAATAAAGAGCTACAATTTGACATCTCTATTTAGCTTTTTGTAAGCATATGTATATTATTAATATTACAATATGCGAATAACGTGATATATTGACGAACATCAATCATCAATCATTTTTTTTTACAGATCCAGGTACGCCCTTTTATATAATCATAATATATATGTTAGTCCTAAAAATATGTATATATATATGTCATAGAGAGTGAGAGGTGAGGAATACGAGAAAAGGAGAGCCATATGTAGATATATATAAATGTAACAAATAATTTAACATTCCCGAATATTTTGTGACAATTTAAACAAATTATAGAACAATTTCAAGGACATATTTTACTCTAAATATGTATAAAAGCAATAGGTTTTCATAAGCATATATTTTTGCATTCAATTTTGCCTAAAAAACAAAGTATTGAGGTTAACACTAATAATATTGTAGCGAAGTATTTTTATTTCACAAGCATTTATTATGTTACACTAGTATTAACAGAGTGTCATTATTTATGTTTATATTTTACTACTCTGTAAACTTCCCTCATTCCTTATCTTTTGTTTATCCTTCATAGTTTGTTCTTGCTCAAATAAATTGTTGTCTCATTCTGAAGTTTGTCTTCCCTAATTTTCCACTTGTCAATATTTTCTATATTTCGTGTTGTAGCTTTTTAGAATAAGATTTTAAAAACCATTTTCACGCTCGGATCAGAGATACTTAGGAAAAAAAATCATTTTTATATATATTTCAAAAGAAGAGAAAAATTGTTTTCAATATTAATATCAAATCACTCCTTTTTTCTCCCTCAACACACACAGAAGATCCTATATTTCATATAGTATAAAGCACTTAGAAATTGTAGGTATAGGAATATATGAAATTTTAGGGATATGAAAAGAGCTTTGAACAATCAAATATATCGTATTTTTGATATATAAAACTATCTTTTGATTTAAAGATCATCCAGAATGAGCTGGACTCTCCAAGAACACAATAGCCACTCCAATAATAGAACTCAAAAATTTGCTGAAAGCGATTCCTCCTCTCTGTGTGGAAATGAATGCCATTTATCCTACCGTTTTATTACAATAATTAACTGAATGCAATTAGTCTAATCTTAATTGCATTTTAATGGAATTTGTAATCGTGTTAAATCCTCCGTTATTTTCATTGGAATTGGTTTAGAAAGGCTTATAGCCCCTATTAGAATATAAATCGATTTTTTATAATAGTTTAACTTGTGCCCTGTGTGTGTTTGAGGGGTTCTGTGTATTTAATATTTAAGGCAATTTATGATTTGATTTGAAAAATATTTGGAATAGAGAGAGTAGATTCATGTGATCTTCAGAATATATTCTCAAATTGCATAGGAAATTTAATGGCTATGTGTGTGTGAGTACAGCCTTTGTGTACGGTGTGTTGTGTGTACAGTGTACAGCATATGTATATTGTCAATAATTATGAGGTTTTTATGGGTTTATATATATTATCAATTGTAGATTATTCCCAAATGAACACATAAAAGTTCATCTTTCGGAAAAGAATCGTTTTGAATCTATTATGATTAATGGAATGGCACAGGAACAAATGTCACATTCAACATAATAAGTTCAGATTATAGAGTATTCTCCGGAAGTTCAGGTTTAATGTGTAAATTTTGTAATTAAACAAATATAAACAGACACTTCGGCAGTTAGAATTTTTTTATTTTCTCAACGTTTCGACAAAAATCTCCTGACGAAGACAAAAGAATTTTTGACGAAACGTTGAGAAAATAAAAAACTCCAACTGGCCGAAGTGTCTATTTTTTATATAAATATGAATGCCGGCCAGGCAACCTTAATCTTCACGATAAATATAAACAAAATATACAAATGAATAGCGATGGTAGAAATGAGAATCATGTACCAAGTAAATCTGCAAAGATAACGAAGAAAAGTAAGGACAATCTACACAATCGAGAGAAATTATCTAATTAGGAAGAACGTCTATACGGGTAATTTACATTATTCTCACATAAGATGGGTTAATTACGAAATTAGGCGAAAACTTCAGAAAAGAATTAAGAATTCAGGAAAGAGAAACATCCATCGTGCTCAAAAACAGATTTAAATTCAATAAAATAATTTACTATATCAATATTAAGTATTATTATTGATATATTAATAATATAAATATAAAATATATATAAATATATTAAGTATTAATATCAATATTAATCTTCCAGGGATAAGTATCCTTTAAAAAAGGTATCAAAAAACTCGCAAATCTCTAGCTTTCGTTCCCAAACCTATAAATCAAGTGCATTGAAATATTAAAAAAAAAAGCTTATCCTTCGAAGCTTGATGTTTTCAACTTAACGGATGAAATTATTATAAACATTGCTAAAAGGATCAAAGACAATACTAACCTGTAGTGAACCAAGGATAATGTCATCTTTGAATAAGTTAATAGATAGATGAATAAATCTATATTACGATATCTCTCTCTCTCATAAAACACAGAACTACCATCAAGGAATACAATAGACCAAATATTTAGAAACTGCAGAGCCATGGTACAAGGTTGTCTCAAAGGTTCGTGAGCACTTGCAAAAAAATGAAATACCAATATTATTCGCCATAATTATGTATAATGTCTTTGTATTATGTATAAAGTAATTGTATTATGTATTATCATGTATTTGCCGTAATAAAATTATTCGCCAAGTAATAAGAAAACAAGGTTTTAAGAAAAATACGAACCTTTGGGAACAACTTTATAGAATTCAGAGAGTAGGAGGTGAATTAGAGAAACTAGAGAATGGGAACTTGACCATATAACAATGATTAATATGCAAATAAGGAAGAAATTTACTTAGTAAATAAATATAGAAGTTGTAACTACATACACCATTCATTCTTAATAAAAGAAAGTTGCATCATTGAGTGAAAATAGAAGGTCAATTACTATTTTATAATACACTCATGGACAAAATTTGAAGTAGTTGTACCTTTTAATATGTATATCAGGATTCAGACAATAACCCTGAAAGATATTTGATACATAATAACCTTTATTGAAGACATACTAGATAACCAAGAATGAAAAAAAAAAAGTTTCTGTCTCCTTAGAAAATAAAAACAGACTGGTAATATGAAAGCCTTTCCACTCAGTTATCTTTTGTCTATAAGTTTACTTATTTAAATAATTAGATAAAATTGAAGAACTTGGAAATTAATACAGATTATAGATAATTATTGAAACGTTTCTATCTCACAGGAAATATAATTTTAGTTCATTTTGCAGCAAACTACATGTATGCATGAAGCTCTACGCAAATCTCAAACAGAATAATTTAAGACAACCATTTTTCACTGGAGAAGATAGGTATATTATCAATATAAATATTGGATAAATAACATATATTGATGTAAAAATATATTTTTTAAAAAGATAGAGAATTGAAGGTGCAGTTGTGAAAATAGAAAAGATAATTAATTACACATCAAGTTAGTTTTTATTTTGAATTACTTGAAGAAAATTACGCATAAAATGATTTTTCACAGTAATATAGAATTTATAAAATGAATTCTATATTCGTGAATTAAATAAAATAGGTAGGTCAACTATACATATTTAAAACAATACTCAAAAGCATTCTAAATCTATGGGCAAAAATAAAAGAATAATCAATAATGAGAGAAAATAAAATACATGTTTTTGAAAATAAAATATTTGTATTTTAGAGTATATAATATATATATGAAAAAACAATAGAAAAAAATAAAAGATAAGTAGTCAGGTGTTGATATTAAAAATAAAGAAGGCATTTTCTGACCACGAGCACATGTGCTTTTTAGATGGCAGAGCGCCAACTAGTGGAGCAAAATATATATATATACATATGTGGTACCATACAAGTACTCAGTGAGAATCAAAATTCAAACATCAACAAGTTAATTCCAGCCAAACCTCAAGGTACCAAGTATAATTTCCATGCAAATTTCCTCTGGCCGAGTTTGTTGTTAAAGTTGTTTGTGTTTAAAATGTCCTGGGAATAAATAAATAGATAGTGTTCACTATTTGAACAAATAGAAAATTAATTTATATATAGACACCTGTATAAATTTATTCTTTGTATCTTAAAAATTAACATAATACGTTTTCTCTATATATAAAAAATATTTTCAATTTAAAGGAATTACCATAACAATTTACACCCATTGTTTTTGTTTAGTATTAGCAGATATTTATATGGATAGAATAATTATATAGAGAGAAGAGCGTTTATTTTTATTATAGAAATTGGTGAGTGTTTATTATTTTGAATTCTATCTCAAAATATCTACACTCTATATGATAAACCATGGTTATAAAGTTGTTTTAACAGATTATTCAATATTTATATCTATCTTTATGTGCATCATTATATTTCCATTCAGTTGTTCCCCAATAAAAAGACACTTTTCTCCAGAATACATTTTTGCTCTGTATCTAGGTGTTCTTTAAAGGGTCTATTGTATATATAAAAAGTGTGACCGTTTAGTAGAGAGACAAGTTTGTTAAAATTTGATCATAGTAGATATACAAATATAACCACTTGTATTCTTCAAAGTATGATCCCAACGTTCCCTTCCTTTTTATATTTGCTAAAAACATAGAGAAAATTCGTTAAGAATGACTCTTTAAAATATCTTTGAATTTTCTATAATTTCAATTAAATTTCACCCTTCAAGAAAGATTTATCTTAGAAAAGAAACAAGTCAAGAAGATAGGGACTTCAAGGGAATAGGGAGAATGAGAAATTTCGGTTTTTCGCAAAATATTGAGCAACTGAAGGAGCTCTGTGAGGTCGAACAGTAACGCTAACAAGATACAATTTTTTCCTCTCATTATCAAGTCTTATGAGCATAATTTCTTCACGTAAAACGACAAATAATTGCCAAATACATATATTGTTTTATTGTTGAACCTTCTCCAAGAAACTCAAAGTAAACGAAAGCTCTAAAATATTAAAAAAAAAAAGAGTAATCAACAAATTTTGTTTTTCTTGATTTATTGAGCTTTGGTTAACTCTGTTCAACCCAATCACTTGACTGGCGTTTTTTTCCGGGTCAAACGCGTAAACCCATGTCTCGTCACCTGTGATTATTTGTTTCAGCCTGTCTGGGTTATTCTGGTAGCTTTCTAAAGGTTTTTCACAAATTGAAAGTCTACCTTCATTGTTACATTGCTAAAAATGTAGGACAAACCGAGCTACTACTCTATTATCTCAAATCATCGCTCATCATTGAATGCACCAAACCGTAATACAGTACTGTATATCTCTCCCACCTCCTTGATTGTCATTATAGGGTTTTCTCGCAGAAGGCTTTCGATCTGTTCAATATTTACCTGGTTTCTGATGCTGCACGGTCGACCAGGTCGAACTTTGTCAAAAGGATTTGTACTTCCATTTTTAAAGCTGGCATACCTATTTAAAAATTTGCTCTGCTCTAAGATTAATCTCCATACACCTCTTTATTTGAGGCATTCATTTCTGAAACTCTTTCACTAAGTTTCAAACAAAATATAATAGCGATTCGTTGTTCCATTAAAACTATCTATCTTTTATAAGAAACTCTTTCGAAAAACTTTCTGGAAACATTCGCTTTATAAAATAAATTCGAATTAAGTGCGCTCGAACCATGGTCAAATTATATATTATTTGAAAGCTTTAATTATGAAGAATAATTATACAATTTTTGATTTGTCTTAATTATTTACTACAGCCTTGTCATTCTACTCAATGATCAAACATCTTGTATATTGTATGAATTCAATAAAATATATTTTATAGACAAAAAATAGAATTATTATTATTGCATATAGAATAATTTTGTCAAACGATTTTTTTTTGTTTACAGATCCAGGTACGCCCTTTTATATAATCTTAATTAATGGATCGCCTTTTGACTCAAATATATATTATGCTTCTATAAAAGTATACCTAATATTATCAAAAAGAATCCAAGGTTAAGTTACTATCACAATTTTATATATATAACTTTCGGGCTAACACGCCTCTTTCAACACGAGCAACTAGTAGTATAACCTACACCGTGTAGCTAACCTATACAGTTCTAGATAGTTAGAAAAATGATACTACTAGTTGTGTGTGCTCTTGTTTAAAAGCATGTTAGCCCGAAAAAGCTAGAGAAATAAATTATTCAAAAAAACTTAACTCTGTAATACTTGTTGATATTATTGAATTATAAGTCAGGGATGAATGTTTATTATAAAAATCAATGTTGTGTGATTTCAGGTAAGATATGCTACTTGTGCTGTACGTAAGTAGAGATCCACTGACCATATGATCATTTTAAATTAAGATATCATTGCTATAATTATATATAACGAACAAAATCTCGGATCTTTCAATGTAAAGGCTCCATATTGGAATTCTTCATATAACGCAATGATATGCAGGTATTTGGTAAATTCTGAAAAATTTAAAAATTCAGCGATTAGTTGACATTTATTACTACAGATGGCGCGAGCGATCAGCAAATTTAAGTTGCACGATCATGTGAGATGTTTTTTCTTAATTATTTCAATTAGGATTTTTCCATTAGAGAATCAACCAATTTAATTATTTCGTAATTGACAATTAGACATTCGAGTTTTACTTGCATTATTTTGTTTCAAACTTTAATATCGGTATAACATTCTTAAAATATTAGATATATATATTCAATCTAAAAATATATGCTTATGAAAACTCTTGGCTTTTATACATATTTAGAGTAAAAAATTTCTCTAAAATTTATCTATGATTTGTAAATTGCCATAAAATATTCGAGTATCTTAAATTATTTGTATTATTTATATATATCTATATATGGGTATCCTTTTCTTGTATCCCCCATCTCTCTCTATGACATATATACATATTATAAATAACCTATATTATATGTTTCTATTTATATTTTTAAATTTTTTTTCACACACATATATATATATAATTTTACAATATTTCGGGATTTTAAATTTAAATAAAAATATCATATATATATATATTATGTCCATGTGTGTGGAATGGATTTACGTTTTAAGCTCGGAAACTTCTGAGAGTTAAGAATTGATTTTTTTTCAGCGATTGTTCAAGACCTTAAAGTAGGTATAAAATACAAAGATACTTCCTCTCTCAAACATCCTTGGAATTACAAGTAATATAAATGTTGAAATTGACTTAATATATTAGTATATAAAACAACACTTAAAGTTTCACCGCATAAGTTTCTTTTCTGTGAAAAATCAATATTTATTTCAAAGAGAAATATTTACTATTTCTAACTTTTTTGGATGAAGTATGAAAGGGTGAAAATATGAAGAGTAATGGCGAACGGAAAAATAAAAGTGTCCAGGGGCGGGAATCGAACCCACAACGTTCCGCTTACCGGGCAGATGCCATGTCCACTAGGCTACCCTGGACGTATTTTTCCGTTCGTATATGTTATAATTTAGTATTCTATCTCTCAAAATATTTTATTATGCATAAATTTATAAATTTATATTAGCATATTATGGTCAACCTATATAAATATGAATATAATCTTCTGTGGGGGGGTTTCTTTATTTTGTAAATGCTTTGATTAACCACGCGATGATATATAAAAAATTCACAAAAACAATCTCTCTGTAGCTAACATTTCAAATATATATACACAACTTTATATACACTCATGGACTAAACTCAAGGAAGTTATACATTTGAGCATGTATATCGGGATTGATACAATATCTCTGAAAGATATTTGATACACAGCGACCTTTAATGAAGAAAAGCGAGATAATCAAGTGTAAACAAAATTGCCTTTATCTTATTCAATAAAACAGACGACGGGTGACATCAAAGACATTCCACCTCCTTAAATTTTGAAGTGTAAGAATAGATTATACACTGTATATTCACACTTTTGAAATATAAATAAGCCATAATAAGAGTTAAGTAGATTTGTATATTGTAAATATAATAGAGGAATTTCGATTTTTCTATAAATACTGTTGTTTTCTATCATTGATGTACAACTTTATAAAAAACATCCCTATATATGTAGATAACATTTTAATAGGGCTTAGAGAATTGACAGTCGTTCCATACCCATTCTTAAAAAAAAGCTAGTGTTATTGTATTTATATTGTCGCAAAGAAAAATAATTAAATAGGCTTCCGAATTACCTTAAATATTTATTTAATTAGCTATATGAAATATTTTAAATGAAAAGTTAAAGGTACTATGTACATGAGCCAAATCGACCCAGCAGTTAGAGAGAATGGGGAGAACTGAGTTTTTCCTTCTTCCACGTCGCGCCACTGTTTTCCCCGACCGGTAGGTCCAGTCCAGATAGGAGAGAATACCAGCAAACTGTCCTCCTGACAATATAAATCATGCGTGCTAGTAAGAAGTCATGTGAATTAAAATGGTATATATCTGCATCAATTCAAATGTATTTAGTTTCAATCAATATATAAAGGCAAGATATTCTGCTCCATTTTAACGACAGTTATTGTAATTATTTGAATAGAAGTTGGTGAACTTTTCTTATAACACCAATCATAGTGGATATAGTTCTATGATATGGCTAAGAACTATGACATCTATTAATCCAGTAGTATAGCGGCATTTCTCATCAAATATTACTTGACCTCTACAGTTGACAACTAGTTTTTGCCTTAGGAATATGAATATCGTTATCTATGAGAATAAGTAAAATCAAAGATATTTTGAACTAATGATAACCATTTAAGTTCAATATGATCGTCTTCAAATGGACTTTCCCAATTTGTTAAACTGGAGATCTTTACCGAGACCTTGATTCGATTTCAAAGATAATGTTTAATTAGAACATAGTGTTCTGTTTCAAGTTCAACGTATTGATGCATTTTCATTAACAAATGGATAAATATCTGTGAATTAAACTTGTTTAAATATTAACCAAATATCTAAAAGGTAGAGTCACTTTTATCATGCATTGCTATGCTGAATATACCAAATATTTAAAATCTATAGTCACTTTTATCATGTTTTTCTTTGCTGAAAAACATGAGAATTAAGAAAAAACGCTATCTCCTGATAGTGCAACTAAAGATGATTGTATAACTAAAGATGATTGTATAACTAAATGGCTTGCGCTATCTGTCGGAATAAATATCAACTATTCATCATAATCAATAAATTTTAACATCAAAATTCGAAACTATTATAGACGCGTATGATTCTTTTTTTAAATAAAACAATTTCTACTGCCCTTACTGCAATGGAAAAATTAATGGGAGGATCTGTCTCATCAATGGTGAATTGCAGTAAGGACAGTAGAAATTGTTTTATTTTAAAAAGAATTATACACGTCTATAATAGTTTCGAAATTTGATAACAGATGGCGCGCTAATGCATCATAAAATTTAAACATATTTATCCATCTAATTCCAAAGCAAAATCGATTTTTTAATATTTTAAACATAAGTAGTTGACCTTCATGTTAATGTAGAGAGTATGCTTATAATCATTTTAAATAAATACAAAATATTCACATTGAGAATATAAGGTAATTACTGGTCCATGTTTTAATATAAACATTTAAATATATCATATTTATTAGTAATGTTTGTATTTGTTATAAATTTAAAATTGTGAACGAGTTTAAAACGAGTGCCACAGAAATTGATTGCTTGAATATTTTACCCAGAATATTATGAAAACATATTTTTTTAAATATTTCAACTTATGAATATATCAATTTTGGAATTATGTAGAAAAACATCCTCCCTCAGGTAAATATTTTAAAAATATTTTTAGTAAATATATATGCTTATATATTTACATTTGGTATGGGTTTTAACAGCTAGATAAATACTGTACTTGTAAATATATACATATAAATAAACATTTTTTAAATATTAGTTTGCATAAATATTATGTGGGAATCCAAAATATATTTTAAAATATAAATAATGCAAATGGGTTTTGAGGTAGATTATAATATAAAATTTTCAAATATAAAATCAGGAATAATATTAAGAAGAAGCAAGCATCATATATATTTTTTTTTGCTTATCCCTAGTACACGTGGTACAGGCCATGATAATCATGGTGGGTAGTTAGCGACTTTTTTTTATTGTAAGCGCACCACATGTCTACACATGTGAAAAGCAGTTCGACTTTGCACTTACAAATGTGCCAGAATGCCGTTTGGTTACTTGCACTCGCTGGTGGGGTTGGACTTTGCAAGAATCGGGGGCCATTGGAGCATTTTCTTTTATTTTTTAAACAGAAAAAAGTGTCCAATGCGGGAATCGAACCTGGGTCGTAGTGGTCGAAAACCAAACGGTTTAACCAGCCTTCCACCGACCCCCGCAAGTATCATATAAAGAAGACCAATGGTTAGTTCTAGATGTGGCAGTAAAACCTACAGGGATTTCCCACACACACAATCTATCGTTTTGAAAATAGAGCAATCCATAAATAAATCTTTAAATAAAAAGGCATATATTGGATCAAAATATCATTTATTTTACCAATATTTCAGTTGGCTAAACGCCAACCTTTATTAAGGTATTAGAACATATTAATGTGTGTCAACATATTTTCAACAGAATCTATGTCCAGCTATGTTTTAACTGCTTAGCAATGACACCAGCATTGCAGAACAAAGAATTAGATATGACGAAACAGCTGAGAAAGTTCACCATTGATGAGACAAGCCCTCTTATTCAATAACTTTTATTATTGCAGTAAGGTGTTTATATAGAGATAATATTTGATGATATTATTAAAAGAGTCACATCCCCAAAACAAATTACTAATTTAGTTACAAATTTTATCGATTAATGACAATAGAATTTTGCCAATCCTGGACACTTTTATTATTCCGTTCATCATTACTCTTCACAATTCATCCTTTCATACTTCATCCCTAAGGATAGGAATAGTCGTTATTTCTCTTTAAAAATTAAGATTTTTCGTTCTGTAAAAAGAGACATTTGCGGTAAAACTTGATAAACGTCGTTCTAGCCTTTATACAGTTAGATTCTGAAATTAAATCTACACTGAACTAATGATGAGATAATATCAAAAACATTCCGGATGCGTTCTGGCTAATTATGAAGAATAATTGAGGAACAAAGATAAAAATATAAAATTCCCTATTCGAAAATGAATAGTTTCTTTAGAATTAAAAATAATATGAACTGACATATCATAACATCCAAGAAAATACAAAAAAAAGAAAAACTTTCAGGAGAGTCCAGGAATAACCATGTTATATTACTTAAAAATAAAGATACGTACTTCGGCCTGTAAATCATTTTTTTTTATCTCGACGTTTCGAAAAAAATCTTTTGTTTTCGTCAGGAGCGAACAAAAATGAAAACATTTGGCAAAGCGTTGAAAAATATAAATAAAAATAATTTTTAATGTATTGTCAAATGTTCTAATTTTTGTTCGCTCCTGACGAGGACAAAAGATTTTTGTCGAAACGTCGAGATAATAAAAAGATTTACTTGCAGAAGTATCTTTAATTTTAAGAACTATGAATGTCGGCCAGGCAGCCTCTATCTTTTGGATAACCATGTTATAATCTCTATAGTATGATAGTTTAGTGTAGTTTGAAGATTTGAAAAGGGTTATGCAAATACTAAATAAAATTTTATTTTTCCATCTGATACTTTTAATGGTGGTGTCTTGTTCATTTGTTGCTCCATGGAATGGAGGGTGCCATTGCCCCGTTAGTCAGCCATATTTCAGAGTTCCTGTTCACGGTTACCGTAGCTGCTCGGGGCTCACGACACCGTACTTCACCCTACAGGGCAGTCCCTTACTTGTGCTGCTTCTCCCACGCCCACCACGTAGAGGAGGACTTCTGAGCAGGGATACTTTTAATAACAATATTTGACTTGAGAGTTATAAATGATCCAACATGTGAATGCTGTCTAGATGTTGAAACACCAGATCATCTTTTGTTGTCTTGCCCTCTGACTAACCAAATTGTACTTGTTTACTTTGACATAATGCCAAATCATCTTTCTGTATATAGTCAATCTTATGGAAACTTTGTCAAGTTTAGAGCTATTTGTACACCGATTTATAAATCACTACTAATTCATCGTGTAAATAATTAAAGATATATATGTAAATAATTCTAATATAGCACAATAGTCTGATAGACTTCGTGCTTCTGTAATAATAAAATAAAAATGAATATTTTAACTGAAGGCGGTCTGAACTGAATGCCATATAACTCAAACCAAACGAAATAAATGTTAAATAATTATTTAAATATTAGAGCAAATTCTTTTTGTTGGTGGATCTCAATTATTATCATAATTTTAAAATAAAAATCTTCTTTATATGAACAATAGTTACACCCAGAAATTATTTGAAAAATTAAAATAAAAATCAGATAATAAGTTTCTTTTAATTTTGAAATTATCAATTATTTTGTATAAAGATCATTTAGAGATTGTACATAGAGTATTAGCCCGTTGAAGAGCAGTATATTTGCTCGAGAGCTTTGCAAATTCGAAATTAAAATAAACTTGTTACCTGATTTTTATTTTTATTTTTTCAAAAAAAAAAAAAACTTCTTTATTGAAGGTACAAACTAAATAATGAAATATGAAAAAGGCATCTCCTTATGGTGCAACTGAAAGTTGCTGATTGCTTGCGCCATCTGTCGGAATAAATATAAACTATTCTCGTTGATTTCTAATTATTCCAGAATTGGCCAAATACCCATTCTTGAAAAATCAAGAAAAGCTAACCACATATGTGGCTGTTGGCCCTCAATAGCGTGGTGCAAGCTGTACCTCAACAACCAAAAATATTGATCCTTCAGGCATCTTGAAAAATCACGAAACGGGTAGTTAAGGCCAGAATTGCGTGAGACCGCGACACAATAAATAATTAACGTTATTTTTCTATATTATCCAAGTTAGCCTTACAGGGTAAAAATACATCTTTCTAATAACATATCTATTACCTCACAAATATATATACATTCCTAACACCACAGATATTAAGTCACAGATTATTACAATCATATAATAAAAATAATATTTGAAAATAACATCCAACACTTTTTCGGATTATTAAATGTTATGTAATTAAAGTAAGTAAGAAGGATGAATCCGTAACCAATTTAACTTTACATATTATTTATTATTAATAGCAATTATATGAAACAAATCTTGGTATATGTTTTACGTGAAAACAACGAAAACAAAACTAAAACCTCATATACATACAAGTTCCTTTTCAAACTCAGTCTCATCTATAGCCATTGTTACTCTGTAATATTCCAACATTAAATATATATCACAACTATATATTCAGAAAACAAAATTATTTTTAAATATAGGTTTAAAAAAAAAAAGGATATTATTTTACAAATATTGAAATATGTACCGACCTATATTGAAATATTTTTTTGAAAAGATTTATTTTTGATGGATTTTAAAGCTATAACTAAATGGTAAATATTTCCTCAACTCACATTGTTCATTCCCTACGAAATTCAAGAAAAAAATCTTCCAAATGAAAAAAACTTCTTTTATATACCTTCCCTTTTTTTCGGTTTAATTTAACAGAAAAACCACAGGGAAATTTCTTGAGTCAAGTTAAGAATATTTATTATCCAAGAACTTTTCTATATATTTTTCTTCTTTTCTATTTTTTCCAATTCTATACATTTTGGTAAATTATTTCAAATATAAATATATTCATATTGTGTGTGTTATATATACAATATATTATTATATATATTTAGAATATTATGTGTGGGTGTGAAACAAAAAATAAATTTAAAATAGCACATATATTTATAAGCAAAAGATAAAAATATATTTTTATATATGTCAATAAATGCAGACGAATAAAAAGGTGGGTACATGATAAATATGTATTTATATACAATATATATTATATAATCTGAAAACTCAAATATTTCTATATTTTAAAAATATATATATTTTATTCATTGATAATTCTACTTTTGTTATCATCGTTTTTAGAATAGCTTTCAGTTTTGTTGTAAATATGCGTAGGTAACATATCTATCTTTTTGAATCACTAACATAGGATTAACTTTATAAATTCTATATAATGTGAAAATAACTAATGTGTAATATTTTTTCAAGTAATTGAAAATAAAAACTACTTGATGGTAAATAATTATCTTTTTTTTTATCACGACTGCACCTTCAACCCTTTATCTTATCGATCCTTTGTCTAAACAATCCTTTATCTAACAAAAAATAAAATTCATAACATACATATTTTTTTTTTAATTAAAAAGGGGTATATTGTATCAAAATATAATTTATATTACCAAATTTTCAAAGTCTTTGAAATGTTATAACACCTTGATAAAGGTTGGCGTTCAGCCAACTGAAATATTGGTAAAATAAATGATATTTTGATCGAATATATTCATTTTTAATTAAAGAATAATTTATGGATTGCTTTATTTTCAAAATTTATATATATATACTTGTGTATATCTGTCAAATATATTTATGTGGTAAGTAAATACAAAATCTATACGAAAAATGTATGAGGAATCTATTAGAAAGAATTTAAAATATGGAAGAAAAGTTTCATTTTTTATTTATTTAGATTAAAATTCATTTCCCTTCATGCATTAAAGAAAGAGTAAAATTTAAATTAATTTAAATATTTTATTTATTCACAGAATGGCACACACATTACTTAAGAAAATAACTTTGCTACTGATAAATTCTATGAATATATGATGCGCACGTTACTCCATGTGATATTTATTGGCTTAAGATTTATTCAAATATTTAAATAAAATGTTTAATATTTTAAACAAAGGTAAAATTGTTCTTTTTTAAAAATCTATTTATTTTCATAAATAGTAATTTTAAATATTTTGATATATATGTTTATCTTTTATTAAAATATCTATAAAATGAATTTAAATTTAGGATAAATAATTCATGCTTGAAATAAATATAGAGTGCCTGTTTGATAATTTATTTAAATTATAAAATATTTTGAAAATTTTAAATATATGCTCAAGGAAGTTGTACCTGCTTATGGAATTTGCATCTTTTATCATGTATATTGAGATTAAATCGTTTACTCTAAAAGATATTTGATATACAGTGACCTTTATTGAAGACACAAATGCATTTCCAATGTGATAATTCTTGAATTTTGCAATACGTCTAATGCTATCAAGCGGTCAAATGAACCTCTATTTTGTTTATATATGTATGTATATTCATTGTTGTATATAAATCTATCTCTCTTTCACGCACAATATGTAGATAAAATAATAATATTATAATATTATTGTACTATAATATTATATATAATCATTAGCTCTATATATACTGAATGTTATATTCACTAACAACAACGGCTTTATTAGGACATTTCTGTCTTGTAAGGACTCGCCATACATCATTTTCATGGAGAAAAGGAAAAAAGAAACATAAACAAAGGAGAGAAGGGAAAATGAAAAGGAAATCAAAGTATTCAACATAAATATACAAATTAACTATGAAAGGAAATTGTTCTGTAATTTTAGTTCTTAGAGATTACCTTGATCTCTAACTGAATGTAATATTTAAATCAAAGATACAATTCTTTCATTGGCTTTGTAGAACGAGAGTGGTTTACGCGTGCTCGCATGTTTTAGTGAAAAACATAAACATCCTCGATAAAGAGAGGCGAATTGCCCCTCAAAATATTGCAATAATAAAATAATTATAAATCCAATATATGCCTATTTTTTAAATATTCACGAGTATTACTCACAAATAGGCATTGCTGATTAAGAAAATCCAAGAACCTACGCATTACGTATTGTTTGGCCTCGTTTAGTGTAAGTTTTTATTCTTTTGATCCACTGATGTAATAAGGAGGTATCCTATAAACAAACTCAAAGAGTGTTAGACCTATATATGTTGGAAAATTTGCCCGGAGGAAATTGATCCATAGAAGGATAGGGCGCCTCTCCCGTCTAAATTAACGTCAAAACCTGACGCCATCTATTGACCGTCGCCGCAAATAGCGGTCTCGGGTCGGTGACAAAGCCACAACACCAGCCATAATGGCCCTCGTCAGTCTAGGGCGGATAGTCTCTAGGTGTACGCTTCTTAGTTTGTCAAAGCTGGTGTTGTTGCTTTGTCATCGACCCGAGGCCGCTAGTTGCGGCGACGGTCAACAGATGGCGTCAGGTTTTGACGTTTATTTTGACGGGAGAGGCGCTCTATGCTTCTATAGATATATTTGTTGGGTATTTTGAAATGTTCTATCACGAAAAAGTGTTTTGCAATTATATTGAAGCTAGAAATCAATCACTGTAGGACCTACATCGATTTTTTTGAGAATTTAAGCCTAAAAGAGGGCCGATGGAATCTAACCATAACCGCCGCTAAATTTTACCATTACAGAATAAGGATGTCAAACGTAAGATTCCTATAATACAATAATAAATATCTTTATGTGCAAAAAATAATATATAAAAATATAGTACAAAGTGAAATTGTACTGGGATCAGGTGGATTAATTGAGAGAAAGGCATCTCCTTATCATGTAACTAAAAGTTGGTGATGGCTTGCAGCATATGTGAGACTAAATATAAACTAATTGCTGATTTTTCTGGAATATTTAAAAACCAACGATCTGTTTATATTTATTCCGACAGAACTGTAGGTCATTCAAAGATCTCTGGAATAGAGGCTATCTAGAAGTAAAGTTCATGTGCTAAGAGTAATTTGTTATTTCAGTTTTAAAAAGATGAGCATGAGAATATGTGGATAGATATTTTCTGAAATGAAATTAATATATAAATAAGAAATCGTTTAATGAATGCTTGAATATAATTTTAAATGCTTGATTCTGTATTGAAACGTATACAAATTGGGTAATATAAACGTGCTTGGAGGATCCCGGGAAAAATATCGTCGAAAGAATCCGTTGGAAACGCTATCTATGGCAAGACCATATGAAGGTAGCAAGCACCCCCTATACCAATCCATGATGAGTGTAACATCAGGGCAATAAGAAGAAAGATGATCAAGGACGAAATGTTTTAATAGCATTGTGTATGATTCATATATGTCCTGATTATATAAAAAATACAATTTGGCTCAGAAACCGATCTTTATTCTTGAAGTCTCAGTCAACGACCGCTAAACCAACCCGAATGTTTAAACATCACCCAACAATGGAGTACAGTAAGAAGTGAAAGACTTCAAAAAAGTTTTTATGAAGATGCTAGCCGGACGTGATTCCGCTCTCTAACTGCAGAATCAAAAAAAGATTTCCTGGGCTGGAGTTACAAATGGCCTTAGAACTCTCTGATAGATGGTCTGTAATTAAGGCTTCACGACCTCATTGGAATTTCAGTTTCTTGTCACATAATTTATGATGAAACATTGACTTTGTTGCTTCTTTCTGAAGTCCCATGTTCTAATGAACATAAATATGTATTGATGATGATTTAAAACCAAGCAGTGTTTGTGTCGTCATCATCAAATTATAGACAATTTGGGATTGTTGCTATTGTTAGGATAGTCAATTGTTGGAACATTTATATAAGACTATAAATAGAAGACAATTCACTGAGAGGAAATGGTTTATTTTATATATCACGACGGTACAAGCTTTCAGGCGTCTCTCAGAACTATCTGATAGATGATCTGTAATTAAGGCTTCACGACCTCATTGGAATTTCAGCTTCTTGTCACATAATTTATGATGAAACATTGACTTTGTTGCTTCTTTTTAAAGTCCTATGTTCTAATAAACATAGCTATGCATTGATGATGATTTAAACCCAAGCAGTGTTTGTGTCGTCATCATCAAATTATAGTCAATTCGGGATTGTTGAGATTGTTAGGATAATCACATAATTGTTGGAACATTTATATACGACTATAAATAGAAGACAATTCGTTGAGAGGAAATGGTTTATTTTATCTATCACGACAATACAAGCTTTCAAGCGTAACAGCCCTTCGACAGGTATAATTACGAGACTAAAATCGTTATTTTATCGTTTTTATTGTGGTAATTATATCTGTCGGAGGGTTGTAATGCCCCAAAACTTGTATTGTCGTGATAGAAAAAGATTAACTCATTTCTAAGCGAATTGTCTTTTATTTATAATTTTACCGAAGTAAGGGATTGCCCTGTGGGGCGAAATACAGTGTCGTGAGCCCCGAGCCGCTACGGTAACCGTGAAGGCCTACAGGGAACTCTGAAATGTGGCTGACTAACGGGGCAATGGCACCCCCTTTTCCATGGAGCAACAAAATCAGGTTTATAATTATAGAAGAAAAATTATTTTTGGGCGTTGAATTCATTAATAGAATTAACTAATCACTGCAATACCTTTCTTTTAAAGCATTTGGCAAAGCGTTAAAAATTATTCTAATTGTAATTTTTATAACGACTTGTTAAATGCTTTAATTTTTATTTGTTTCTTACGAGAACAAAATATTTTGTCGAAACGTCAGGGGAATAAAAAGATTTACTAGCCGAAGTATCTCTTAATTCTAAGAAGATATAATAAGTTTCGATGACGAAGAAAAATTAGGATTAAGAGGAAACAAATTGGCTTAACAAAACTTGCTGCAAATTCGGCGAAAGAAGTGAATGCAGACTAAACTTGTTCGTAACTGCTTAGAGGAAAAATATTTAGGAATCAAAGATAAGCTCCTAAAGCAGTTTTTACCATTTTCTCCCTAATGTATAGAACTTCTCTTTCCAACTTGTATCGTGGTGATCGCCAAGTAGGAGAACTCGGACCAATCAGAAAGGGCAGCCCAAGTGATCTGCAAACATAGCCCCAGCCAATCAGAAGGAGTATAGAAGGAACGTTATTCCAAGATAGGTAAATAATTCATTGCATATAGGTTTTAGTCTTCATCTATGTTTATCTGTAATTTATTTATCCTATAAATGTTATCCTTTATACATAATTGCTTAATAGATATCAAAAATACGAAGCTATTCTAGTTTTAAATAAATGTTAATGCTTCAATCGTAGGCATTTTTATAATTTAATATATATATATATATATATATATATATATATATATATATATAACAAAAAGGCATATCCTGATCGCTCACATGAGAATTTCAGATGGCAGAGTGCCATAAAGAGTGGAGCAAAAATCAACAAAAAATTGATTTAGGCTTTTTCTTTTTTTCTATTTTGTCTTATTCTTCACATAAATAAATAATATAGAGGATGGAATTATTCAATGCTAAAGATTATAATCTTTAATAGTTTTTTTAATAAGAGAGAGATAGATTAAAACTTCTTTATTATATAATTCATATAAGGTTAAATAAAATTCGAATAAATCAGATCAAATAATGATAAATATATGTAAATATATAAATGGATTGATAAATATATTCAATATATACTAGACGAAAATAACCCGGCTTCGCCCGAGAATTCCCCCGAGTGCAATTACCTTCATACTGTAAGTATATCAATAATAAATAGTAGAAGTGCCATAGAATAGCAATACAGAAGTAACACATACACCACAGGCAAAAATATGTTTGATGGCAAAAATTGTATTATATTAGTGTTTAGGTATTTTATTTAATTATTATTTGCAATCCATTTAGTTGTTTCAAAATCAATATAGTTTAAATAGATGGCAGCTTTTCCACCCAACCCCCGAGGTACCAGCCCCAGCGCATTAACCCTTGAAATTGCCTGAGTTGAGTGAGTGACTGCGATGGATCTCGACTGCGATACCCATCTTTCCAGTAAGAATAAGAAAAAATAGGTTTATAGAAAAATTAATCCAAAATACTGTCATGTAAATATTTTTCTGTAAAAAGGTAAAAGAGCACATGGAAATTAGGCAAACATATGTGTTTGATTTTTTTAAAAAGAGATTAAAAAATAAAGACCAGAACAAAAATTAATAAAAAATACGAAAGCCATTATTTACATACAGTAACGCTAATTTTGTGAAGTTTTTAAAAATTATATTGTGTGCACTTACCGTAACTTAGTTAGTAATATAAATATCTATCTCAATACTCAATACCTTTGTAAAAAAGGGTATCATCGTATAAAAAGATATTTCAAAATAATTACGCAAGCAACTTGAATAAAAAAAATGCAGAACGCTCATTGGTCGCTTAATTGGCCTGGTGTTGTTACTTCGCCTCGTATTTACTCCGCGTAAAAAAGTTTTTCAAATGAAAAAAAATAAATAGCCATAATTATTAATCAAAATGTAGCCCAAAATTTTCCTCAGGTTTATAAAAAGCGACATTCAAAATTTGGTGCCAATTGGTTCAGTAGTTTTTGAGTTTATCGAGAAACAGACATTGACTTTTATATATAAGAAGATATATAGAGTCGTCATTGGTTGCGCCCACAGCGGGAAAGACTCCGCTACCGATGGACTGCGAGAGTTCTTTCCCACAGAGTGTTGATTTGTTGCATGGTGTTACCTAACTTAAGACCAAGATGGTACTTGTATATGGTAGCCTTCATCACACTTGTTAGTTGCAGTGCCAGAGAGTGAATTAGTAAAGAAAAAAATATAATCAGAAAAATAATTTTTATTTTACAACTTTTTTTTTTCTTTCACTACTCTTGGTAATCATTAAAAAGCAGTATCGCGCCAAATATATTCTAATATCATAATATAATCTAAAGCTGAGTATTTTTAATCAATTACAAGTTTTACTCTAATAAGTTTTTAAGTTAAAATTTGTGTTACATACACAATAAGTAGGTTTTTTAAACATAGTTACGATAAGTATCATTTTCCTACTTGAAGAATAAGTTGAGTGAAGACACCGCAGTGAAGACCAAATTAAGAAGAGGAACCCATCGTAAAGAACCCTCAAGCCATAAAGTACCGTCTTCCGCCACTAGGTGGAGTGGCAGCGGTCAATAGAGGAAGTTATGTGCCAACTTTATTAGAAGTTTATGGCATCTTTGCTGGGAGGTTTGATAAATATCTACTGGATGGTTCGATTTGTTGCTACAGTCCGATACATCGAGTTTGGCTTTATTGATATCTCATGATAAATGTGTACAGACTATGATAATCATGATGGATAGTTACAATTTTACATTCTTGGATAAAACTCCTTTTTTAAGAAGACAGGCAATTTTGTTCATACTTGGCTATCTCGTGTGTCTTCAATAAGATCACTGTGTATCAAATATTTTTCAGAGGTATTGTCTGAATCCTGATATAAATGCTAGAAGATACAACTTCCTTAAGTTTTGTGTATGAGTGTAGTATTTGTACAGTTAAACAAGTGTGTATATCAAAATTCGAAACTATTTTAGACGCGTATTATTTTTTTTTTAAATAAACAATTTCTACTGTCCTTACTGCAATGGAAAAAATAATGGGAGGGCCTGGCTCATCAGTGGTGAACCCTCCCAGCGGTTTCGCCAGTTTAAGTGTGTATATGATGGAGAGAGAGAGAGTTGGGGTATTCTGTGCCATATAAATATGCAAATAGGTGTTCTGTAACAATTAGAGAAATTCTAAAATAGAAAGGGGTGTTACATACAGTAATAAAACAATAGTTTAAAACGCTGAATGGATGCGTGGATTAAAGTAAAGTTGTACAAAGTAATTGGACATCCTATATCACTGAAGAAGATTGGAATTAGAAAATTTAAACCATGCAAAACTTTCTCTTACACACTGAAGAAATAATATAAAATATCCATAGAATGTGTTTATTGTCCTTGATGCCTAATCAGTGGTGTAACTGACAATAAATGACATCGCAGATTTTTCGCTTTCTAAATACAATAAAATTCAACAAGAAATGTTGCAAATGAATAAGCTATCTTCCCGATGAGAGTGCTACAGTTTCTCTTACTTTCGGCCAAAACCTTAGAGATTTCATAAGTATCACGATTGCACCTTCAACCCTTTGTCCTATCAACCCTTTATCTAACAACAAACAAATTATTCATGACATGTATATAATGTGAATTTTCGGTAACTATCTCGAAATAATTTCACCATTCTATGGCAATTATTATAGATAAATTAATACCTTTTTTACACAAGTTGAGGATTTCTTAACTCCTATCTACTTATATATTTGCCTTATTCTGTCTGTTTGTCTGTTTGTCTGAAGCTCACGGATAGAATGCGCGCTCATTGGCTGCAAGGGAACACGTGTCCTCCCTGCCCCCCTCTAGACAACCCTGTTATTCAAAAACCATACATCCAATCGCCATGAAATTCTGGGATATTATTTGGTATTTCTTGAATATCTTGAATATCCTTAGAGTTATTTGCAGAATTGTAGATATAACTCGCAAGCAGCGCCGCCAGACGGTGATAGGCCTAAGCTTGCTGCTCCACCCCTGTTGACCTTGGGTCGTCGTGTGAGTCACAGCATGATGCAACAAAAAACACTCTCTTTGGGGATTGCGGCGTCAACAACCTGTAAGTTTGTGCCTCTCTCATAAACCTGTCTATACAGACCACCCTGTCTATAGCGACCACTCTAGACAACCCTGTTATCAGCTGTGTGATACATCCACCTGTCTATACAGACCACCCTGTTAATAGCGACCACCCAAGTCAACGTTTTTAGAATATATTCGCACTCGGGTAAACCCCGGGCGTTGCCCGGGCCATTCGTCTAGTTAATTTAGAAAGGATTCTTGGTACATTCTAAAGTCTCTGTTTCGGATACTTTCACTGTGATTAGGGCTTTGGAATAAATTGGAAAAAATTATCAAAAAAAGCTAGAACTTTCTCATTGCATGATGAGATCATCTTACTCTCTCTGCCATTATACTACTCGCTATGCTACCTTAAAACAATAACAGGGCGTTATTATAAACAATCTTTCCATATTGCTGGAAAGAGGAACCTCCTTCACTAGGCGTACAAGGTTAGCCCTTATTAAAAGTATTTTTTCTAAAAGATAATTCTCCAACAAATTGTATAAACTTAAAATATATTATTTGCGTTTTTCTGTTCTTACATAATTCTTAACAATCCAATACAACTTCTCTCATAATCCACAATACCTTAGACTTACTAAACCGATATTTTACCGCTTTGTCTTATTATTCTAATGGCTTATGGGTCATTCAAGGGTTTATACATTGGTCTGAAGACTTACTATAGAGGTTGGAGACGCCGGTCATGTAAATTTCTCCTTTTTATTTTGCATATACATCCAGAGGTTTTACATATTTGTAAATATAATTCTGTATTTAAGGATGCGTAAGTTGAATAAACGTGTGTCAGTTATAAATCAGGTGTTGGTGAATTATTAGTGTCATCAGGGTAGCCTTTTTTTTTGTGGGCACTTTTAAGGAAGTATATAGGCTTCAATTAGGTTGGAGACCAGAAGAAGTCTGGGAAGAAGATACAGTCAAGCTCTGTCACAATTATTTAGATAAGGCTAGACATATCCAGGAGTCGGCAAGCTTTCCGAGCTTAGTAAGTGAGGCAGTGATCGTATCCGAAACAGAGACTTTAGAATGTACCAAGAATCCTTCCTAAATTAATAGGAATTAAGAAATCCTCAACTTGTGTAAAAATGTATTAATTTATCTATAATAATTGCCATAGAAAGTGAGATTATATCCAGATAGTTACCGAAAATTCACATTATATACATGGTATGAATAATTTGTTTGTTGTTAGATAAAGGGTTGATAAGACAAAGGGTTGAAGGTGCAGTCGTGATATAAAAAAGATAATTATTTACCCTCAAGTAGCTTTTTTTCAATTACTTAAAGAAATAATACACATTAGTTATTTGCACATTATATAGAATTTATAAATTTAATCCTATATTAGTAATTCAAAAATATAGATTGGTTAACTACGCGCATATTTACAACAAAACTGAAAGTTATTCTTAAAACGATGATAACCAAAAAGTAGAAATATCAATGAATAAAAATAAAATATTGCAAAGCCGAACTGCTTTTCACATGTGCAAACATGTGGTGCGCTTACAGTAAAAGCAGTCGCTAACTACCCACCATGATTATCATGGGCCTGTACCACGTGTACTATGGATAAGAAAAAATAATAATAATAATAAATATATATATATATTTTTTTTTTTTAAATATAGAAATATTTGAGTTTTTAGATTATATAACATATATATCAACTAAGTGTACTATTATAATACTGATAACATTTTCAATTATAATAAATTTGCCGAATGTTTCTTAATTCCTATTAATTTAGGAAGGATTCTTGGTACATTCTAAAGTCTCTGTTTCGGATACGTTCACTGCCTCTCTTACTAAGCTCGGAAAGCTTGCCTCCTCCTGGATATGTCTGGCCTTATCTAAATAATTGTGACAGAGCTTGACTGTATCTTCTTCCCAGACTTCTTCTGGTCTCCAACCTAATTGAAGCCTATATACTTCCTTAAAAGTGCCTACAAAAAAAAAAGGCTACCCTGATGACACTAATAATTCACCAACACCTGATTTATAACTGACATACGTTTATTCAAGTTACGCCTCCTTATATACAGAACTAGAAGAATGACCCGGCTTCGCCCGAGAAATCCCCCAGTACAACTTAACTTTTATACTATTTTTTTTTCATATACGTGAAAACATAAAAAATAAAAAGGTCAGGTGTTGATATTAAAAATGAAAAATGCATATCATGACCAGGAGCACATGTGCTTTTTAGATGGCAGAGCGCTATCTAGTGGAACAGAAATCAACTAAACGTTGATTTAGCCTGTTCACTGATATTTGGCCATCCTAAATTCTTGATAATTTCTGTTCCACTAGATGGCGCTCTGCCATCTTAAAAGCTCATGTGCTCCTGGTCAGGATATGCCCTGTGCTTCTATATATATATATATATATATATATAGTGTAGAAACTATATAACAAAATTATAACAGTGATTCTAATTTTAAAAAATTTAAGGAGCAAACTGATAATAATGATAACTTATATCAGTTAGATTTGATTAGATTAGCAAGCTAAATCTAAATTAATTATAATAATAAATAGTTATTTAATTTTATAGTCCAGTTTTGTATTAAAATTATCTTCACTATTATGATCATTTAAATACAAATTATAAAATTTGTAAAATGTTATTAATTTGTAGATAGAGAGAGAAAAAAAAAAAATCCTTTACTTCTATTACATCCTCAAGTTAATTATATATTTATAATTAATAACAATAAAAAAAATTAACAAAGTAACGTCTATTACATCGGCTTTTACACGTCATTCAGACATACTCTAATCCTATATATAGAATAATCGAAGAGATAATATATATAATAGTTAGAAAAAAGAGAGAAAGACAGAACCATGCACTTTTAATCAAACTAATAATAAGGAAAAAAAAAAAAGAGTTTTATAAAGAAGGTAGATAAGATTGTTAGTATATATATATATATTTTTTTATGATTTTATATTTTATCCTTTTTTTTTTTTTTTTTTTAAGATTTTTAAAGGTTTTTTTATTTTATAATATGATTATAAATAGTTGTATTTAGTAATATATCTATAGTATGAATTAACATTTGTTATAAGTTTGGATATTATGTTTTGAAACCCTAATGGTAGACCAGACATACACAAAAAACTTTAAATTGAAATAAATTGGAAAAAGAGATCTGCTGGAACGGGGATCATCAGATAAAATTCCAGCGACATTTCAACCCCTCCTTTATTATGTCATAGATCTCTTTTAAACCGTATTTTATGTGTTAATATTAAGTTGTTTCAGTGAAATATTTAAATGAACATATAACAGATACAAGTGTTAACAAATTCAAACTGTAAACCTACCTTGACCGCTGCGTCCTCCATTGTGTATATCTATTTCTGGCTGGCACATGTCGCGGGAGGGGAATGTCCCCCCACATTTCAAATTTAGACCATTTCTTCAGAATTTTTTTGAACAACAAGAAAATTAAAGAAGATAGGAAAAATAGTTAAAGGAAGAAAGCTAAGTTTTATAATCTTTACAGATAGTTATATCAAAATAACTGATTTAACACTTAATCATCTTTTAATATTCCTTTAAAAAGGCAAATTATAAGAGTTTAATAAAGCTATTAATTGTGCAAATTCATCTTTATTTAACTTCCATTTTCCTCCCCAGAAATTGGAGATTAAACAAAAATGAACTATATACTTTAACACTTTAAAAATCTTGTGAAAAAATCTTTTAATCAGTTATTTAATAAAAGTTTAATTAACTGTTAAAGATTATAAATTTGTATTAGTTAATATTAAGAGAAATTATAGAAAGTTGATTTCATAAATGGATATTTCCATTTATTTTTTTTTAAATATTTTATAATTGATATACTGTTGAAATATTTTACTTGTTTGAAACTAAATTTGTTTTTAATAAATTCCATGTTTAAATTTTTAACATCTTCTATGAAATTATCTAATATATTATTTATTCTATAAAATCTTAGAAACTGACCATAATATATACCTTTACAGCAATTTAATGATATATTAGAATTCATATTACAGTATTTTATAATATTGAAATTATAATTACTCTTTTTATTATAAACTCTAACAGCACTATTTGTAAGGTCTATATTCAAGTCTAAAAAGTTAACTTTTTTGTTTCTATAAATTTTTTCATTGTTCTTAAGTTTCAAGTATTTAGGATATATTTCAGGTATTAATTTTTTAAACAGTGGATTATTAAATATTATTATGTCATCTACATATCGGAATATTTGCCAATTAATATTATTTTGTAGAAAGTATTCTCTTTCGTACCAGAACAATATTAAATTTGCTAGTAACGGACTAGAAGAAGTACCCATGGGAACGCCTTCTGATTGAATATATATTTTATTTTTAAATTCTATATAGTTAAAATTTAAAAATGTTTCCAGTAGAGTTTTTGCTGTTTTAAGATCTAATTTAAATGTTTTATATCTGTTATGAATAATTTTAATGTAGAAAGTTTTGTCATTAATTAATTCATTAAATAAATTGGTTATTTTATTATTTAGATCTCTTAAATTTATTTTAGAATATAGGTCCTCAAAGTCAAATGTGTGTACTGTTTCAATGTTTGTCCAATTGTTCATTAAATAATTAATGATTTTTTTATTTGAGTCGATAAATTTATAATTATATTTATTAGTTAATTTATTTATAATAAATTGTAGTGTTGAGGCTAATTGTATATCAATATTTTTTATGACTGAATTTATACCAGATGTGATTGTTCTGAAAGAAATAGGTTTTTTGTGTAGTTTAGGAATTATATAGAACTTTGGTATGTTTGGATTTTTGTGGTTATTATAAATTTTTAGTGAATTTTCAACATTTTTGATGTCTTTTTTGATTTTTGTGCCTGTAGTTCTAGCAAAAGTGTATTTATGATTATTATCAATTTCCTTTTTTAGTATATCGTGGTATAGATTTTTACAAATTAAAGATAAATTATTGGGACATTTATCTATAGGAGTGATAATATAGTCCTTCTGTAAATTAATTATATTTTCTTTGAAAGAAGGAATGTCTGAATTGGGTTTTGTGTATTTAAGTGTATTATTATAATAATTTATAATTTCCTTTTTAATATTATGTTTCCATTCCAGAAAAGTAAATTCTGGAATACTGTATTTTATACTAGTTTTATTTATGAAAATATCTATATCTTTTAATATAGATTTAATTGTATTATTATAATTGTGTTTAATTTGAGGTATATATTTATACCCTTTATTTAAAATTTCTTGATATTCTGGATTTAAAAAAGAAAAGTTGCTAGTTAATATATGACCTGAGTACTTATATTTATCAATATAGTTGTTGCAATTACATTTAATTTTTTAAAATTTGCCAAATTATTAATAAATTGGTTATAATTGCAAACTAAATTACCTATATTTTTATTGTATCTCCAGATTGTTTTAAAATTTAAATTTTTTATAGGGAAAAGATTATTGATGATTTGGTTATTAAAAATATCATTAAATTTAATATGATTAAATAAATTGTTATTAAATTTAATGATAATATTAATGTTATTAGTATTTTGTTTAATTTTTCTGTATTTAAAGATGTCGTGTGTGATATCTATTAATCTGTTAGTCAGATTATGAATTTTAATATATTCTATGAGTTTGATAAATTTATTATTATTTAGTTTAAATAATGTTTTAATAAATTTATCGACGAAGTTGTTAGTGTACATTTGTTTTGGGTCCAGTAATTCTTCAAATTCAATGTAACCTAATTTATTTGTAGTTTTACCTCTAGTTTTATTAGGTTTAGTTTTAAATTCATTTTTATATTTGCAACTGATTTCATAAGTTGAAATTTCTTCTGTTTGTGGTTTGTATGTGTAGTTTAATTCGTCGTTAAGTCCATAAGGGAATAATGTGTTGTGTTTATAAATGTAGTTGTTTTCTAATAATAGTCGTTGTTTTTTGTTTTGACATATGTCTAGTATTTCTATCTTAAAGTTGTTAAAAGTATGTAATTGATTGTGTTCTTTCATATATATATTACCAATTGATTTTTTAGCGTGGTTTCTATGTAGGTTTATTCGTATATTTAATGGATTACAAGTTTGTCCTATATATGATAGTTGACAAATTTGGCATGTTAATTTATAAATAGTATTCACTAATTTACAACTAGTTGTTTGAAAAGTGTCATGGTTCTTAAGAGAGGGACAAGTTTGACAATTTTTTCTTAGGCAATTCTTAGCGAGTTTAAATTAACATAAAAGAGGTGCTAACACTAATATGTTTGTAGTTTTTTTTAGTTTTTTTAGTTTGTTATTCTTATGAATTTTTTAAATATATTTTACTTAATTGTTTTTGTGGTGATAAAATTTGTAATAAATTGAATAATTAATCTATAAATATATAGATATTACTGTTTGTTATCTGTTATATTTTTAAGAATAACTAATAAAAAAAACATCTTTAAACTAACAAAAACACTGAAAAAAACAAAAGTTCTGAAATTATTTTTTTTTCTAGAATTACTTTTATAATTTAATTTTTAATAATCAAACAATGAAAGATAATTAAAATTTGTATGAAGATTTATTTATATTAGAATATCTAATATAATTTAATTTGTATATTATGTTATATATAAAAAAAATATATCATAGAGCAAGCTCATATGAATTAATATAGTGTAGAAACTATATAACAAAATTATAACAGTGATTCTAATTTTAAAAAATTTAAGGAGCAAACTGATAATAATGATAACTTATATCAGTTAGATTTGATTAGATTAGCAAGCTAAATCTAAATTAATTATAATAATAAATAGTTATTTAATTTTATAGTCCAGTTTTGTATTAAAATTATCTTCACTATTATGATCATTTAAATACAAATTATAAAATTTGTAAAATGTTATTAATTTGTAGATAGAGAGAGAAAAAAAAATCCTTTACTTCTATTACATCCTCAAGTTAATTATATATTTATAATTAATAACAATAAAAAAAATTAACAAAGTAACGTCTATTACATCGGCTTTTACACGTCATTCAGACATACTCTAATCCTATATATAGAATAATCGAAGAGATAATATATATAATAGTTAGAAAAAAGAGAGAAAGACAGAACCATGCACTTTTAATCAAACTAATAATAAGGAAAAAAAAAAAAAAGAGTTTTATAAAGAAGGTAGATAAGATTGTTAGTATATATATATATTTTTTTTTATGATTTTATATTTTATCCTTTTTTTTTTTTTTTTTTAAAGATTTTTAAAGGTTTTTTTATTTTATAATATGATTATAAATAGTTGTATTTAGTAATATATCTATAGTATGAATTAACATTTGTTATAAGTTTGGATATTATGTTTTGAAACCCTAATGGTAGACCAGACATACACAAAAAACTTTAAATTGAAATAAATTGGAAAAAGAGATCTGCTGGAACGGGGATCATCAGATAAAATTCCAGCGACATTTCAACCCCTCCTTTATTATGTCATAGATCTCTTTTAAACCGTATTTTATGTGTTAATATTAAGTTGTTCAGTGAAATATTTAAATGAACATATAACAGATACAAGTGTTAACAAATTCAAACTGTAAACCTACCTTGACCGCTGCGTCCTCCATTGTGTATATCTATTTCTGGCTGGCACATGTCGCGGGAGGGGAATGTCCCCCCACATTTCAAATTTAGACCATTTCTTCAGAATTTTTTTGAACAACAAGAAAATTAAAGAAGATAGGAAAAATAGTTAAAGGAAGAAAGCTAAGTTTTATAATCTTTACAGATAGTTATATCAAAATAACTGATTTAACACTTAATCATCTTTTAATATTCCTTTAAAAAGGCAAATTATAAGAGTTTAATAAAGCTATTAATTGTGCAAATTCATCTTTATTTAACTTCCATTTTCCTCCCCAGAAATTGGAGATTAAACAAAAATGAACTATATACTTTAACACTTTAAAAATCTTGTGAAAAAATCTTTTAATCAGTTATTTAATAAAAGTTTAATTAACTGTTAAAGATTATAAATTTGTATTAGTTAATATTAAGAGAAATTATAGAAAGTTGATTTCATAAATGGATATTTCCATTTATTTTTTTTTAAATATTTTATAATTGATATACTGTTGAAATATTTTACTTGTTTGATACTAAATTTGTTTTTGTTTATAATCTTTAACAGTTAATTAAACTTTTATTAAATAACTGATTAAAAGATTTTTTCACAAGATTTTTAAAGTGTTAAAGTATATAGTTCATTTTTGTTTAATCTCCAATTTCTGGGGAGGAAAATGGAAGTTAAATAAAGATGAATTTGCACAATTAATAGCTTTATTAAACTCTTATAATTTGCCTTTCAAAGGAATATTAAAAGATGATTAAGTGTTAAATCAGTTATTTTGATATAACTATCAGTAAAGATTATAAAACTTAGCTTTCTTCCTTTAACTATTTTTCCTATCTTCTTTAATTTTCTTGTTGTTCAAAAAAATTCTGAAGAAATGGTCTAAATTTGAAATGTGGGGGGACATTCCCCTCCCGCGACATGTGCCAGCCAGAAATAGATATACACAATGGAGGACGCAGCGGTCAAGGTAGGTTTACAGTTTGAATTTGTTAACACTTGTATCTGTTATATGTTCATTTAAATATTTCACTGAAACAACTTAATATTAACACATAAAATACGGTTTAAAAGAGATCTATGACATAATAAAGGAGGGGTTGAAATGTCGCTGGAATTTTATCTGATGATCCCCGTTCCAGCAGATCTCTTTTTCCAATTTATTTCAATTTAAAGTTTTTTGTGTATGTCTGGTCTACCATTAGGGTTTCAAAACATAATATCCAAACTTATAACAAATGTTAATTCATACTATAGATATATTACTAAATACAACTATTTATAATCATATTATAAAATAAAAAAACCTTTAAAAATCTTTAAAAAAAAAAAAAAAAAAAGGATAAAATATAAAATCATAAAAATATATATATATATATACTAACAATCTTATCTACCTTCTTTATAAAACTCTTTTTTTTTTTTTCCTTATTATTAGTTTGATTAAAAGTGCATGGTTCTGTCTTTCTCTCTTTTTTCTAACTATTATATATATTATCTCTTCGATTATTCTATATATAGGATTAGAGTATGTCTGAATGACGTGTAAAAGCCGATGTAATAGACGTTACTTTGTTAATTTTTTTTATTGTTATTAATTATAAATATATAATTAACTTGAGGATGTAATAGAAGTAAAGGATTTTTTTTTTCTCTCTCTATCTACAAATTAATAACATTTTACAAATTTTATAATTTGTATTTAAATGATCATAATAGTGAAGATAATTTTAATACAAAACTGGACTATAAAATTAAATAACTATTTATTATTATAATTAATTTAGATTTATCTTGCTAATCTAATCAAATCTAACTGATATAAGTTATCATTATTATCAGTTTGCTCCTTAAATTTTTTAAAATTAGAATCACTGTTATAATTTTGTTATATAGTTTCTACACTATATTAATTCATATGAGCTTGCTCTATGATATATTTTTTTTTATATATAACATAATATACAAATTAAATTATATTAGATATTCTAATATAAATAAATCTTCATACAAATTTTAATTATCTTTCATTGTTTGATTATTAAAAATTAAATTATAAAAGTAATTCTAGAAAAAAAAATAATTTCAGAACTTTTGTTTTTTTCAGTGTTTTTGTTAGTTTAAAGATGTTTTTTTTATTAGTTATTCTTAAAAATATAACAGATAACAAACAGTAATATCTATATATTTATAGATTAATTATTCAATTTATTACAAATTTTATCACCACAAAAACAATTAAGTAAAATATATTTAAAAAATTCATAAGAATAACAAACTAAAAAAACTAAAAAAAACTACAAACATATTAGTGTTAGCACCTCTTTTATGTTAATTTAAACTCGCTAAGAATTGCCTAAGAAAAAATTGTCAAACTTGTCCCTCTCTTAAGAACCATGACACTTTTCAAACAACTAGTTGTAAATTAGTGAATACTATTTATAAATTAACATGCCAAATTTGTCAACTATCATATATAGGACAAACTTGTAATCCATTAAATATACGAATAAACCTACATAGAAACCACGCTAAAAAATCAATTGGTAATATATATATGAAAGAACACAATCAATTACATACTTTTAACAACTTTAAGATAGAAATACTAGACATATGTCAAAACAAAAAACAACGACTATTATTAGAAAACAACTACATTTATAAACACAACACATTATTCCCTTATGGACTTAACGACGAATTAAACTACACATACAAACCACAAACAGAAGAAATTTCAACTTATGAAATCAGTTGCAAATATAAAAATGAATTTAAAACTAAACCTAATAAAACTAGAGGTAAAACTACAAATAAATTAGGTTACATTGAATTTGAAGAATTACTGGACCCAAAACAAATGTACACTAACAACTTCGTCGATAAATTTATTAAAACATTATTTAAACTAAATAATAATAAATTTATCAAACTCATAGAATATATTAAAATTCATAATCTGACTAACAGATTAATAGATATCACACACGACATCTTTAAATACAGAAAAATTAAACAAAATACTAATAACATTAATATTATCATTAAATTTAATAACAATTTATTTAATCATATTAAATTTAATGATATTTTTAATAACCAAATCATCAATAATCTTTTCCCTATAAAAAATTTAAATTTTAAAACAATCTGGAGATACAATAAAAATATAGGTAATTTAGTTTGCAATTATAACCAATTTATTAATAATTTGGCAAATTTTAAAAAAATTAAATGTAATTGCAACAACTATATTGATAAATATAAGTACTCAGGTCATATATTAACTAGCAACTTTTCTTTTTTAAATCCAGAATATCAAGAAATTTTAAATAAAGGGTATAAATATATACCTCAAATTAAACACAATTATAATAATACAATTAAATCTATATTAAAAGATATAGATATTTTCATAAATAAAACTAGTATAAAATACAGTATTCCAGAATTTACTTTTCTGGAATGGAAACATAATATTAAAAAGGAAATTATAAATTATTATAATAATACACTTAAATACACAAAACCCAATTCAGACATTCCTTCTTTCAAAGAAAATATAATTAATTTACAGAAGGACTATATTATCACTCCTATAGATAAATGTCCCAATAATTTATCTTTAATTTGTAAAAATCTATACCACGATATACTAAAAAAGGAAATTGATAATAATCATAAATACACTTTTGCTAGAACTACAGGCACAAAAATCAAAAAAGACATCAAAAATGTTGAAAATTCACTAAAAATTTATAATAACCACAAAAATCCAAACATACCAAAGTTCTATATAATTCCTAAACTACACAAAAAACCTATTTCTTTCAGAACAATCACATCTGGTATAAATTCAGTCATAAAAAATATTGATATACAATTAGCCTCAACACTACAATTTATTATAAATAAATTAACTAATAAATATAATTATAAATTTATCGACTCAAATAAAAAAATCATTAATTATTTAATGAACAATTGGACAAACATTGAAACAGTACACACATTTGACTTTGAGGACCTATATTCTAAAATAAATTTAAGAGATCTAAATAATAAAATAACCAATTTATTTAATGAATTAATTAATGACAAAACTTTCTACATTAAAATTATTCATAACAGATATAAAACATTTAAATTAGATCTTAAAACAGCAAAAACTCTACTGGAAACATTTTTAAATTTTAACTATATAGAATTTAAAAATAAAATATATATTCAATCAGAAGGCGTTCCCATGGGTACTTCTTCTAGTCCGTTACTAGCAAATTTAATATTGTTCTGGTACGAAAGAGAATACTTTCTACAAAATAATATTAATTGGCAAATATTCCGATATGTAGATGACATAATAATATTTAATAATCCACTGTTTAAAAAATTAATACCTGAAATATATCCTAAATACTTGAAACTTAAGAACAATGAAAAAATTTATAGAAACAAAAAAGTTAACTTTTTAGACTTGAATATAGACCTTACAAATAGTGCTGTTAGAGTTTATAATAAAAAGAGTAATTATAATTTCAATATTATAAAATACTGTAATATGAATTCTAATATATCATTAAATTGCTGTAAAGGTATATATTATGGTCAGTTTCTAAGATTTTATAGAATAAATAATATATTAGATAATTTCATAGAAGATGTTAAAAATTTAAACATGGAATTTATTAAAAACAAATTTAGTATCAAACAAGTAAAATATTTCAACAGTATATCAATTATAAAATATTTAAAAAAAAATAAATGGAAATATCCATTTATGAAATCAACTTTCTATAATTTCTCTTAATATTAACTAATACAAATTTATAATCTTTAACAGTTAATTAAACTTTTATTAAATAACTGATTAAAAGATTTTTTCACAAGATTTTTAAAGTGTTAAAGTATATAGTTCATTTTTGTTTAATCTCCAATTTCTGGGGAGGAAAATGGAAGTTAAATAAAGATGAATTTGCACAATTAATAGCTTTATTAAACTCTTATAATTTGCCTTTTTAAAGGAATATTAAAAGATGATTAAGTGTTAAATCAGTTATTTTGATATAACTATCTGTAAAGATTATAAAACTTAGCTTTCTTCCTTTAACTATTTTTCCTATCTTCTTTAATTTTCTTGTTGTTCAAAAAAATTCTGAAGAAATGGTCTAAATTTGAAATGTGGGGGGACATTCCCCTCCCGCGACATGTGCCAGCCAGAAATAGATATACACAATGGAGGACGCAGCGGTCAAGGTAGGTTTACAGTTTGAATTTGTTAACACTTGTATCTGTTATATGTTCATTTAAATATTTCACTGAAACAACTTAATATTAACACATAAAATACGGTTTAAAAGAGATCTATGACATAATAAAGGAGGGGTTGAAATGTCGCTGGAATTTTATCTGATGATCCCCGTTCCAGCAGATCTCTTTTTCCAATTTATTTCAATTTAAAGTTTTTTGTGTATGTCTGGTCTACCATTAGGGTTTCAAAACATAATATCCAAACTTATAACAAATGTTAATTCATACTATAGATATATTACTAAATACAACTATTTATAATCATATTATAAAATAAAAAAACCTTTAAAAATCTTTAAAAAAAAAAAAAAAAAAAGGATAAAATATAAAATCATAAAAATATATATATATATATACTAACAATCTTATCTACCTTCTTTATAAAACTCTTTTTTTTTTTCCTTATTATTAGTTTGATTAAAAGTGCATGGTTCTGTCTTTCTCTCTTTTTTCTAACTATTATATATATTATCTCTTCGATTATTCTATATATAGGATTAGAGTATGTCTGAATGACGTGTAAAAGCCGATGTAATAGACGTTACTTTGTTAATTTTTTTTTATTGTTATTAATTATAAATATATAATTAACTTGAGGATGTAATAGAAGTAAAGGATTTTTTTTTTCTCTCTCTATCTACAAATTAATAACATTTTACAAATTTTATAATTTGTATTTAAATGATCATAATAGTGAAGATAATTTTAATACAAAACTGGACTATAAAATTAAATAACTATTTATTATTATAATATATATATATATATATATATGTGTGTTTGTGTTTGTGCGAAAGTAAGAACAAATACAAAAATCAACGCTTTGTTGATTTTTTATTCCATCACTAGATGGTGCTTTTCTATCTAATATTATCATGTGAGCTGTCAGAATATGCCTTTTTATTTTTAATATATATAGATATATAGTAAAAAGTTGAAATATTACACACACATATGTACTTACCAAATAATAAATGTGGAATTAAGTAGAAAACATGTTCTATAAAGAAGACCCACTAATCTTCGTTCTAAAAACTTTCTCCAAACCGTCCAACTAAGTAGAATTTAATCTCTGTACTAATGTTTTTTTGTAATCTTCTGGCAAATATCTACGGATCAAAAAACGAATTATCAGTGTTAGCTGGGTCAATAGTCATTTATATATAAATTTCTTTTTATATTTTTCATTAAAATCAATGATTTAACCATTTTTTTTCTCATAGATTTCCATTAAATCTATGAACTCATTCTAAGACCATC
>CP092866.1:29169342-29197728 GCA_030710605.1 Cordylochernes scorpioides | reverse complement strand
ACTTACCACATAAATATATTTGAAAGATATACACAAGTATATATATTTTTTGAAAATAAAGCAATCCATAAATGATTCTTTAAATAATGATGCGGTTTGGGCAATGTTGATCAAATCAAAAACAATGGTTGCCTGTAAAGTCGGTTTTACGGGCGAAGATTTTACGTGACAACGGTAGAATATTTATTGATATGAATATAATTAAATTACACAATAGGAACAAGGAATTGAATGAAAATAAGAATTGCACAAATTTTAACTATAGAAATATATTTTGTTTACTAAAACATTGTACATGTACAGCTGACGATACTTTAACCACACGTGTGAACTTGTATTATGACGCTTTCTTGTTTTTCCAACGCCAAGAACGTTCGAGAAAGACAAAGACAGAGACAAGCATGCGCCGATTCAATGCGCCTAATTCTCTAGCGCTGCGCGCGCAGCACTCTCGTTCGGTGACTCATCGTAACGTTACCGGGCGTTACACTTTTTCATAAGTGACTCCCAGCCGCAACCTAATTTAAGACGTTGTCACGTCAAAAAGGCATATATTGGATCAAAATATCATTTATTTTACCAATATTTCAGTTGGCTGAACGTCAACCTTTATCAAGGTGTTATAACATTTCAAAGACTTTGAAAATTTTGGTAATATAAATGATATTTTGATACAATATATGCCTTTTGACGTGACAACGTCTTAAATTAGGTTGCGGCTGGGAGACACTTATGAAAAAGTGTAACGCCCGGTAACGTTACGATGAGTCACCGAACGAGAGTGCTGCGCGCGCAGCGCTAGAGAATTAGGCGCATTGAATCGGCGCATGCTTGTCTCTGTCTTTGTCTTTCTCGAACGTTCTTGGCGTTGGAAAAACAAGAAAGCGTCATAATACAAGTTCACACGTGTGGTTAAAGTATCGTCAGCTGTGTCTGTAGTGAAAATGTGGAGTGCTTAGATTCGTCATTTACAACAACTACAACAATAAAGGTAAATAATTGTACACTGATATTTCATTATCGTAAACTATGATTGATTGATTAATTGTTAGATTGACACAAAAGTTGAGAAACTGAGTTTATAGGTTATGTCATACTATTGATAAATGTTGATAGTGTTAAGTAAATTATTAGTTTAAAATTAATTAATTAATTAATTATTATTTTACAAATTTTAAATAGCTTCAAATTTATTTAGCAAAAATTTGAACCTTCGATCTGAATAAATGTTTTGATTTTCGAATTGATTCTTTAAAATTACAAATATTAAGAAAAAGTGGCAGATATAAGAAAACTTTATTTAAACTGTGTTGAGCAAGAATTTTAACATCTAATATAAGTAAATGTTTTAATTTTCAACTTCATCATTTACAATTACAAATTTTATTTAATTTCAAATTTATTTAGCAAAAAAAGCCAGTACGTGCCACCGTTCGTGCAAGTTGATTCTAGTATACCGATTCTTCTGTGTGGTGATTTTAACAAAAACGTAAAGCCTGACAACTCGTTTCTTAATTTCATGAAAAATACGTATAATCTTGATTGCGTATCAAACGTTTCTAAGTCAACTACGTTAAAAGGAACAACTATCGACTTGACTTTCGCAAGACACATTACAGCAGAAACACTTCCTTTCATTTCATATTTCTCCTATCATCGTCCTATCCTCAACAAAATCACTCAAATAGGAATTAGTTAAGTTTAAGTTTACATGTACAATGTTTTAGTAAACAAAAATATATTTCTATAGTTAAAATTTGTGCAATTCTTATTTTCATTCAATTCCTTGTTCCTATTGTGCAATTTAATTATATTCATATCAATAAATATTCTTCCGTTGTCACGTAAAATCTTCGCCCGTAAAACCGACTTTACATGGCAACCATTGTTTTTTTTTTAATTAAAAAAATATATATATGTTATGAATTTTTTTTGTTAGACAAAGGATCGATAAGATAAAGGGTTAAAGGTGCAGTCGTGATAAAAAAAATATAATTATTTACCATCAAGTAGTTTTTATTTTCAATTACTCGAAGAAATATTACACATTAGTTATTTTCACAATTATATAGAATTTAAGAAGTTAATCCTATGTTAGTGATTGAAAAAGATAGATATGTTAACTACGCATATTTACAACAAAACTGAAAGCTATTCTAAAAACGATGACAACAAAAGTAGAATTATCAATGAATAAAATATATATATTTTTAAAATATAGAAATATTTGAGTTTTCAGATTATATAATATATATATTGTATATAAATACATATTTATCATGTACCCACCTTTTTATTCGTCTGCATTTATTGACATATATAAAAATATATTTTTATCTTTTGCTTATAAATATATATGCTATTTTAAATTTATTTATTGTTTCACACCCACACATAATATTCTAAATGCATATAATAATATATTGTATATATAACACACACAATATGAATATATTTATATTTGAAATAATTTACCAAAATGTATAGAATTGGAAAAAATAGAAAAGAAGAAAAATATATAGAAAAGTTCTTGGATAATAAATATTCTTAACTTGACTCAAGAAATTTCCCTGTGGTTTTTCTGTTAAATTAAACCGAAAAAAAAGGGAAGGTATATAAAAGAAGTTTTTTTCATTTGAAAGAATTTTTCTTGAATTTCGTAGGGAATGAACAATGTGAGTTGAGGAAATATTTACCATTTAGTTATAGCTTTAAAATCCATCAAAAATAAATCTTTTCAAAAAATATTTCAATATAGGTCGGTACATATTTCAATATTTGTAAAATAATATCCACTTTTCGAACTTATATTTAAAAATAATTTTGTTTTCTGAATATTTAGTTGTAATATATATTTAATGTTGGAATATTACAGAGTAACAATGGCTATAGATGAGACTGAGTTTGAAAAGGAACTTGTATGTATATAATGTTTTAGTTTTGTTTTCGTTGTTTTCACGTAAAACATATTACAATATTTGTTTCATATAATTGCTATTAATAATAAATAATATGTAAAGTTAAATTGGTTACGGATTCATCCTTCTTACTTACTTTAATTACATAACATTTAATAATTCGAAAAAGTGTTGAATGTTATTTTCATATATTATTTTTATTCTATGATTGTAAAATAATCTGTGACTTAATATCTGTGGTGTTAGGAATGTATATATATATTTGTGAGGCAATAGATATGTTATATTAGAAAGATGTATTTTTACCCTGTAAGGCTAACTTGGATAATATAGAAAAATAACGTTGATTATTTATTGTGTCGCGGTCTCACGCAATTCTGGCGTTAACTACCCGTTTCATGATTTTTCAAGATGCCTGAAGGATCAATATTTTTGGTTGTTGAGATACAGCTTGCACCACGCTATTGAGGGCCAACAGCCACATATGTGGTTAGCTTTTCTTGATTATTCAAGACTGGGTAATTTCAAAATTAAAAGAAATTTTTTACCTGATTTTTATTTTACTTTTTCAAATAATTTCTGGGTAACTATTGCTCACATAAAGAATATTTTTTTTAATTTTAAATGATAGTAATGATTGAGCTTCACCAACAAAATAGATTTACTCTAATATTTAAATAATTTGTTAACATTTATTTCGTTTGGTTTTAGTTATATGGAATTCAGTTTAGACCGCCTTCAGTTAAAATATTTATTTTTATTATTACAGAAGCACGAAATCTATCAGACTATTGTGCTATATTATAATTATTTACATATATATCTTTAATTATTTACACGATGAATTAGTAGTGATTTATAAATCTGTGTACAAATAGCTCTAAACTTGACAAAGTTTCCATAAGATTGACTATATACAGAAAGATGATTTGGCATTATGTCAAAGTAAACAAGTACAATTTGGTTAGTCAGAGGGTAAGCCAACAAAAGATACTCTGGTGTTTCAACATCTAGACAGCATTCACATGTTGGATCATTTATAACTCTCAAGTCAAATATTGTTATTAAATGTATCCCTGCCCAGAAGTCATCCTCTACGTGGTGGGCGTGGGAGAAGCAGCACAAGTAAGGGACTGCCCTGTAGGGTGAAGTATGGTGTCGTGAGCCCCGAGCTGCTACGGTAACCGTGAACAGGAACTCTGAAATATGGCTGACTAACGGGGCAATGGCACCCTCCATTCCATGGAGCAACAAATGAACAAGACACCACCATTAAAAGTATCAGATGGAAAAGTACAATTTTATTTAGTATTTGCATAACCCTTTTCAAATCTTCAAACTACACTAAACTATCATATTATAGAGATTATAACATGGTTATCCAAAAGATAGAGGCTGCCTGGCCGACATTCATAGTTCTTCAAATTAAAAATACTTCTGTAAGTAAATCTTTTTATTATCTCGACGTTTCGACAAAATTCTGTCCTCGTCAGGAGCGAACAAAAATTAAAACATTTGACAAGGCGTTAAAAATTATTTTTGATTATAATTTTTCAACGCTTCACCAAATGTTTTAATTTTTGTTCGCTCCTGACGAGAACAAAAGATTTTTTTCGAAACGTCAAGATCAAAAAATGATTTACAGGCCGAAGTATCTTTAATTTTAAGTAATATAACATGGTTATTCCTGGACTCTCCTGAAATATTTTCTTTTTTTGTATTTTCTTGAATATGATATGTTTGTTCATATTATTTCTAATTCTAAAGAAATTATTCATTTTCGAATGGGGAATTTCAGATTTTTATCTTTGTACTCTCAATTATTCTTTAGAATTAGCCAGAACGCTCTCTGAGATGTTTTTAATATTATCATCATTAGTTCAGTGTAGATTTAATTTCAGAATCTAACTGTATAAAGGCTAGAATGACGTTTAACAAGTTTTACAGTAAATTTTTCTTTTTACAGAACGAAAAATCGTAATTTTTAAGGAGAAATAACGATTATTCCTATCCTTAGGGATGAAATATGAAAGGATGAATTGTGAAAGGTAATGATGAACAGAAAAATAAAAGTGTCCAGGAATGGCAAAATTCTATTTTCATTAATCGATCAATTTTGTAACACTTTTGTTTCGTGGGATGTGATTCTTTTAATAATATCATCAAATATTATCTCTATATAAACACCTTACTGCATATTATAAAGGTTATTGAATAAGAGGGCTTGTCTAATCAATGGTGAACTTTCTCAGCTGTTTCGTCATATCTAATTCTTTGTTCTGCAATGCTGGTTCTGCAATGCTGGTGTCATTGCTAAGCAGTTAAAACATAGCTGGACATAGATTCTGTTAAAAAGATGTTGACACACATTAATATGTTCTAATACCTTAATAAAGGTTGGCGTTCAGCCAACTGAAATATTGGTTAAATAAATGATATTGTGATCCAATATATGCCTTTTTAATTAAAGATTTATTTATGGTTTGCTCTATTTTCAAAACAATAGATTGTGTGTGTGGGCAATCTCTGTAGGCTTTACTGCCACATTTAGAACTAACCATTGGTCCTTTTTATATGATACTTGCGGGGGTCGGTGGAAGGCTGGTTAAACCGTTTGGTTTTCTACCACTACGACCCGGGTTCGATTCCCGCATTGGACACTTTTTTCTGTTTAAAAAATTAAAAAAAAAATGCTCCAATGGCCCCCGATTCTTGCAAAGTCTAACCCCACCAGCGAGTGCAAGTAACCAAACGGGGTTCTGGCACATTTGTAAGTGCAAATTCGAACTGCTTTTCACATGTGTAGACATGTGGTGTGCTTACAATAAAAAAAAAAGTCGCTAACTACCCACCATGATTATCATGGCCTGTACCACGTGTACTAGGGATAAGCAAAAAAATATATATATGATGCTTGCTTCTTATTATTATTATTCCGGATTTTATATTTGAAAAATTTATATTATAATCTACCTCAAAACCCATTTGCATTATTTATATTTTAAGATATATTTTGGATTCCCACATAATATTTATGCAAACTAATATTTAAAAAATGTTTATTTATATATATATATACAAGTACAGTATTTATCTAGCTGTTAAAACCCATACCAAATGTAAATATATAAGCATATATATGTACTAAAAATAAATTTTAAAATATTTACCTAAGGGAGGATGTTTTTCTACATAATTCCAAAATTGATATATTCATAAGTTGAAATATTTAAAAATATATATGTTTTCATAATATTCTGGGTAAAATATTCAAGCAATCAATTTCTGTGGCACCCGTTTTAAATTCGTTCAAAATTTTAAATTTATAACAAATACAATCATTACTAATAAATATATGATATATTTAAATTTTTATATTAAAACGTGGACCAGTTTTACCTTATATTCCCAATGTGGATATTTTGTAATTAAAAATATATAAGAATACTCTACATCAACATGGAGGTCAACGACTTATGTTTAAAATAGTAAAAAATCGAAATTTCTCTGGGATTAGATGGATAAATATGTTTAAATATTATGATACATTAGCGCGCCATCTGTTATCAAAATTCGAAACTATTATAGACGCGTATGATTCTTTTTAAAATAAAAAAATTCTACTGTCCTTACTGCAATTCACCATTGATGAGACAGATCCTCTCATTAATTTTTCCATTGCAGTAAGGACAGTAGAAATTGTTTTATTTAAAAAAAAGAATCATACGCGTCTATAATAGTTTCGAATTTTGATGTTAAAATTTATTGATTATGATGAATAGTTGATATTTATTCAGATAGATGGCGCAAGCCATTAGCAAACTTTAGTTGCACTATCAGGAGATAGCGTTTTTTCTTAATTCTCATGTCTTTTTAGCATAGCAAAACATGATAAAAATGACTATTGATTTTAAATATTTGGTATATTCAGCATAGCAATGCATGATAAAAGTGACTCTACCTTTTATATATTTGGTTAATCTTTAAACAAGTTTAATTCACAGATATTTATCCATTTGTTAATGAAAATGCATCAATACGTTGAACTTGAAACAGAACACTATGCTCTAATTAAACATTATCTTTGAAATCGAATCAAGGTCTCGGTAAAGATATCCAGTTTAACAAATTGAGAAAGTCCATCTGAAGACGATCATATTGAACTTGAATGGTTATCATTAGTTCAAAATATCTTCGATTTTACTTATTCTCATAGATAACTAAATCCATGTTCCTATGGCAAAAACTAGTTGTCAACTGGAGAGGTATCAAGGAATATTTGATGAAAAATATCGCTATACCACTGGAATGACATATGTCATAGTTCTTAGCCATACCATAGAACTATATTCACAATGACTGGTGTTATATAGAAAAGTTCATCAACTTCTATTCGAATAATTACAATGACGATTGATTGAATGGGGTAGAATATCTTGCCTTTATATATTGATGGAAACTGAATACATTTGAATTTATACGAATATTATACTTTAATTCAAATGACTTCTTACTAGCACGCATGATTTATATAGTCAGGAGTACAGAGTTTCCTGGTATTCCCTCTTATCTGGACTGGACCGACCGGTCAGGGAAAACAGTGGCGCCACATGGAAGGTAGAAAATTCAGTTCTCCCCTCTTGCTCTAACTGCTGGGTCGATATGGCTCATGTACATAGTAACTTTTATTTTATTTAAAATCTTTCATATAACTATTTAAATAAATATATAAGGTAATTCGGAAGCCTATTTAATTATTTTTCTTCGCGACAATATAAATACAATAACACTAGCTTCTTCTTTTAACAATGGGTATGGAACGACTGTCAATTCTCTAAGCCTTATTAAAGTTTTATCTACATATATAGGGATGTTTTTATAAAGTTAAACATCAATGATAGAAAACAACAGTATTGATAGAAAAATCGAAATTCTTCTATTATATTCATAATTCAAATCTACTTAACTCTTATTATGGCTTAGTTATATTTCAAAAGTGTGAATATACAGTGTATAATCTATTCTTACACTTATGGACAAAACTTAATATATATTATATTTTTATTTAAATATCAAATTCCGCAATATGTTGAAAATTCTCTATATATTTCTATATATAATCAATAATTTAAAACTTATACCGAAATTAAAGTTTGAAACAAAATATTGCAAGTAAAAACTTGAAATCCTAATGTACATTATAAAATAATTGAATTGCTTTAAACTCTATGAAAACCCTAATTGAAAGAATTAAGAAAAAAGGCATCTACTTATATATTTGCCTTATTCTGTCTGTCTGTCTGAAGCTCACGGATAGAATGCGCGCCCATTGGCCGCCAGCAAACACGTGACCTCCCTGCCCGCCAGCAAACACGTGACCTCCCTGCCCGCCCCCCTCTAGACAACCCTGTTATCAGCTGTGTGTTACATCCACCTGTCTATACAGACCACCCTGTCTATAGCGACCACTCTAGACAACCCTGTTATCAGCTGTGTGATGCATCCACCTGTCTATACAGACCACCCTGTCTATAGCGACCACTCTAGACAACCCTGTTATCAGCTGTGTGATGCATCGGCCTGTCTATACAGACCACCCTGTCTATAGCGACCACTCTAGACAACCCTGTTTTCAGCTGTGTGATACATCCACCTGTCTATACAGACCACCCTGTCAATAGCGACCACCACCCTGTCTATAGCGACCACTCTAGACAACCCTGTTATCAGCTGTGTGATACATCCACCTGTCTATACAGACCACCCTGTCAATAGCGACCACCACCCTGTCTATAGCGACCACTCTAGACAACCCTGTTATCGGCTGTGTGATACAATCACCTGTCTATACAGACCACCCTGTCAATAGCGACACCACCCTGTCTATAGCGACCACTCTAGACAACCCTGTTATCAGCTGTGTGATGCATCCACCTGTCTATACAGACCACCCTGTCTATAGCGACCACTCTAGACAACCCTGTTATCAGCTGTGTGATACATCCACCTGTCTATACAGACCACCCTGTCTATAACGACCACTCTAGACAACCCTGTTATCAGCTGTGTGATACATCCACCTGTCTATACAGACCACCCTGTCTATAGCGACCACTCTAGACAACCCTGTTATCAGCTGTGTGATACATCCACCTGTCTATACAGACCACCCTGTCTATAGCGACCACTCTAGACAACCCTGTTATCAGCTGTGTGATACATCCACCTGTCTATACAGACCACCCTGTCAATAGCGACCACCACCCTGTCTATTGCGACCACTCTAGACAACCCTGTTATCAGCTGTGTGATACATCCACCTGTCTATACAGACCACCCTGTCAATAGCGACCACCACCCTGTCTATAGCGACCACTCTAGACAACCCTGTTATCAGCTGTGTGATACATCCACCTGTCTATATAGACCACCCTGTCAATAGCGACCACCACCCTGTCTATAGCGACCACTCTAGACAACCCTGTTATCAGCTGTGTGATGCATCCACCTGTCTATACAGACCACCCTGTCTATAGCGACCACTCTAGACAACCCTGTTATCAGCTGTGTGATACATCCACCTGTCTATAGCGACCACTCTAGCCAACCCTGTTATCTGCTGTGTGATACATCCACCTGTCTATACAGACCACCCTGTCTATAGCGACCACTCTAGACAACCCTGTTATCAGCTGTGTGATACATCAACCTGTCTATACAGACCACCCTGTCAATAGCGACCACCCAAGACAACGTTTATAAAATATATACGCACTCGGGTAAGACCCGGGCGTTGCCCGGGCCTTTCGTCTAGTATATAAATAATATATTTGCCTTATTCTGTCTGTTTGTCTGTTTGTCTGAAGCTCACGGATAGAATGCGCGCTCATTGGCTGCAAGGGAACACGTGTCCTCCCTGCCCCCCTCTAGACAACCCTGTTATTCAAAAACCATACATCCAATCGCCATGAAATTCTGGGATATTATTAGGTATATCCCCGGAAAGGTTTTCGAAAAATAATTTCTTGAATATCTTGAATATCCTTAGAGTTATTTGCAGAATTGTAGATATAACTCGCAAGCAGCGCCGCCAGACGGTGATAGGCTTAAGCTTGCTGCTCCACCCCTGTTGACCTTGGGTCGTCGTGTGAGTCACAGCATGATGCAACAAAAAACACTCTCTCTGGGGATTGCGGCGTCAACAACCTGTAAGTTTGTGCCTCTCTCATAAACCTGTCTATACAGACCACCCTGTCTATAGCGACCACTCTAGACAACCCTGTTATCAGCTGTGTGATACATCCACCTGTCTATACAGACCACCCTGTTAATAGCGACCACCCAAGTCAACGTTTTTAGAATATATTCGCACTCGGGTAAACCCCGGGCGTTGCCCGGGCCATTCGTCTAGTCTCACATAATCGTGCAACTTGAATTTGCTGATGGCTGGCGCCATCTGTAGTAATAAATGTCAACTAATCGTTGAAATTTTAATTATTCCAGAATTTACCAAATACCTGCATATCATTGCGTTATAAAGAGTGTCAATATGGAGCCTTTACATTGAATGGTCCGAATTTTTTTCGCTATATATGATTATGGCAATGATATCTTAATTTAAAATGGTCAGATGGTCAGTGGATCTCTACTTACGTACAGCAAAAGTAGCATATCTTACCTGAAATCACACAACATTGATTTTTATAATAAACATTCATCCTTGACTTATAATTTGATAATATCAACACAAGCATCCAAGATTGAGTTTTTTGAATAATTTTATTCCTCTAGCTTTTTCAGGCTAAGATGCCCTTCAACAAGAGCATACTACTAGTTAGTAGTATCATTTCTCTAACTAACTAGAACTGTGTAGGTTAGCTACACGGTGTAGGTTATACTACTAGTTGTTCGTGTTGAAAGGCTTGTTAGTCCGAAAGTTATATAAATAAAATTGTGATAGAAATTAAACCTTGGATTATTTTGATAATATTGAGTAAATTTTATAGAATAATAATAAATATCGTAAGATAGACTACATTCCAGATAACCAATAGTATATTTGTCACTTGTTTTGTATATATATTGTAACGTTTTATTTTTGCTTTAACTTTTAAAGAAATGTTTTATTTTAAATCTTTATCTAATTTGTTTGTTTGTTTTAAATAAAGAGGCAAATTTACCATGTTGTTGTTCTTTTGTTTATTAATTGTTCTTTTTTTCCAATGATGATAAGAGTTATTGATCACACATTAAAAATCAATGAAAAACCAATTACAAAATTAATTACAAAATTCAGAAACGTGTCATATCCCTCGGCTTGAAGGATTTATTTTCGCAAAATAAATGGTTTCAATTGTGACACATGAACTTTAACCAAGGAGGAATCATCTTTCAATGAAAAGGACCCTCATACTTTGGGGATGTTTTGACCATACTTGGATCATTACTAGCTATTTTACGAAGGACCAGATCACCAACTTTGAATGACGACTGCGGATGTTTTGCATCGTGTCGTGCTTTCCACTTTTCTCTATTCTTTGCGCTATTTTCTATTGCTTTCTTCCTTGCATTTTCTATGGTGAAATGTGGTGATTCAGAAAATTCTGGTATTGCACAATCACCAAAAGTAGGAAATTTGGAGAAAACCCAGTGACATCATGGGGTGTGCTATTATAATCTTTCACAATTTTGGCAAGTAATGATGACCATTTTAGTCTTGGATTCTCTTGAAGGTTTGTTCTTAATTTGGTGAGTATAGTGTCATTCATCTTTTCACACAATCCATTACTCTGCGGATGATATGGCGTCGAATAGGTGTGTTGAACTTGATGCTTATTCAAAAACTTGTTAAATTCTTTTGATGTAAAATTCTTTCCGTTGTCGGTTAAAATACATTTGATTTGGGGAACAGTTTTGTTGATTTTGTCTAAACATTGAATTACTGCTTGAGAAGTGTTGGTGACAGTAGGGAAAGCCCAAACAAATCTTGTTAGGTGGTCAATTATTACTTGAATGTATTTGTGCTTGGTTTCATTTGCTGCAGAGCCTAGCACAATAGTATCCATTGATATTAATTCCAGTGGTTTCAGATCAGAGTTTGGTGCAACATATTCTCCAATAAATGGTTTATGACTGCATTTAGTTATTTGACATATTTTACATGAGCGAACATAGTCTTTGATGCATCTGATAGCATTCGGCCACCAATAAAATGGTGTTATCAATCTTACTGTCTTGTTAATTGAGGGGTGAGAATGATTATCGTGGTATTCTTTGAGAATTTCTTCTTGGAATGATTCTGGAACAACTGTTTTTAGAACTCCATTATGTTTCACCATAATAAGATCTCGATGAATATGAGAGTTCTTTACAAAACTGAGATCCGCTTTTTGTTGTTGTAGTCGAAGAGTGGGGATTGATATATGAAATGACACTGGTGATCTTGACAATGCATCAACATGCGTTTGCTTTGATCCTTATCTGTGAACTATTTTCATTGACTTGGTTGATAATTCAATTATCCATCGGAGATATTTTGCCTTTGGTTTCTTTACGTTGAAGAGCCATTCCAAAGCCGAATGATCTGTAATGACTTCAAATGTATTGTTCTCAAGATAAACTTCAAAGTATTCAACTGATTGAACTACAGCAAAGCATTCCAACTCAAATGCAGAATAGTTCTGTTGATGTGGTAGAAGTTTCCCTGAATAATAGGAAATTACATGTTCTTGATTATCATTTCCAATTTGAGCTAAAATAGCACCAATTCCTAGTTTAAATGCATCTGTATAAAGCTTACATGGTAATGAAGGATCATATGTAGAAAGAACTGGATCTGTGGATAAATGAGACTTTAGTTCCTGAAATGATTTGTTAACTTCAGTAGTCCATTTGAATAACTTATTTTTTCTTGTGAGGCTTGTTAAAGGATCTGCAATTTCATTAAATTTGGGAATAAATTTCCTGTAGTAACCTGCTAAACCCAAAAACTGCCTTACTTGCTTCACTGTTTTAGGTTGAGGGAACTCATTTATTGCCTTTGTTTTTTCAGGGTCAGGTTTAATCTTGTTATGTCCTATGATATGACCTAAATATCTTATTTCTTGTTTTGCAAAGGAGCATTTCTTCAACTTGAGTTTGATATTGTTTTCTTTAAGCTTGTCAAATATTTTCTTCATGAGTTCAATATGATCTTTAAAAGTACTGCTGTAAATGAGAATATCATCTTGATAATTACAAACACCGTTCCAAAGAAGATTTCCAATAATATGCTGAATTATTCGCTGAAAAGTACTTGGAGCATTTTTCAAGCCAAATGGCATAACCAAAAATTCATAATGCCCGTCATTTGTAATGAAAGCAGTTTTCTCAACAGAGTCTGGATGTATTTCAACATGCCAATAGCCCCATGCTATGTCAAGTGTTGTGAAGTATTTCGCATTATGTAAGCGATCAAACATATCTTGGATGTATGGAAGAGGCTGCTTGTCATCAATTGTAATTGCATTCAGTTTTCGGTAATCTATGCACATCCTTTGTGAACCATCCTTTTTAGAGACCAACACTACGGGGAAGGCCCAAGGTGACTGAGATTCTCTTATTAGTCCCTTTTTACTCAATTCTTCAACTTGTCTTTTTATTTCATCATATTCGGCAAGTGGTCTTCTATATGGTCTACAACTGATGGGTGGATGTTCAATTGTATGGATCTTGTGTTGAACAGCAATCCTTCCGATGTCAGTTTCATGCTGGCTGAACAATGCTTGTTTTTCTTTAAGTAATTGATTAAGCTCTTTTTGCTGAACAGATGGAAGATGCGTTTCAGGAGATATATAAAAACATTCATTTCCTTTAACATACACCGCTTTGTCTTTTGTGTCAATTATTAATCCAATTTTTCCTGCTACATCAAGTCCAATAAGCAATGGATAGCTAAAGTTTTTCACTACATGAAGCTTACACCTGACAAGTTTAGAATGGATTTTCAAAAATACTTCTACTGATCCTAAAGTATATGCAAAACTATCTACTTGTTTAATTTTGATTCTATCGTTTACATTCAATTTTAACTTATGTTGTTTTAAAAGCGAACAGCTCATTAATGAAATAGTTGACCCGGTATCAATAAAAGATGAAACTGGAATATTATTAAGTAAAACTTCAACATTAACAAATCTATAAGGAAAATTGGTATCTGCTATGCAAAGTGAATCAGCTATGGTTTGTTTAACATCTGTGGTGATATTAGTTGCTTGGTGTTTAAGCTAGTCTTTATAATTAGGATCATAATCTTTGCAATCACTTATCCAATGTTTAAAATACAATCCTTTTTTCTTACAAATAGGACACCAATATGGGCAATTTTTTGAGATTGTAGGTGTAGTTATATTAAAAACCTTGGTTTTACTTCTCTGTTGTTGCCTTATTTGATTATTGTTTTGTTCAATCACCATGGCAATCTGCATCCAATGTGATGGATCTTTAGGCTGGGCTGTTACGAGATAATTTTTCCAATCTAATGGCAATCCATCCGTTAACATTTTTAGCTTCTCGACATTATTGAGGCTTGTTTGATTTAATAATCTAATTTTATCTCTAAAATAATCTTCCACGGTTTCTTCTTTTTTAAGTCTTCTTTTTGATGCTGCAACTATAGGGCTTTCAACTTTATAACCAAAGCGCTGAATTAATTTGAGTTTAACAGTATCCCATTTTTTAATGGATGCGTTGCTCAATATTTCATCAGCAAACCATTCTAAAGCATCTTTTGATAAATAATAAATTAGATTATTAATTCTATCGACTTCATCTAGTTTACTAGTTTCCAATTCATATAGTTTAAGCCATGATTCAGGCCGAATTGAACCTTTATCACCGCTAAATTTCTCTAATTTGTTTACATTTACTGCCATTGTACTTACTTTTTCTTTCGTCGAAGCCTTTTTTGATTTATATTTTAATCCTTTCGTAGCTGCGCCAAATATTTTATGTAACGTTTTATTTTTGCTTTAACTTTTAAAGAAATGTTTTATTTTAAATCTTTATCTAATTTGTTTGTTTGTTTTAAATAAAGAGGCAAATTTACCATGTTGTTGTTCTTTTGTTTATTAATTGTTCCTTTTTTCCAATGATGATAAGAGTTATTGATCACACATTAAAAATCAATGAAAAACCAATTACAAAATTAATTACAAAATTCAGAAACGTGTCAATATATATATATATAAAATATAGAATTTAACTCAAGCATAAAATATTCATGTTAATTAAAAAATCTTTTGCACATTTTAAAATATGTAAATGACATACCATATATATAAATAATAGCTAAAAATTGTGATTCATTTCGTCTTATACACTCCTGTCGAAGGGTCTATGATACCCGAAAGCTCGAGATATCATTTATGAAATAAAGAAACTTATCCTCGGAGTTTTCATGTGTTACTGCAATAATATATATGTTAGTCCTAAAAATATGTATATATATATATGTCATAGAGAGTGAGAGGTGAGGAATACGAGAAAAGGAGAGCCATATGTAGATATATGTGAATGTAACAAATAATTTATCATTCCCAAATATGACAATTTACACAAATTATAGAACAATTTCAAGGACATATTTTACTCTAAATATGTATAAAAGCAATAGGTTTTCATAAGCATATATTTTTGCATTGAATACTGCCTAAAAAAAAAAACAAAGTATCGAGGTTAACACAAAGTCGTTCGTTAACTCCTGTAGAAGGGCGTATGAGCCCGAAAGCTTGTTTTATAATTATGAAATAAAAGATACTCAGCCCTAGATGCTTTGTTTTTAACTTATTTACTAATAATATTGTAGCAAAGTATTTATTATTTTACAAGAATTTATTATTTTGCACTAGTATCAACAGAGTGTCATTTTTTACGTTTATATTTTACTATTCAGTAAATTTCCCTCATTCCTTATCTTTTGTTTATCCTTCATAGTTTGTTCTTGCTCAAATAAATTGTTGTCTCATCCTGAAGTTTGTCTTCCCTAATTTTCCACTTGACAATATTTTCTATATTTCGTGTTGTAGCTTTTTAGAATAAGATTTTAAAAACCATTTTCACGCTCGGATCAGAGATAATTAGGAAAAAAAATTCATGTTTATATATATTTAAAAAAAGAGAAAAATTGTTTTCAATATTAATAACAAATCACTCCTCCTTTCTCCTTAAACACACACAGAAGATCGTATATTTCATATAGTATAAAGCACTTAGAAATTGGAGGTATATTAATATATGGATTTTTAGGGATACCAAAAGAGCTCTAGTCAATCAAATATATCATATTTTTGATATTTAAAACTATCTTTTGATTTAAAGATCTTCCGGAATGCGATGGACTCTCCAAGAACACAATAGCCGCTCCAATAATCGAACACAAAATTTGCTGAAAGCGATTCCTCTTCTCTGTGTGGAAATGAATGCCATTTATCCTACCGTTTTATTACAATAATTAACTGAATGCAATTAGTCTAATCTTAATTGCATTTTAATGGAATTTGTAATCGTGTTAAATCCTCCGTTATTTTCATTGGAATTGGTTTAGAAAGGCTTATAGCCCCTATTAGAATATAAATCGATTTTTTATAATAGTTTAACTTGTGCTCTGTGTGCTCTGTGGGAGGGTTCTGTGTATTTAATATTTAAGGCAATTTATGATTTGATTTGAAAAATATTCGGAATAGAGAGAGTAGAGTTATGTGATCTTTAGTATATATTCTCAAATTGTATAGAGAATTTAATGGCTATGTGTGTGTGAGTACAGCCATTTGTGTACGGTGTGTTGTGTGCACAGTGTACAGCATATGTATATTGTCAATATTATGACATTTTATGGGTTTATATATATTATCAATTGTAGATTGTTCCCAAATGAACACATGAAAGTTCCTCTTTTGGAATAACTTGTTTTAAATCTATTATGATTAATGTAATGGCACAGGAACAAATATCATTCAACATAATAGGTTCAGATTATAGAGTATTCTCCAAAGGTTCGGGTTTAATGTGTTAATTTTGTAATTAAACAAATATAAGTAGACACTTCGGCCAGTTAGAGTTTTTTTATTTTCTCAACGGTTCGACAAAAATCTCCCGACGAAGACAAAAAACGTTGAGAAAATAAAAAACTCCAACTGGCCGAAGTGTCTATCTTTCATAGAAATATGAATGCGGGCCAGGCAGCCTTTATCTTCAGGATAAATATAAACAGAATATAGAAATGAATAGCGATCGTAGAAATAAGAACCCTGTACCAAGTAAGTCTTTGAAGATAACGAAGAAAAGGAAGGACAATCTACACAATCGAGAGAAATTATCTAATTAGGAAGAATGTCTATACGGGTAATTTACATTATTCTCACATAAGATCGGTTAGTTACGAAATTAGGCGAAAACTTCAGAAAAGAATTAAGAATTCAGGAGAGAGAAACATCCATCGTGCTCAAAAACAGATTTAAATTCAATAAAATAATTTACTATATCAATATTAAGTATTATTATTGATATATATATATGTCGTAAAAAAGATGTATTTTAGGTACGTTACCAATTCATTCATGCAGTCGTGGATTGAAGTGAAATGATAACTTTTATATCCAAAATTGAATTTATTTTAATGATTATATTTTAAGAAAAAACAGTTTGCATACATACAATTTAATAAAAATAATCTAAGTATATACAAAAAACATCTTGGGTTGTACTCCTTTTGTTAAGGATTTTAAAAAATTAACTCTGTGTTAATTCTATGATTATTTAAATTATAATTATATTAATGAATAATAAAAATCATATTTTTATTATGTCATTTCTTCCCTCCAAGGATAAAAATTAGGGAGTAATTTTCAAAAAAAAAAAAAAAAGTATCATTATTATTTACATAGATTATCAATTAAGATGGAGGATACCAATTGAAACTATATCAATGATGCTCTTTATTTCTTCTACATATTCCTATTGGTACCTTTTTTCTTGACAGTAGCTGAAAATTATCCAATCTTATTTGAATTTATAGGTGTCTCCTTCCTATAATTCATAAGGGGATTTACCTCATGAATTGAGTAGGCCTTCTCAGGCTCTCAAGATTCAAAAGGTATTTTGCCACATGCCAAAAAATATATTTTTGAAAATCACAAATTTATTTCTCATAATGACGAGTGGTATCCAACATCTTGTTTCACATTTATTTGGTTTGATCAGAATAAAAACATAAAATAATGGGTTATTTACTTCCACATAATGAAAAATATTTACACATGAAGTTTTATTATTTACATAAAAAAAAAAAAGAATGTTCGAATATGAAATGTTCCATATAAAATTTGTGAGGGAAAAATATATAGAATCATATGAGTGAATTTCTCAACAAATAAAATCAAAATGTAAAATATTTACAACAACATTAATTAAAAGTGGTATGTTTTTAAAATAAAATAAAATATTTGCATTTTTAAATTATATAATATTTCCCCCCTGTGAAAAAGATTTTAAAAAAGTTAAAATTTGAAAATAAAAATGGCTATTACAAAAATAATTAATTAAACGAAATCAAAATGTCTATAAAATAATTACAAATTAAACAATAAAAATCAATGTCTATATTTTTTCAAAATAAACAAAAGAAAGTTTGTTTATAAATAATTTATATAAATATGAAATTAAAATAAAACTATATATAAGAAATAATAATGATAGATTAATATAAAAATTTATATGAAGCCAAAAAAGGTATTTAAAATATGAATAATTATGTCGTTATGCCTGCTGTATTTCAAAATATTAAATGGCAGTAGAAATGTTTATTTTTACACAAATATAATTTAAAATGAGTTTTTCCTAAAATATAAACATTTAAATGCATGTAAATAATATATAAAAGTATTTTTCAATAAAATGGATGAGTAATTAAATGATTATAAAGAGATATTTGAAGTGACATTAAGTTATGTGTGTAGGCAAAAGAATTGGGGTTGATATTTGTTCTCCATTGTCCATATCCAAAATATGGCCTTTCTGTAAAAAACATGGTTTATCATCAATATCTATTAACTTTGTGTTAGAAATTTGGTTTACTATTAAGTCATTTTCTAAATTAGTGCTATTTTGAAGTAAAAAAATCTGATTCTGGGTAAAATAATTTAAGTTTATTTGAGTGTATAATTTCTGTTTGTTTTCTTTGAGGTAAAATGGGTTTATTTATTTCATATGTGACTGGAGAAAGTTGTTTTAAAATTTTAAATGGGCCTATATATCTTTGTGTTAATTTACCAGTGTTTGGATAAATAAAGGTTTTCACTAATACCTGATCTCCTTCTTTAAAAATGGGTTCTGGGTGTTTAATATCATAAAGCTGTTTGCTGTGTTCATGGGATTTTATGGTTCTTTCATTGGTTAATTTTCTTGCTTTTTCTATTGGTGTATGTGTTTCTGTGTCATGTTCTATATACTGTGGTTGTATTCCATAGTATAAGAACCTAGGTGTAAAGCCTGTAATAGTATGTACTGTATCATTATAACTTTCAGTAATATTAGGAATATATTTTGTCCAAGGGATCTTTAAATTATGATTATATTCACATCTTAACCTATTTATGATAGTGGAATTTAATCTTTCTACTTTTGCATTTGTTTCTGGGTGATGGGCACTGGTGAGTAGATGCTTAACATTATTTTTTCCTAAAAATTGTTTAAATTTATTGCTAAGAAAAGCTGCATTTCTGTCAGTTATTAATATTTCAGGTTTGTTAATTTGGAATAAATTTTTTAAACAAGTTATATATGAATCAGTGGATACAGATTTTGTAGGAAAGGTCCAAAGGAATCTACTGTGATGATCTATTATCATATGGATACTGTGTTTGGTTGTCCCATAATTATGTAAGCCTCCCATTGTGTCTAAAGAAAAAATATGATTTGGGTGTGTAGCTATTGGCATCTGTTGTAGTGGTCCATAAACAAAATGAGCTATGGGGTATCTGCTGAGAAAATCAGCTTCTTTATTTTCCTTAATTAATTTAATTAAATCAAATTTTTCATATGGTGAAAGTTTTTCATCAAATTCTACACTATTAAAATTTCTAAAATCATTTTCATTAGGAGGAATAATAGATTTAAATAAAGGAATTACATTATGATGTGTATAATTATTATTATTAGGGTTATGGTAATTAACATTAAGAATTCTACCAAATTGAGTAATTGTAAAACTTTGAAAATCAATGTCTAATTTAAATAATCTTATATGGTGTAAAGAAAGCAATACATATGGCAAATTAATATCAGAGGAATAAAAATCAATATCTCTAGTAATAAATCCTATAGTTGTATTAACATTAATTTTTGAATTTATATTTAGCATACCGGATGTCTGTTTAATAAGAGGTAAATTATTAAAAACAACATAGTTTGGTTGAATCTTATCTATCATATGTTGAGGAATTATAGAGAAGGTACAGCCAGTATCCATGAGAGCTACAATACTGTTATTATTCACATTTAGATTTATATACAGACCTTGGCGTCAGGAGTGTTGAGGCGGAGCTGGTCGGCATTCGCTCGAAGGGGCTGTTGTCTGCGTCAAGGTGTCCATGGGTCGAGACGGCACGGACATGAAGCTTGCAGCGGGGGGGGCTTGCACGGCCCTCTCGCGAAACCAGCACCTATTCTCAGGATGGAAGCGTCCGGCATGTCCCCGGTTCAGGCAAATTCGGCAAGGACGTCTTTTAGAACTATAGTCCATAGGGCTTCTACCTGGATGTCCCCATTGCTTTGGTTGTACTTCCATTCTTGGGGCTGTTTCCCTTTTAATAGATGACTCCTCCACATTTGCATCTTTATTTGGCAAATTCTGCAAGCTTTTTGCGTGAATTTCTAGAAATTCCATTAAATCCTTAATTGAAGGCACAACCCTTGGGTTGTTCTGCAATTCCCCACTGTTTTCTTGTGGTTTTATCAAGCTTATCTTGTATGATCTTGACGAGAAACACATCAGATAAACTATCGATTTGGTAACCTAATACCTTCACTGTTCTTACTATCTCGTTGCAACTATCTAGAAGTTTAAACATTGACTTATGGTTGTCATCGGCTAACTTTGGTAATCTTAATGCATTATCTATTTGGGTGAAAATCAGATCCTTTGGATTATCATATCTTGTTAATAAGGTTTGCCAAACCTCAACATAATTATCGGCTGTAATTGGAAATGCGTTGACCAGTCTTAGGGCTTCGCCTCTCAGTTGGCCTTTTAAATATTGTAACTTTTCAATATTAGGTATTTGTGAGTTAGAACCAACCGCAGAAAAAAATAGATCCTTAAATGAAAGCCATGATTCTAATCTACCATCGAAAGTTGGCAATTCAAGTTTAGGCATTTTAACATGTAAATTTACCCCTTTCTCAGATGTTTCTTGCCCATTATGCCTTAAATCCAATTCACACTTTAATCTTATACACTTATCTATGCAATTTTCCACTTCGTCATTCAAATCCTCATCCTCAAGTTTCTGCAAGAAAATATCACTCATTTTCATCAAATCATTATTTGCATACTCTAGTTTGCATTTCGTCGCATTTACATCTACCATAGACACAATGGATTCGATATTTTCTTCAATGCCTTTTATACTTTTTTTTATCCTTTTTAATTTCTTAATTAAAGTTTCGACTTCCATAATTGCTATTCTTTTATCTATATCTTTTCCCAAATATCTTAGTTGCAATATATGGCTTTGAAATCTATTGGAATCTTTCCCGTACAGGGTTAAAATACATCCTGTCGACTATTAATAAAGGTGTCGTAAAAAAAGATGTATTTTAGGTACGTTACCAATTCATTCATGCAGTCGTGGATTGAAGTGAAATGATAACTTTTATATCCAAAATTGAATTTATTTTAATGATTATATTTTAAGAAAAAACAGTTTGCATACATACAATTTAATAAAAATAATCTAAGTATATACAAAAAACATCTTGGGTTGTACTCCTTTTGTTAAGGATTTTAAAAAATTAACTCTGTGTTAATTCTATGATTATTTAAATTATAATTATATTAATGAATAATAAAAATCATATTTTTATTATGTCATATATATATATAAATGAATGTTTGTATGTCCGGTATACAAATTCGCAGTAGTTCACTAATTCAAACAAAAATTTCCATACATAGGTATAAAATACGGGGAAGACGATAGGCTATTTTAAAAAATATATAAATCAATTATTAAAACTATATATTTTTAGTCAGAAAATGATGATGACGATATTGCTGTATCATGTTTGATTATTAGATACATAATTATATCGGGAAAATTCCAAAAAGTAGAGACCACGGGTGAAACCAGTTCATTATTTTGTACGCAGGAACAAAATTCTAACAGAAAAACATTCATTCGAGCAGAAAACAAAAACCAGATCATCTTTCTATAAAAATATCGCTTCTCAGACACAAAGTTTGGAGCGGGACGTTTCACAAAAGTTACATCCACGGCGCCAATTTATAATTGTAACGAATAGTATTTGAATAAAAACATTTAATCGGGTAAAACCCGGGCGTTGCCCGGTTCATTCGGCTAGTTAATAATATAAATATAAAATATATATAAATATATTTTAAGTATTAATATCAATATTAAGCTTCCAGGGATAAGTATCCTTAAAAAAAGGTATCAAAAATCACAAATCTCTAGCTTTCGTTCCCAAACCTATAAATCAAGTGCATTGAAATATTAAAAAAAAGCTTATCCTTGGAAGCCTGATGTTTTCAACTTAACGGATGAAATTATTATAAACATTGTTAAAAGGATCCAAGACAATACTAACCTGTAGTGAACCAAGGATAATGTCATCTTTGAATAAGTTAATAGATAGATAAAGAAATCTATATTACGACATCTCATAAAACACAGAACTACCATCAAGGAATACAATAGACCAAATATTTAGAAACTGCAGAGCCATGGTACAAGGTTGTCTCAAAGGTTCGTGAGCACTTGCAAAATATTTAAATACAAAATTATTTCCCATAATTATTATTCGCGCGCGCTGTTATGTATAATGTCTTTGTATTATGTATAAAGTAATTGTATTATGTATTATTATGTATATTCGCCGTAATAATATTATTCGCCGAATAATTGTATATATACAAAAGAATTTTGTCGAAACGTTGAGAGAAATAAAAAACTTTAACTGGCCGAAGTGTCTATTTTTTATATAAATATGAATGCCGCCCAGGCAACCTCTATCTTCAGTATATAAAGTAATTGTATTATGTATTATTATGTTATACGCCGTAATAATATTATTCTCCAAGTAATAAGAGAAACAAGGTTTTAAGAAAAATACGAACCTTTGGGAACAACTTTATAGAATTCAGAGAGTAGGAGGGGAATTAGAGGAACTAGAGAACAAGATCTCTAACATATAACAAGGGATAATATGTAAATAAGGGTGATTTTTACTTAGTAAATAAATATAGAAGTTGTAACTACATTAACCATTTATTCTTAATAAAAGAAAGTTGCATCATATCGTGAAAATAAAGGTGGTTAATTACTATTTTATAATACACTCATGGACAAAATTTTAATAAAGTTGTACCCTTTTAATATGTAATTCGAAATACACAAACAATAACTCTGAAAAAGATTTTTGATACATTGTAACCTTTATTGAAGACATACTAGATAACCAAGAATGAAAAAAAAAATGTTTCTGTCTCCTTAGAAAATAAAAACAGACTGGTAATATGAAAGCCTTTCCACTCAGTTATCTTTTGTCTATAAGTTTACTTATTTAAATAATTAGATAAAATTGAAGAACTTGGAAATTAATACAGATTATAGATAATTATTGAAACGTTTCTATCTCACAGGAAATACAATTTTAGTTCATTTTGCAGCAAACTACATGTATGCATGAAGCTCTACGCAAATCCCCACAGAATCATTTAAGACAACCATTTTTCACCGAAGAAGATAGGTATATTATCAATATAAATATTGAATAAATAAAATATATTGATGTAAAAATATATTTTTTAAAAAGATAGAGAATTGAAGGTGCAGTTGTGAAAATAGAAAAGATAATTACTTACACATCAAGTTAGTTTTTATTTTGAATATTTGAAGAAAATTACGCATAAAATGATTTTTCACAGTAATATAGAATTTATAAAATGAATTCTATATTCGTGAATTAAATAAAATAGGTAGGTCAACTATACATATTTATAACAATACTCAAAAGAATTCTAAATCTATGGTCAAAAATAAAAGAATAATCAATAATGAAAATAAAATATAGTTTTTGAAAATAAAATATTTGCATTTTAGATTATATAATATACATATGTGGTACCATACAAGTACTCAGTGAGAATCAAAATTCAAACATCAACAAGTTAATTCCAGCCAAACCTCAAGGTACCAAGTATAATTTCCATGCAAATTTCCCCTGGCCGAGTTTGTTGTTAAAGTTGTTTGTGTTTAAAATGTCCTGGGAATAAATAAATAGATAGTGTTTACTATTTGAACAAATAGAAAATTAATTTATATATAGACATTTGTATAAATTTATTCTTGTATCTGAAAAAAATGTATATAAGACGTTTTCTCTCTATATAAAAAATATTTTCAATATAAAGAAATTACCATAACAATTTACACCCATTGTTTTTTGTTCAATATTATCAGATATATATATGGATAGAAACATTATATAGAGAGAAGCGTGTTTATTTTTATTATAGAAATTGGTACGTGTTTATTTTTTTCGAATTCTATCTCAAAACATTTACACTTAGAATAATAAACCCAGGTTATATAAAGTTGCTTTTAAGATAGATTATTCAATATTTATATCTATCTTTATGTGTATCATTATATTTTAATTCAGTTTTTCCACAATTAAAGGACACCTTTTCTCTAGAAGATATTTTTGCTTTGTATCTAGGTGTCCTTTAAAGGGTCTATTGAATATATAAAAAGTGTGTGTGTGTGTGTGTGTGTGTGTAGTGTGTGACCATGAAGTAGGGAGACAAGGTTTTTAAAATTTTATCATAGTAGATACAAATATAACATCTGATACTCTTCAAACTATGATCCTTGCGCTACACAACAACGTTCTCTTCCTTTTTTCAGCTGCAAGAAACAATAGAGAAAATTCGTTTTTAAGAATGACTCTTTGAAATTTCTTTGAATTTTCTATAATTTCACTTAAAATATTACTTCTCAAGAAAGATTTTATCTTAGAAAAGAGAAACGAGTTAAGTGGAGAGAGAACTCAGAGGAATAGGAAGGGTGAGGAATTTTGGCGGTTCGGTTCTTCGCCAAATATCGAGCAACTGAAGGAGGTTTGTGAGGTCGAGCATTATCGTGTAACAAATTTCAAATTCTTTTCATAAATGAGGTCTTGAAAAGCTAATAGCTTCACGTAAAACGACAAACAATATCTAAATACACTTATTGTGTTATTGTTGAACCTTCTTCAAGAAACTCAAAGTGAACGAAAGCTTTAAAATATCGAAAAAAGTAATCAACAAGTTTTGTTTTTCTTGATTTATTGAGCTTTGGTTAACTTCGTTCAACCAACTCACTTGACTGGCATTTTGTCTCTGGGTCATACGCGTTAACCCATATCTCACCACCTATAATTATTTGTTTCAGAATGTATAGGTTATTCTGGTAGCTTTCTAAAGGTTTTCACAAATTTGAAAGTCTAGCTTCTCATTGTTACATTGCTAACAATTGTGGGACAAACCAAATTACTACTCTAACCATCGCTCAAATCATCGCTCATTATTGAATGCACCAACCCGTAATACAGTACTGTATATCTCTCCCACCTCCCTAATTGTCATTATAGGGTTTTCTCAAAAAAGGCTTTCGATCTGTTCAATATTTACCTGGTTTCTGATGCTGCACGGTCGACCAGGTCGAACTTTGTCAAAAGGATTTGTACTTCCATTTTTAAAGCTGGCATACCTATTTAAAAATTTGCTCTGCTATATGATTCATCTCCATACACCTCTTTATTTGAAGCATTCATTTCTGAAACTCTTTTTCACTAAGTTTCAAACAAAATTTAATAGCGATTCGTTGTTCCATTAAAACTATCTTTCTCTCAAAGAAACTCTTTCGAAGAACCTTCGGGCAAACTTCGCTTTATAAAATAAATTCGAATCAAATTCGCTCGAACCATAGTCAAATTATATATTACTTGAAAGCTTAATTATAAAGAATAATTATATTATTTTTGAATTGTCTTAATTATTTACAGCCTTGTCATTCTACTCAATAACCAAACACCTTGTATATTTTATGAATTCAATAAAATATATTTTATAGGCAAAAAAATAGAATTATTATTATTTTATATAGAATAATTTTGTCAAAGGTTTTTTTTTTTTTAAGGTATGATGCATCTACATCTTTTTAGTTTGATGTTCGTTAATATATCATGTTATTCACATATTGTAATATTAATAATATATATATGCTTACAAAAGAGCTAAATAGAGATGTCAAATTGTGATTTTTATTTTAATATTGAAGAATATTTAAACTATGTATCTTTATATATGAAAGTATTTTATAAAAGATTTTCCGTTGATTGGTAATGAAGGAGTGAAATATAAAAAAAACGAGTCGCAATGTCAAAAGCTGTCTTCATAAATAAACAAACACTGAAATCCTTATATTTACATATGTATAAATGACTTTAGAGAATATTAGCGTGCTGCATAGAGAGACAATTAATAACTTTTATTGACAGCTTGTTAATCCATAGAGCGTATAGCTCGCACAATAGGTATAATAAAGTTCAAATATAAATATATTTAAATAAAAAGTCATATATTGGATCAAAATATCATTTACTTTACCAATATTTCAGTTGGTTAAACGCCAACCTTTATCAAGGTGTTATAACATGTTTGCGTTTAGCCAACTGAAATGTTGGTAATATAAATGATATTTTGATCCAATATATGCCTTTTTATTTAAAGATTCATTTATGGATTGCTCTATTTTCAAAAGAATATACATATATATATATATATATTAGAGCGATGATGATATGGAAGTTTTTTTGAACTAAGGAAATAGTTACCCAGAAATTATTCGAATAAGAAAATTTAGCTTTTAGAAGATAAAGAGTTTCTTATCTTTATTTCAAGGTGTTGCAAGCTTTCGAACGAATTTTTCTCTTCAACGGGCAAATCCAAATACAAAAAGGATCACTCGCAGCCTTGAAACAGATCATATTACAGCTAAATTAAAAATCCATTTATATTTGGCTGTAATATAGTCTGATCCTCACCCGCGCCTATCTTATTGCATTTGTATTTTCCTGTTGAAAGAGCAAAGTTTTCTGGAAAGCTTTCAAAACCTCTAAATAAAGAAACTATTTACCTAAAAATTTGAAAAGCTAGAATGATATGTACAATGATAATATACATTGCGGCTCTTCCACAGTTGTAGTGTCTTCAGATAGAGAAAAAAAGAACGATTTAAGAGAACGAAATAAGAATGATATCGGGAATATCCGATTTCTGGATCCTATTGAAATGTAGTGCTGAATATTTTTATTGAAAATAACGAGAACTGCGTATGTTTCAAATAACAAGGTGTTATTAATTACGGACGAAAACAGATGTGTCATGAAAACACAAAGAAAGCGAAAACTTAATTGGATAGGCCATATGGAAAGACATAATAGCCTAATAAAAAGATTGATTGAAGGGCATATTGAAGGAAACAAATTAAGATGACGCCCTGGTACCTAATTGGTGATTCTACCAAGGATAGATGGCTATAGATTGAGCATCTTGGAAAAGCCTTTTTTATTGATGTGTTATATACATATTCTGACTGCACACATGGGGATTTTAGATGGCAGAGTTTAGTTTATTTTTATTCCACTAGATGGCCTTCTGCCATATAAAATGCTCGTGTGAGTGGTCGCGATATGTTTTTTTTTTTGTTTTTAATATAGATATGTGGCAATATAGTGATAATAATGTGGGGGAAGAGAAATAATCACACCACGAATTGGAAGAGAAAGGACCCAGGCAACCAGAGAGAGATGGAGAGCGACGGGACCCGGCACCGCCAGGCGGCCGGCCCACCGCTGGGCGGCCGTTTGTGTCGAATACAATCCACCAACTGTCTTAAATAGTCCTGAGGTTCTAAGAAAACGGGGCTCCAGTGACCGGGCCCCATATCCTGTCCCAATAGTCCGAGAATTCCGGGCCTCTTGGAATGTCGGTAGTGGCTCAAATGACCGTACTTTAGCTGCCTTCTCTCTCTCTGGTTGACTGTAGATTTACTTTATTATTCCTGGAAGAGCATATATTATGACATATATATATGACTCATTATGATTTAATTATAGAACTAACCTATGTGTTGCAAATTTTTATTTT
>CP092866.1:29157721-29169242 GCA_030710605.1 Cordylochernes scorpioides | reverse complement strand
CAATCCATAAATAAATCTTTAAATAAAAAGGCATATATTGGATCAAAATATAATTTATTTTACCAATATTTCAGTTGTCTGAACACCAACCTTTATCAAGGTATTATAACATTTTTTAATGTGTGTCAACAACAAATTGACGTCATGTGGCGCTGAGTTTGTTGTTGACAAACATTAAAATGTTATAATACCTTGATAAAGGTTGACGTTCATTCAACTGAAATATTGGTAAAATAAATGATATTTTGATCCAATATATTCCTTTTCATAGGTGTTTGTCTTTTGATACACGCACGTTTAATTGGTTACTTTGTATTATAGGCTACATCTAGAATGCACGATAAAACGGTTTTATATTCGTTTTTACCCAATATTAATAATTTCAATATTCTTTATTCATTATATTGGCTCATCAGTAGTGAGTATTTTCTACAGTTGTATACTCAGTTTAATCTAAATATCAAATTTATTGTATTTTTGTCATTTAAAAAAAACTTCCAACGAATTGAAGATAGATCTTCTTATGTAAGACTAGCCGAATGACCCGGGCAACGCCCGTGTTTTACCCGATTGAATGTTTTGATTCAAATACTATTTGTTACAATTATAAATTGTGGTCATGTGGCCTAGTGGTCATGGCATCTGCCCGGTAAGCGGAAGGTCGTGGGTTCGATTCCCATCCCTTGACACTTTTTTTATTTTATCCATTCTGACCAAAATCTATCCGTGAACTTCACACAGTGAACTTCACACAGACAGAATAAAGCAATTATATAAGTAGATATTCAGTGATTTTTACGAAAGGTGTTTATATATAGAGAATATATATTCATATTATAAACAAAAATGGCATATCGTGACCGTGGTCACATGAGCATCTCTAGATGGCTAAATTTCACTGAACAAGTTAAATAAACGTTTAGTTTATTTTTATTCCACTAGATGACGCTCTGCCATCTAGAGATGCTCATGTGGGCATGGTCAGGATATCCTATTTTTGTTTTTAATATTAACAACTTCCTTATTTTATATTTTTATTGTTTTCACACACACACATATACACCTATCCCCCGATTTACGGTAGATACGTTCCTGAGAAAAACGTGTAAATCGGGGGATAGGTGTACACAGAAATAAAAATAAAATGCATTGACAGGTTAAAATATGTAGTCAGCACATAAGCTCGGGATTCCTCGTGAGATGTGTACACAGCGGCATGTGTTCAATCACAGTAGCATTTAGTATAGTGCGATAAAAACAAAAAAAAAATATTCGGAAAACCGTGTAAAGTGAAAACGTGTAAAACAAGTACCGTATAAATCGGGGGAGAGGTGTATATATGTCATGATGTGTTTATGTTCGTGTCGACTGACTGTCATGATGAGTATGATTGGTTGGTTAGATGCAGTCATGATGGCCACAATGATCACAGTGGTTTCAGGCGTGATTGGGATAGCACAAAAGGACGAGGCATGTTGGATGTCACCTCAGAGAGAGCGGCCGGACGCTGGTTGAGGAGGGGATGAACTATTCTAGAGCCAGAGAGAGACTGTCTGTAATTCGACTATGTTTTTCAGACCAACGGTGTAATCGGAGACCTTTCTCCTGTCTGGGCGCCGGCTATCACTCAATCTAATATTATTATTTCGTTTTGTATTACATGATGGCCAAACTGGCGAGTTGAATTGTGTCTACATTTTTGGTTGTTGCACTATAGCTATATTAGTATGGATATCAAGTATATTTTGAAATATATTACAACATATACATGTTATATTAATTGTATTTTATTTTAGAATTATAATTCATGGATTAAAAAATACTATGTTAAGAAGACCACCAGAGGTCGCCGTTTTTACTATATAAACCCGTTGTTTTTCCCGATGTCCGGCTCAAACCTTTTGTACATTATGTAAATAAGTTTTTCATTTTTTTTATTCTTACGCCTTAAGTCAGGCATACCTTTCTCAAATTATGTTTTCTATAATCCATAAGCTCAAATCTGTTTCAAATCTTTACTATTTTTATTATTATACTTACAAGATTTTAACCTTGACCGCATTACCTTAGCATAATTATCAAGATAATAAAAAATCAACAGAATATCTTTTTATTTATAATATACATATTTTTATAAATAAGTTTAAAATATATTTTTTGAATATCATATATGCTCTGATTCCAATTTATAGAAATACATTTATTTATATAAAAAGGTTTAAGTATAAATTCAATAAAAATCTATTGAATCATTATAAAAGTTTTAATGATTCAAAATCTCCATTGAATTATAAATATATAGATCTGAAATAAATTTGTTTATATAACTTTTTTTTCACAAATCTACCCAGAAAGTACAATAAAAATTACACGTATTATTTCAATTTGAAATTAAATTTTAAATGATCATCATTATTAATTAATAATATGGCATACGACCTATATATAATTTATTTACATTAAATCAATCTCTTTCTCGTATGACAATAGTTTAATTAAATATTTCACATTTAAACGTTATCGTTTTAAATCTCTACTGAAATAATCAACTTCCAAAACAATCACATCCATAAATTATTACAGCAGATATTTAATTCCCATTAGAAAATAAACTTTTTTCTTTCTCAAATGACGACGCCGATTATTTCTCGCTAAGCCTAAAATCTCATTAGAAGCCAAACGATTTCCTGGAGTAATGACTAACTTGGCATTTACTCACTGATATATTTTTTCTTTTGAATTTGAAATTTCTTAATTCAAATATTTATTAAATATATCCGAGATTTGTAATGTTTAATTAATTTTATTATATCTCGAGATAATCTATCCTAATTTATACTAAATATTTAATTAAGTAAATTATTGTATAAGGCTTTATTATATACTAGACGGGTGACCCGGGCTTCGCCCCGGGATTGACCCGTGTGCATATCTACCCGAGTTTTATATATTTAGATAAGATTTTTTTAATAATTGTTTGTTATTAGCATTATCTATTTGTTTGCATCAGCATAATTTAATCTAATCTTTGATAGAAGGCGCTGTTCGTGAGCTAAGTAGAATAATTTGAATATATAGCTTTAATAATTGATTTATATATTTTTAAAATAGCCTATCGTCTTCCCCGTATTCTTTGACCTATGTATAGAAATTTTGGTTTGAATTAGTGAACTACTGCGAATTTGTATACCGGACATACAAACAAACATACAAACATTGATTTATATATATTGTGACAAAGAAATATTTTATTATTTAATTTAATATTATTCAATGAAAATATATTCATCAGATTATAAAAATATATATTAATCTGTATTTGTGAAATCATCTTTAAAATATTTCTTTGCTTGCTTGCTTAAGATTCTCTAGCTGGAGATAGTGGGGGCTGACATGTTAATAATTGTCGACTCGTCGCTGTGACGTCATCAATAAATACTTTTACATCTTAGGATATTTCAAGGCTTGATTTCTACGCTACAATATATAGATATATAAAAATAAATATATACAGTTAAACCTATATATAGCGCCCCCTATTGGGGCTCACCAAAATAGGGTGCTATAGAGAGGGGGTGCTATAGGCAGGTCACTTTTAATGTAAATCGCATCGTACTACGTATTTAATATCGGGTGTTATAGAGAGAAAGGCACTATTTAGAGGGGGCGCTATAGACAGGTTTAACTGTACTTAATTTTTATATCATAAAACAAGTTAAATAAGCGTTTAGTTGATTTTTATTCCACTAGATGGCGTTCTACAATCTAAAATGCTCTTATGAGTGGTCAGGTTATGCCTCTTTTATTCTCAATATCAACACCTGATTTTTCTCTTTTTTTTTCATATAATTAATGTAATACCGAATAGATTCGAAAAGGATAAGTTTCTTTATTTGAAAAATCAATTCGAGCTTTCGGGCGCAAGCTGCCCTTCTATATAATTATATATATATATATATATATATAAATAGTTATTTAATTTTATAGTCCAGTTTTGTATTAAGATTATCTTCACTATTATGATCATTTAAATTCAAATTATAAAATTTGTAAAATGTTATTAATTTGTAGATAGAGAGAGAAAAAAAAATCCTTCACTTCTAATACATCATCAAGTTAATTATATATTTATAATTAATAACAATAAAAATTAACAACGTAACGTCTATTACATCAGCTTTTACACGTCATTTAGACATACTCTAATCCTATATATAGAATAATCGAAGTGAGAATATATATAATAGTTAGAAAAAAGAGAGAAAGACAGAACCATGCACTTTTAATCAAACTAATAATAAAGAAAAAAAAAAGTTTTGTAAAGAAGGTAGATAAGATTGTTAGTATATATATATATATTTTTATAATTTTATATTTTATCCTTTTTTTTTTAAAGATTTTTAAAGGTTTTTTTTATTTTATAATATGATTATAAATAGTTGTATTTAGTAATATATCTATAGTATGAATTAACATTTGTTATAAGTTTGGATATTATGTTTTGAAACCCTAATGGTAGACCAGACATACACAAAAAACTTTAAATTGAAATAAATTGGAAAAAGAGATCTGCTGGACCGGGGATCTTCAGATAAAAGCCCAACGACATTTCACCCTGATATATATATATATATATATATATATATATATATATATATATATATATATATATATATATATATCATATAATTAATGTGAAAAATATTACAAAAGTGAATTTTTTTATTGTAACATATGGATAAAATAAGAAAAAAGGAGGCATATTCTGATAAATTTTAGTTTCAGTTTCACTATCATGAGATGTGTCCCCTTTTTTCTTAATTTATATATATATTTAAGTGTATATCGATATTAAAGAAATAAATGTAAAAAAGGTTATAAAATACAGTTATAAATTTAGTAATTGATTTTTTAACGCATGTTTTCATTAATATTATATTATACTACATAAATTCTCCTATTATCTATATAGATACCATGTTTGGACAGGATGCAAGATTTCAACTTGGGAACTGTTGGAAGTTGTGACAATTTTTCAGCGATTGTTCAGACATCAAGGTAGGAAGAAGTTCAAATATTCGTTCATTTTCCTACTTTAAAACTTATTCTAATTATAACCTCTTTTATAATTATATATATCAATATCAATATGTGTATACAAATATATATACCTTTTTCGAAAATTGTTTTATATTATTTTTAAAATGCTTTTTAATTTCAAGAAATTATTACCTTGCCATAAGATTTCCTATATAAACCATGTTTTGTGAATTTACGGTCATTAAAATTAAGATATTTTATTAGAATTATAATTACCTGTATCAATTAGATTAATCAAATATAAATATATTAAGATATTTTACTTTTGTTTGTGGATATATATCGAAAAATCTTATTAATATCGAGTTAAATTTAATATCAATCAATAATTACCGGATAAATTATAATAGGTTGCCATAGGTTACATTATACGAGCCATTTAATTTAATATTATATAATTTCTCGATAATATATGCATATATTCGTTCAATTATATTAGGCATATAGATAATATATTTGAGTTCAAACTCAGAGATACAAATTGGTCAAATTTTAATAAATTTTCAACTCGCGTTCAGAGAGATTTCTGTAATGATGGAGTAATATCAGAGTTGCCAGTCCATTTCTAATGAGGTTTTCCGAACGAGAGCTCTTTCAATTAGAAGGAGCATCTGTTCGGCTGCCGATTTAATGAGTGAACGATTTTGGTGTTTTTTTTTTCTGCTCTTTTTGGATCCTATATTGGATTTATGAGGAGAGGTTAGTGACTTACTTACATAGGTATATCGTATATAACTTTGTTTATATACGAAGGTACATATGTGTGTAGACACATATCTACATATATATATAAATATGTTTAAAATATTTATAAATTCATCATTAATTTTGAATATATTGAACCCCAGCACAACACATTACTTGATATTGAGCACGTGAAAGAACGTTAGCCACAAGCATTCAAAATTCTCTGAAGAAGAAAAACCTACAGCATTTAGAAATATCAATTGATAATAATAATGATTATATCCTAAATATGCATTTCGATCATATGTGTAATATGTAAACATAGGAATATAGATGCTATAAACTTATATTACCTTTTTCCTAAAAGTATTTCACTAATATATTTACATATGGGAAAGATCTTGGTGACACATTATGAATACGTTGAAGACATAGAATGGCTAAGCATTTATTGATTCAATAGATCCTTATATTATATAGTGAGGAATATTACGTAATCCATAGGTTTAAAAGATTAAAAACGAGGTTATATATCTTGTTTTCATTTGAAACTCACTTTACTCATTTCTACGTTATATGGAGGAAAACCATTGCTCGAGGCATATTATGTATTTGTAATTGTAGGTATTGATACAATCTTCAAAGCCTATGTCTATAATTCATTCAAAATACCCTTTCCAAAAGTTTAGCATCAGTATCACTCTAAAAGGAAAATAACGAAATATAATATTAAAATGGTATGGTAGATTAAACTGGTGAAACCACTGAGAGGGTTCACCACTAATGAGCCATGCCCTCCCATTATTATTATCATTACAGTAAGAGCAGAAGATAATTGCTTTAGTTAAAAAATAGTTTATATTTTTATATATGATAATATTATAAAATATTTAGAAAATATATTTTACTCACATATATATAATTAAATAGAGTTATCAAAAATATATATAGAGTAAAAGAGTTATCAAAAATGAATGTTCTTGAATGACCATTATAAAAAAAATATAAGCCGAAATATAAAATAAATGATAAATATTTTTATTTGATATATTTAAGTCAACACAAAGCAATAACGCGCCATCTATATATATATAATAAAAGGATTTAAAAGCGCGAATGTTTCTTTTATACATAAAACGAACTTCTACTGTCCTTACTGCGATGAAAAAATATATTGGGAGGGCTTGGCTCATCAGTGGTGTCTGGTGGATTAAATTGGCGAAACCGCTGGGAGGGTTCACCACTGATGAGCCAAGCCCTCCCAATATATTTTTTCATCGCAGTAAGGACAGTAGAAGTTCGTTTTATGTATAAAAGAAACATTCGCGCTTTTAAATCCTTTTATTATATATATATATAGATGGCGCGTTATTGCTTTGTGTTAATTCATGCCTAACTGGCCTTGTCTTTATAGTTTGCTGAAGAGCATTGCTCGAAGCAAATATTTGAATGTAATTCTACTGTCCTATAAGCTTATGTCCATAGTTTACTTGAAAACCATTTCTAAGATTCCATCCTTCAGTGTAGCATATAAAAGCAGAATGATCCAATACAGTATTAGAGCTCTGAGAAGCGGTCTGGTGGATTAAATTGGCGAAACCGCTGGGAGGGTTCACCACTGATGAGCCAAGCCCTCCCAATATATTTTTTCATCGCAGTAAGGACAGTAGTAGTTCGTTTTTTGTATAAAAGAAACATTCGCGCTTTTAAATCCTTTTATTATATATATATTTTTAAAGTAACAAAGACACATATACAACATACTAGCCGAATGACCCGGGCAACGCCCGGGTTTTGTCCGATTAAATGCTTTTATTCAAATACTATTCGTTACAATTATAAATTGGCGCCGTGGATGTCATTCTTGTAAAAAATATATAAATGAGTTTTAAAAATTGTAAAAAAAAAAAAAAAATGCATCGGCCGGGAATCGAACCCGGGCCGCCCGCGTGGCAGGCGAGCATTCTTCCACTGAAAAAACCGATGGTTATGAGAAATTTGCCATATTTGGGTATTTATTCCATTCACAAAGGCAAACGGTGACATTTGACGGTGAAATTGATGACTCTGATAACTGTATATATTAATACTCCAAAGAATTTGAATTTTTCATTATTTTCCATAAAAATAACCCATTGCATCCTGAATACAATGGTGTTTACCGCATTGCTCTAGCGCAAATATTCGCGGAGTTATTAATTTTTTAAATAGTGCGGGACTTTTGGATCATCCAGTACATATAAAATTTTAATATTTACGTATTTCTCTCAAAATATATATAATAAATATTTATGAGCATTGTATATAAAACACTTATAAATATTAAAGTTTAGAAATCAATATTCAAACAATAAAGTGGGGTATAGAGAAAGATAAAAGATATCGTTTCACCTTTCTTCATCAAATATTCAAAAGTTTATATAGAAGCTGGCTATAAAGTGTATATATAAATATATATAAATATATCGAAACCATCATAAATTTAATATTTCTCCTCCCTGAGAATTTCATCTTCCCAGCTCTGAGCACATATTTGCGGAAATTTTGACAGTTGAGTCTCAATGAAGATTTTAATAAATTTCCTTCAAATTTAATCTAGAGCTTGGGCGGGATATTCTGTTTACAAATATATATTTTGAAGGATATTCGAAATATTCTTATACAATATTATTATATATGAATGTTTTTATATGAAATACATATAGATAAATATTATTTTAGGTAAACATATGTTCTAACAACCTATATATTAGCATGTCGCATTTGTGAAAAGGAATATTTTAATAAAAATACAATAATTGACAAAACTTAAGGAAGCTTCATATTTTGTTGCCGCCAGTTATCTGTTTATTATTATTTTTAAGTAGACAGAGGTAATTTTGTTTATCATTTGATTATCTCGAGTGTCTCCAATTAAGGTAAATGTGTATAAAATATCTTGTAGAGTTATTGTCTGAATCCCGATATACACGCTAAAAGGTATAACTTCCTTATGTTCTGTCCATGAGTGTAGATAAGCTAAAATACATCTTTGAAACAAAATAAACAATGATTTAGTCAAAATATTATCGGCTTATCGGTCATGTAGCCTTAAAAATGGGCATTTTATATAGATTCAAAATATAATCATCAACGGAATTCATTATTGAAATAAAACGCGACCAAGATAAGCGCTTATTTCATCTGGCCTTTTGCATAATGACCTTTAGGATATGTAACTTTGTTTGGATCTGTTAAAGGAGAGATATCTCAGTAAACTTATGATATAAAATGTCCGATAAAAGAAAGTCTTCGCGAGATTTTCTTGTTTAATTGATCCAATCTATTCATTTTTCTCTCTTTAATTAATCCTTAGTTAAAACCTTTGATTTAACAAACTTTGCTATAATTGGTATTTTGGAACTCACTAACTCAACAATGGAAACGAATTTCGAATTTAAGTTTGTCATGGTGCCCATGTTATTGTTTCCTTTTCATAATCCCCTCAATCATTGCTTTTTATTTATACCAAGAGATACCAGAGGTTCGTTTGGTCTTATTTTTATCACTGGTGGGAACGGATCTGTTTAAAATTCTGTAGCAATTGAAGCGTTGAGTTTTATAATAAAAACTATTGTCAATGTGAGGGTTTATAAATACGAGATATCCCATAATATACATTTTATACTACCAGATACCCTACAATTTAAAATTATATTTTCAGGCTAAAGGGGATATATTTGTTAAATTTGATCCAATATATTTCTATTCTATCATTTTTAATTAAAGATATATTTATTGATTGCTCTTTTTTCAAAATATATATTTGTGTTCTGAAAATAGAGCAATCCATACTCAAATCATTAGATAGTAAAAAAGCATATATTGGATTGAATAAAATATTGGCAAAAATATTTAATTCAATATAATATATGCCTCTTTTATAATCATATATATATATGTTATATTTGAGAATGAGATAGATTTTCTGCTTGTGATTTTTGATTATGTTGAGGATTATGGTAATGCAGTCGTGGTTAAAATCTTGAAAGTATAACAACAAAAATGGTCTTGATAAGAGATTGTTTTAATTGAGCTAAAGTAATATATAAGAACATAATTTGATTAAAGTACTGCCTGGCTTAAGGCGAGTAGAACAAGGAAAAACAAAATATCATTTACATAATGTACAAATGTTTTGAGCCGACCAACGGGGAAGAACAACAACGAGTTTTTATAGGGGAAGCATGACCTCTGGCGGTCGATTTAGCAGTATTTGTATCTATGAAATATATTTTTAAATAGAATAATATTTTAATATAACATATATATGTGTGCGTGGAAAAGTAAAATACTCTGAAATACAAATAAGCAATAAACAAAACAGCTTCCGAGAATGAGTTTCTTGTTTTATTTGGTATTCATCTTAAGCTTCCGGGTATCACAAACCCTTTTATAAGATTATATGATAAAATATCTTATATGCATATGAGTATATGATAAAATATCTTATATGTATATGAGTATATGATAATATATCTTATATGTATATGAGTATATGATAAAATATCTTATATGTATTTGAGTATATGATAAAATATCTTTCCCTTATATGTATATGAGTATATGATAAAATATCTTATATGTATATGAGTATATGATAGAATATCTTATATGTATATGAGTATATGATAAAATAAATCTAAAAGATTAAGATTTATTGATCATCTCTCCTCCTGTAGAAGGGTTCATGACACTCGAAAGCTTGAGATGAATATAAAATAAGAAACTCATATTTGGAAGCCGTTTTTCTATTATTTATAAGGAATATTATTTCTATAAATCCAACAGTTTTGTATAAATGATTAAGCCACCGTACTACCTTTGTCAAATTTGGAACTAAAAACCTGAAGACAATGTTTTTTTTTTCTCTTATTCTTAGTACACATGGTTCAGACTATGATAAACATGGTGGGTAGAAGTAGGCGACTGCTTTTACTGTAAGTGCACCACATGTCTATACATTCGAAAAGCAGTTCGACTTTGCACTTACAAATGTGTCAGAGCTACGTTAGTTACTTGTACTCGCTAGTGGGGTTGGACTTTTGCAAGAATCAGGGGCCATTGGAGCATTTTTTCAATCAATAAAAAGTGTCCAATGCGGGAATCGAACCCGGGTCGTAACAGTCGAAAATCAACGGTTTAGATCATCCTTCCACCTACCCCCTAGACAGTGGTTTGAAAAGTATATACTTCGTTGATAAAAAATAGCTTCCAATTTATGATATTTCTACAAGGTATTCCTCGAAATCTACGGAATTAGCTGAAATATATTTCAATATTGATTAAAATACACTTAGTTCATTCTAAATAAATCAAATAACAAATTCAATAAAAGACACATTCAATCTCATCTTATAAGTGATTACACATAGCTGTTCAAGGGATATTAGCTAAATATCAAATAACAAACATCCCAAAGAAAAATAAATAATGGATAAAAATCATTAAATAAAGAGAAATAACCTTTTTTCAATTTGTAATTTTAAAAAGTGAGTTTATTAAAAACTAAACAAACAGGGCACAATTACGTAGAAGATTAAAACATAATTATCTACTCGAATTCCATTTTTAATTTCACAAAACTCGCTATTATTTTAGTTTAATATTTGTTTGACTCCGGCAATTTTATGAAAGATTTACATTCTTCTAATGATCTCTTCTTTTCTTCAGTAACACTGAGCCTTTATAATAA
>CP092866.1:29069494-29152734 GCA_030710605.1 Cordylochernes scorpioides | reverse complement strand
AAATACAAAATCTATACGAAAAATGTATGAGGAATCTATTAGAAAGAATTTAAAATATGGGAGAAAAGTTTCATTTTTTATTTATTTAGATTAAAATTCATTTCCCTTCATGCATTAAAGAAAGTAAAATTTAAATTAATTTAAATATTTTATTTATTCACAGAATGGCACACACATTACTTAAGAAAATAACTTTGCTACTGATAAATTCTATGAATATATGATGCGCACGTTACTCCATGTGATATTTATTGGCTTAGGATTTATTCAAATATTTAAATAAAATGTTTAATATTTTAAACAAAGGTAAAATTGTTCTTTTTAAAAAATCTATTTATTTTCATAAATAGTAATTTTAAATATTTTGATATATATGTTTATCTTTTATTAAAATATCTATAAAATGAATTTAAATTTAGGATAAATAATTCATGTTTGAAATAAATATAGAGTGCCTGTTTGATAATTTATTTAAATTATAAAATATTTTTAAAATTTTAAATATATGCTCAAGGAAGTTGTACCTGCTTATGGAATTTGCATCTTTTATCATGTATATTGAGATTAAATCGTTTACTCTAAAAGATATTTGATATACAGTGACCTTTATTGAAGACACAAATGCATTTCCATGTGATAATTATTGAATTTTGCAATACGTCTAATGCTATCAAGCGGTCAAATGAACCTCTATTTTGTTTATATATGTATGTATATTCATTGTTGTATATAAATCTCTCTCTCTTTCACGCACAATATGTAGATAAAATAATTAATATTATAATATTATTGTACTATAATATTATATATAATCATTAGCTCTATATATACTGAATGTTATATTCACTAACAACAACGGCTTTATTAGGACATTTCTGTCTTGTAAGGACTCGCCATACATCATTTTCATGGAGAAAAGGAAAAAAGAAACATAAACAAAGGAGAGAAGGGAAAATGAAAAGGAAATCAAAGTATTCAACATAAATATACAAATTAACTATGAAAGGAAATTTTTCTGTAATTTTAGTTTTTAGAGATTACCTTGTTCTCTAACTGAATGTTATATTTAAATCAAAGATACAATTCTTTCATTGGCCTTGTAGAACGAGAGTGGTGTACGCGTGCTCGCATGTTTTAGTAAAAAACACAAACATCCTCGATAAAGAGAGGCGAGTTTCCCCTCAAAATATTGCAACAATAAAATAATTATAAATCCAATATATGCATCATTTTTGAATATTCACAAGTATTACTTACAAATAGGCATTGCTGATTAAGGAATCCAAGAACCTACGAATTACGTATTGTTTGACCTCGTTTAGTGTAAGATTTATTCTAGCTATCTACTGATGTATTAAGGAGGTATTCTATATACAAGTTCAAAGAGTTTTAGACAAATATTTGTTTGATATTTTGAAAGGTTCTATCACGAAGTAGTGTTAGGCAATTATAGTGAAGCTAAAAATCAATCAATGTAGCACCTACAACGAAATAAATTTGGAAATTTAAGCCTAAAAATTTGTCGATAGAATCTAACCATTTTCACTCAACTAAAACTTGCCATTATATATACAGAATTAAGAGATTAATCATGTCAGATATTCCTATAATAAAATTATAAATATCTTAATGTGTGAAAAGCGTATTTACGCAAACTTGGCCTTAAATACTCTTTTCTTGATTTCTCAGAATACCTCTGGGACCAAATTTTGGTCGTAGAGGTACAGTTTGCACCACACTGATGAGGGCCATCAGCCCGAAACGATTTCGTGGTTGACTTTTCTTGATTTATCACAAGAAATTGGATTGGTCAAATATCACGAATCAAGTTAAATAAACGTTTAATTTATTTTTTTACTCCACTAGATGGCGCTCTGCAATCTAGAAATGCTCATGTGAGCCTGGTTAGGATATGCCTTTTTTTGTTTTTAAATATCTTAATATGCAATAAAATAGTGCAAAGTGAAATTGTACCGGTATCAGGTGGATGTATTGAAAGAAAAGCATCTTCTGATCATACAATTAAAAGTTTCTGATGGATTGCACTCTCTGTCAGAATATTTATCAACTAATCTTTGTTTTTCTGGAATAATTAAAAAACAACTATTTGTTTATATTTATTCCTACAGAATTGTAGGTCATTCGAAGATCTCTGGAATAAAGGCTATCTGGAACTAAATTTCATGTTCTAAGTGATTTATTATTTCAGTTTTTAAAAAGATGAGCATGAGAATATGTGGATAGGTATTATCTGAAAAGAAATTAATATATAAATACGAAATCGCGTTATGAATGCTTGAATATAATTTTAAACGCTTGATTCTGTATTGAAAACGTATACAAATTGGTTAATATAAACCTGCTTGGAGGATCCCGGGAAAAATTTCGTCGCAAGAATCCGTTGGAAACGCTATCTATGGCAAGACCATATGAAGGTAGCAAGCACCCCCTATACCAATCCATGATGAGTGTAACACCAGGGCAATAAGAAGAAAGATGATCAAGGACGAAATGTTTTAATAACATTGTGTATGATTCATATATGTCCTGATTATATAAAAAATATAATTAGGCTCAGAAACCGATCTTTATCCTTGAAGTCTCAGTCAATGACCGCTAAACCAACCCGAATGTTTAAACATCACCCAACAATTGGGTCAAGTAAGAAGTGAAAGACTTCAAAAAAAAGTTTTTATGAAGATGCTAGCCGGACGTGATTCCGCTCTCTAACTGCAGAATCAAAAAAGGATTTCCTGCGCGGGAGTTACAAATGGCCTTAGAACTCTCTGATAGATGGTATGTAATTAAGGCTTCACGACCTCATTGGAATTTCAGTTTCTTGTCACATAATTTATGATGAAACATTGACTTTGTTGCTTCTTTCTGAAGTCCCATGTTCTAATGAACATAAATATGTATTGATGATGATTTAAAACCAAGCAGTGTTTGTGTCGTCATCATCAAATTATAGACAATTTGGGATTGTTGCTATTGTTAGGATAGTCAATTGTTGGAACATTTATATAAGACTATAAATAGAAGACAATTCGCTGAGAGGAAATGGTTTCTTTTATCTATCACGATGATACAAGCTTCCAGGCGTCTCTCAGAACTCTCTGATAGATGGTCTGTAATTATGGCTTCACGACCTCATTGGAATTTCAGTTTCTTGTCACATAATTTATGATGGAACATTGACTTTGTTGCTTCTTTCTAACGTCCTATGTTCTAATGAACATAGCTATGCATTGATGATGATTTAAAACCAAGCAGTGTTTGCGTTGTCATCATCAAATTATAGTCAATTTAGGATTGTTCGATTGTTAGGATAATCACATAATTGTTGGAACATTTATATAGGACTATAAATAGAAGACAATTCGTGAGAGGAAATGGTTTATTTTATCTATCACGACAATAAAGCTTTCAAGCGTAACAGCCCTTCGACAGGTATAATTACGAGACTAAAATCGTTATTTTATCGTTTTTATTGTGGTAATTATACCTGTCGGAGAGTTGTAATGCCCCAAAACTTGTATTGTCGTGATAGAAAAAGATTAACTTTTCCTAAGCGAATTGTCTTTTATTTATTATTTTACCGAAGTAAAGGACTGTCCTGTAGAGCGAAATACAGTGTCGTGAGCCCCGAGCCGCTACGGTAGCCGTGAAGGCCTACAGAGAACTCTGAAATGTGGCTGACTAACGGGGCAAAGGCACCCCCCTTTCCATGGAGCAACAAAATCAGGTTTATAATTATAGAAGAAAAATATTTTTGGGCGTTGAATTCATTAATAGGATTAACTAATCATTGCAATACCTTTCTTTTAAAGCATTTGGCAAAGCGTTAAAAATTATTCTAATTATAATTTTTATAACGACTTGTTAAATAATTTAATTTTTATTTGTTTCTTACGGGAACAAAATATTTTTGTCGAAACGTCAGGGGAATAAAAAGATTTACTAGCCGAAGTATCTCTTAATTCTAAGAAGATATAATAAGTTTCGATGACGAAGAAAAATTAGGATTAAGAGGAAACAAATTGGCTCAACAAAACTTGCTGCAAATTCGGCGAAAGAAGTGAATGCAGACTAAACTTGTTCGTAACTGCTTAGAGGAAAAATATTTAGGAATCAAAGATAAGCTCCTAAAGCAGTTTTTACCATTTTCTCCCTAATGTATAAAACTTCTCTTTCCAACTTGTATCGTGGTGATCGCCAAGTAGGAGAACTCGGACCAATCAGAAAGGGCAGCCCAAGTGATCTGCAAACATAGCCCCAGCCAATCAGAAGGAGTATAGAAGGAACGCTATTCCAAGATAGGTAAATAATTCATTGCATATAGGTTTTAGTCTTCATTTCTATTTATCTGTAATTTATTTATCCTATAAATGTTATTATTTATACACAATAGGTTAATAGATATCAAATACGAAGCTATTCTAGTTTTAATTAAATGTTGATTCTTCAATAGTAGGCATTTTTATAATTTAATATGTAAATATATATATATATAACCAAAAGGCATATCCTGATCGCTCACATGAGAATTTTAGATGGCAGAGGGCCATAAAGAGTGGAGCAAATATCAACAAAACGTTGATTTAGGCTTGTTCCTTTTTCTATTTTGTCTTATTTTTCACATAAATAAATAATATAGTGGATGGAATTATTCAATGCTAAAGATTATAATCTTTAATAGTTTTTTTTTAATGAGAGAGAGAGAGATTGAGATTGAAACTTCTTTATTGCATAGTTCATATAAGGTTAAATACAAAATTCGAATAAATTAGATCAAATAATGATAAATATATGTAAATATATAAATTAATTGATAAAAATATACTTTATATATATATATATATTGGGCGTACAAATAAGTTTTGAGGGATTTGCAAAAGAAGCCACAACAAATATTATATAAATAGCATCGGACCTTGTAAGGTTTCATGTTAAGGCTTCATCATTTCCCCAAAAAAATCAGAAGAAGTCTTTTCACTCAAGTGTAAGGAACTTTTTTTTTTGGTGCTCTAACCATGTCAACCTTTTTGCCAACAAAACACAATTTGCGGGAAGCGCTGCTTTTTTGTTTTAATTTGAAGAAAAGTGCAACTGATGGACATCGATTGCTGTGTGAGGCATATGGTAAACATGCTCTATCAATAAAATCATGTGAGTACTGGTTTCGGCGTTTCAAAAGTGGCGATTTTTACACCAGAGACAAAGAACGCGGAGGGAGGCCAATAAAGTTCGAAGACGCTGAGTTGGAGGCTTTATTGGACGAAGATTCAAACCAAACTCAAGAGGAGCTCGCTGAAACCTTGGGAGTGACTCAACAAGCGATTTCGAACCGTCTCAAGGTCATGGGTATGGTGCAAAAACAAGGAAATTGGGATCCATATGAACTCAAGCCAGGAAACATCGAGCGCCGTATTTGCACGTGCGAACTACTGCTCAAAAGACAAAATCGGAAGGGTTTTTTGCATCGAATCGTGACGGGGGACGAAAAGTGGATTCACTACGACAACCCAAAGCGCAGAAAATAGTGGGTTAAGCCCGGTCATGCATCAACTTCAACGGCCAAACCGAATATTCATGGCAAGAAGCTAATGCTGTGCATCTGGTGGGATCAGCTCGGAGTGATCTATTATGAGCTACTTCAGCCTAACGAAACCATCACTGGAGAACGTTACCAACAACAATTGATGCGATTAAGCCGAGCATTGAAGATTTAAACGCCCACTATATGCCAAAAGACATGACAAGGTGATCTATCAGCACGACAACGCTCGGCCACATGTTGCAAAAGTTGTCAAGGAGACTTTGGAGGCGCTTCAATGGGATGTCCTACCCCACCCGCTGTATTCGCCAGACATTGCTCCTTCAGACTACCACATGTTCCGTTCGATGACACATGGCCTGGCCGAGCAGCACTTCACTTCTTACGAAGAGTCGAAAAATTGGGTCAATGTTTGGATCGCCTCAAAAGACGAGGAATTTTTTCGACACGGAATCCGTATGCTGCCTTAAAGATGGGAAAAAGTCGTAGCTAAAGATGGACAATACTTTGAATGAAATATATTGTACTGATTTCTCTGAATAAAGCTTCGAATTTATAAAAAAATCCCTCAAAACTTATTTGTACTCCTAATACTAGACGAATAACCCGGCTTCGCCCGAGAAATCCCCCGAGTGCAATTTCCTTCATACTCAAAGTATATCAATAATAAATAGTAGAAGTGCCATAGAATAGCAATACAGAAGTAACACATAAACAACAGGCAAAAAGTGCGTTTGATGGCAAAAATTGTATTATATTAGTGTCCAGGTATTTTATTTAATTATTATTTGCAATCCATTTAGTTGTCTCAAAATCAATATAGTTTAAATAGAAGGCAGCTTTTCCACCCAACCCCCGAGGTACCAGTCCCAGCGCATTAACCCTTGAAATTGCCTGAGTTGAGTGAGTGACTGCGATGAATCTCAACTGCGATACCCATCTTCCCAGTAAGAATAAGAAAAAATAGGTTTATAGAAAAATTAATCCAAAATACTGTCATGTAAATATTTTTCTGTAAAAAGTAAAATAGCACATGGAAATTAGGCAAACATATGTGTTTGATTTTTTTTTTTAAAAAGAGATCATAAAAAAATAAAGACCAGAACAAAAATTAATAAAAATACGAAAGCGATTATTTACATATAGTAACGCTAATTTTGTGAAGTTTTAAAAAAATGCATTGTGTGCACTTACCGTAACTTGGTAATATAAATTTCTCTCTCAATACTCAATACTCTTGTTAAAAAAAGTAACACTCGTATAAAAATATATTTAAAAAAAAAGTACGCAAGCAACTTAAAAAAAAAAAAAAATGCAGAACGCTCATTGGTCGCTTAATTGGCCTGGTGTTGTTACTTCGCCTAGTATTTACTCCACGTAAAAAAGGTTTTTCAAGTGAAAAAATAAATAGCTATAATTACTAATCAAAATTCCTCGGGATTATAAAGAGCGACATTCAAAATTTGGTACCAATTGATTAAGTAGTTTTTGAGTTTATCGCGAAACAGACATTGACTTTTATATACACTGCGTGACATTGAAAATGGAACACCAAGAAATAGTGGCCAGAAAATTATGCAAATTTCAGGGTAGACGCGCCTAACCGAGTTATGCAAATGATGTAAAATGCGCAGCTCTCGTGCGCACATGGAATAAGATATAAGGGAAGGAACTTGCAGAAAGGAAAGTATTCGTGTCGTTATTTCTTCAATGAAAATCATTATAGAAATTTTGTTCTTGCGTCAAAAGACACGTGTAATAACAGAGAATGCCAGGTCATCGTAAACGGAGGCAGTTCAAGCAGACAGACGCTTTTACGAGGGGCATGGTGATCGGACTGAAAAGGTCAGGTTGGTCCATACGTCAAATCGCAGCTGATACACACCTTGGTGCGTCCACGGTGCACCGACTGTGGAGAAGATGGTTGGAACAAGGAAATGTGGCAATTTATAGGAATGTCGGTGCAACCAGAGTGACGTCAGCACGTGTGGATCGGCGTATCCTTCGACAAGCAGTGGCGGCCCCACAAGCCACTTGTACCGCCATCCTGCAACATGTGCAAGACACCCTAGATCATTCCATCTCGACCAGAACCATTTCCCGTCGATTGGTTGCTAATGGCTTGCACTCATACCGTCCGCTAAGAAGACTGCCATTGACCCCACCGAATAGGCGCCAACGTTTGGAATGGTGCCGGGCTAGATCGACGTGGATGACGGAATGGCACAGGGTCGTGTTCTCAGATGAGTCGCGTTTCTGCTTGTCCAGTGATAGTCGCCGTGTACGCGTGTGGCGTCGACGTGGAGAAAGGTCCAATCCGGCAGCAATTGTGGAACGCCCCACCGTGCGACAACGTGGAATCATGGTTTGGGGCGCAATCGCATATGATTCCAGGTCACCTTTACTTCGTATTCAGGGCACTATTACGGCCCAACGATACGTTGATGATGTGCTGCGGCCGGTGACACTCCCCTACCTTCAGGGGGTACCCAATGCCCTTTATCGGCAGGATAACGCCCGACCGCACACTGCTCGCATTAGCCAACAAGCTCTGCAAGATGTACAGATGCTTCCCTGGCCACCGTACTCTCCTGATCTCTCACCAATCGAGCACGTCTGGGACATCATTGGACGCCGTTTGCATGCCTTGCCACAGCCGCGTTTTCAGAAGACGAACTGTGGCAAATGGTTGAGAGGGAATGGAGAGCCATCCCCCAGGACGCCATCCGTACTCTGATTGACTCTCTACCTAGATGTGTTGCTGCGTGCATCGCCGTCCGCGGTGGTCCTACTTGCTACTAAGCCGACGCCGTTCTCGCTCTGTATTATGACTATCATTTTGAAATAAAGATCACTTATTGTTCGTCCCTGTCTCTATCTGTCTGCCGAGTTTCATCACTATCTGGCCACTATTTCTTGGTGTTCCATTTTCAATGTCACGCAGTGTATAAGAAGATATATAGAGTCGTCTTGGTGGCGCCCACCGCGGGAAAGAATCCGCTACCGATGGACTGCGAGAGTTTTTTCCCACAGAGTGTCGATTTGTTGCATGGTGTTACCTAACTTAAGACCGAGATGGTACTTGTATATGGCAGCCTTCGTCACACTTGTTAGTTTCAGTGCCAGAGAGTGAATTAGTAAAGAAAAAAATATAATCAGAAAAATAATTTTTATTTTACAACTTTTTTTTCTTTCACTACTCTTGGTAATCATTTATAAAGCAGTATCGCTCCACATATATTCTAATATACTTTATATTTTAAATGATTTCAACTGTGATATTATTACACTATGCGGCGCTGAGTTTGTGTATACAAAAATGTAATGCCTCGATAAAGGTTGGCGTTCAGCCAGTCTAAATATTGGCAAAATAAATCTTTCATTATATTCCAATATATACCTTTTTATTATCTAATATTCTAATATATTCTAATATCACAATATAATCTAAAGCTGAGCATTTTTAATATATTACGAGTTACTCTAATAAGTTTTTAAGTTAAAATTTGTGTTACATACACAATAAGTAGGTTTTTAAAACATAGTTACGATAGTATGAGTATCATTTTCGTACTTGAAGAATAAGTTGAGTGAATACACACACCGCAGTGAAGACCAAATTAAGAAGAGGAACCCATCGTAAAGAACCCTCAAGCCATAAAGTACCGTCTTCCGCCACTAGGTGGAGTGGCAGCGGTCAATAGAGGAAGTTATGTGCCAACTTTATTAGAAGTTTATGGCATCGTTGCTGGGAGGTTTGATAAATGTCTACTGGATGGTTCGATTTGTTGCTACAGTCCCGATACATCGAGTTTGGCTTTATTGATATCTCATGATAAATGTGTACATACTATGATAATCATGATGGATAGTTACAATTTTACATTCATGGACAAAACTCCTTTTTTTTTTAAGAAAACACCCAATTTTGTTCACACTTGGTTATCCGGGCAGTGCCCTAAATATATGCACTGGGTGTCCCTGGCCTGCTGCGCTCTTGATTCAGCGATGTTATTTCGCGTCACCTTGATCTCCTGGGCGAAAGATTGAAGCTTTGGATGGATATTTGTTACGAGAGACGTTGACCCTCCTCTGACTTGGGGCGACGTTACCTTACTACTCCGTTGTGCGCTGATAGATGGCGCAAGCCATCACCAACTTCTAGCTGCATTAGCAGGAGTTATCATTTTCTTAATTTATCCATCCGATCCCAGTAGAAATTCACTTTTGTATTATTTTTCCATTATATAGGTTATGATAAAATATTTTGTTGAGATGAGAGATCAATTTGCTTGATATTTGAAAAGAGAATTTGTTTGATTTTGGAATACTCGAGTATTTATGGTAATAATATGCAAATATATGAGTATTTGATGATATTTTGAAGACGTGGTAATAATAATAAAAATGTTTAATTCGATATAATTGATATGATAACATAATTGAGAATGAAATACCTGATTTTAGGTATGAATAATAATGAAAATAGAATAGTTAATACGTATTTACATATTTATAGAATGATTTACCAGGTCTATTAGTATGAAACGCAAAAATGGGCGCCAGAAGCCGCTGTGCAACTTTATTTGAGCCGACGGTGGCGCTGTTGTAGGCGTTTTGTTCTTTGACTCACGTGGCATCAGCATGCGTGCAGTTTTAGAAAAATTCAAATCGTGAAAATTTTCTGGAGCCCGTGGAAAATGGCGATTTCCGAGCCAAAAAGTGCCCATTTGTGGGAAGTTTTGTTGTTCGCCTTCAACTGGAATAAAAGTGTCACTGAAGCCCACCGAATGCTCGAGGAAGTTTACAGCGACCACGCTCTGAGCAAATCGCAGTGTTACAGGTGGTTTAAAAAATTCCAAAGTGGCGATTTTGAACTTGATAATGAACCACATGGAAAACCGCCCCAAAAGTTCGAGGACGCTGAACTGCAAGCTTTGTTGGATGAGGACAGTACCCAAATGCAGGAGAAACTCGCAAAACAGCTCCAGGTGTCTCAAGGTGCTGTTTCTCTACGTTTAAACAGCCTCGGAATGACCCAAAAGCTTTCCAGATGGGTCCCCCACGAGTTGAGCGAAAGGCAGCAATAACGGCGTCTGGTAACCTGCGAAGGGCTGCTCGCCAGTCATGAAAAGAAGTCATTTTTGCACCGAATCGTAACTTCTGATGAGAAATGGATCCACTTCAGCAATCCTACGCACCAAAAGTCGTGGGGCCTGCCCGGCCAATTTCCAAAACAGACGCCTAGGCCCAATCGCTTCGGAAAAAAGGCAATGCTTTGCATATGGTGGGACCAGACCGGCGTAGTATATTTCGAGCTCCTGACACCTGGCAAAATGGTCAATACTAGTCGCCACGAACAACAAATGCACAGTTTGAGTGAGGCGTTGAATGAAAAAAGACCGGAATGGCGTGAAAGGCACAACAACCTGATACTGCAGCATGACAACGCTCCAGCCCACAACGCTACGGTGGTCAAAAACACCATGAAAGACTTGGGCTGGGAACTCTTACCCCACCCGCCGTACTCACCAGACTTAGCGCCGTCGGACTACCACCTTTTCACATCTTTAGGACACGCCCTAAAAAACCAGGAATTTTCGAACTCAGACATACTCCGAAAATGACTTGTTGACTGGTTCGACTCAAAAGGAATAGAAATTTTCAGACAAGGAATTCGAAAATTGCCTGAAAAGTGGTCCGAGTGTATAGCTAATCGGGGCAATTACTTTGAATAAAAAATCTTTTGTTTTATGGAATTGGTGAACTTTTGAAATCACTGCAAATTTTCGCGTTTCGTACTAATAGACCTGGTAAGCCGGCCAAAGTAAAACAACAACAATAAGTTTTATATTGTCTAAAGCCGCGACATCTGGCGTTCAAATTTAGAGTAGGTTGATCTAGGAAATATAATTTTAAAATAAAATAATTATATATATATACTAGCCGAGTGGCCCGGGCAACGCCCGGGTTTTACCCGACTGGACCCGGCTTCGCCTGTGTAGTGTTCGAGCGAGGTTTACTCATGAATGAATAGAGGCCCCAACTGTTTGTAAACTCAATGTAATGAATTTTCTTTCAGCAAAATGGAGATAAATTGCAAACAGCAATATCGAAAATGCTTGTGAAAAAATCTGAAATATAGGATCCATTTCACAAACACATCTAATGAATAGAGTGCTGTTTGGAGGAGTGGTCTAAACTGTTAATTTTTAAAAACCATGACCCGAGATCATTGAATGCAGATTTAGACACTTTGTTCTGAAAAAAAAATTGCCCCAATGGCTCCTGATTCTTGATAAAGTCCAACCCCTCCAGTGAGTGCAAGTAACCAAACTGGGCTTTTATTCTTAAAAATTAAAAAAAAATCTAATGATTAGTTTGAATAAAGGAAAATGGTCGGCACAACCTGAAAATTTCACTTTGTCCACTTCACTCTCGGCTGTCCAAGAAGAAACAGCCAGAGCAAACATTTTAAAGGGCACCTAATCCGGCATTTACATATCTAAATAGTTAATTTGCATAATTTTCTAATAGTCAAGGGCAATTTTAAAAATACCAAAAAAGCAAGACCAAATAAAAAATAAACGAATTATGTGTGATGTTTCAATAACAGCATTGTTACCTTATAAAGACAAAATTACTGAATGTATTCAGTACTTTTGTCTGAAGATGGTAACAATGCTGTTTCTGAAACCACACATAATTTATTTATTTGGATCTGGTCTTGCTTCCTTGTGATTTTTATCTATATTTCAAAATATACCTCAATTCTTTTTTACCTAAAAAGCTTTACATATATATTGCCAAGACCATAAATAAAGGTAAAATGTCAAATGAGTTATTAATTAACCCTATATGGGTCAGGACAAGTGAAAATAAGGCCAACAATAGAAATATCTTTCAAAAAAATTAAATTTGAACGCTAGCTTCACACAGGGCACAAAATTTGCTACCAGCTACATGCGTTCTTTTTTACTATGGTGTGATTTCCACAGGATGGATCTACATTATAATTTCTCCAGAGCTTAAGGTAGCAAACAGTACTTTCACAATAAATAAATATCAATGCCAAAAGCCAGAGTTATGATAGCATGTTGCAGTGTACTGTTGACCTGCAGGATAGGAAAAAAGCAATATTGTTTCCAAAGACTTTAAGTTGAAAAGGCACAAAATTTGCTACCAGCTACATGCGTTCTTTTTTACTATGGTGTGATTTCCACAGGATGGATCTTCATTATAATTTCTCCAGAGCTTAAGGTAGCAAACAGTACTTTCACAATAAATAAATATCAATGCCAAAAGCCAGAGTTATGATAGCATGTTGCAGTGTACTGTTGACCTGCAGGATAGGAAAAAAGCAATATTGTTTCCAAAGACTTTAAGTTGAAAAGTATTATGAAACGTTAAATATATTATACGTACTTTTAAAAGCATAAAAAAAGCTATCTTGTAGTTTATGGTAATACAAAATACTACAAAAAATGTTTAGCCAACCCTCAAATAAAGCAGTTACTGAAAATTCATTGCTGCTGCTTACAATATAAATGCTATTAGAGCATAAACATATTACATGGAACAAACATATAGTAAAATATATGTAGCAAGTTATATTGTAAAACATACTCTTTTCAATAAATATACTTTTTACAACTTTAATAAAATTTATACGCACTCTAAATATAAGAAAGAAAAAAAATTGAATACTGTTCTAAAAATAATATACCTTATGAGATAAAATAGTACACTTATCTTTAAAAATGTAGATCGTTATATTTACACTAATTAAAATTAAACGAAGCAAAATATATGAATAAGCTGCGAAATAAATAATAATTCCAATTAATTTAAATTGAAAAAATATTACTAAATGATTAAATAAAATCTACCTTCTAAAAAGGAAAAGAAAGTTTTTCGAAATGCAATTTTTGTGCTTTTAGCCTAAATGTTAAACCAAAACCTCAACTCCCTACGTGCGAAATTTCACAATACAGTTTTAATTAACCCAGGTTCCGGGGGCGTATTTATTTGATAATGATCGATTAAAATTATTTTCAAAGAGTTTAAATATATAAAAATAATCTTACCTTTTAAAGACACACATTAATCGGGTAAAATTACAAAACAACAACGTGTAAAAGTATTAACCAATCAAATTCATTTATCGTCGCGACCAGTGCGCCGCCAAGCGGTAAAAGGCTTGAACTAAGGAATTTTGGTTTAACATTTTTTAAAAATAGCACATTAAACCTTTTCGTTTTTTGAATAGCCTATATGTTAAACGAAATCTTCAGCTACCTACATGCGAAATTCCATAATGATTGAGTCAGTAGATTTTGCGTGATGCGATAACAAACATCGATTTCGCATTTAATTTTTATAGATATAAAGGATTATAAATACATTTGTTTGATATATAATTTGCTTAGGTTGTTTAAGGATTGGAAAACATGAGTATTCAAATTGCATAATTTGAGAAAGGTACTGCCTGACTTAAGGCGTGAAGAATAAGAAAAAAAAATTACTTCTTTACATATCTACAGAGATTTGAGCCGGCCAACGGGAAACGGGATATAAGAAAAGCGGCGACATCTGGCGGTCGACATTACAGAATATTTTATTCTAGAAAATTTAATTTTAAAATGTAATAAAAGTTTTTATGTAACCTATATATATGTATGTATGTGTGCTTGTGTGTGTCAAAAAATAAGAGAATAAAAAAATACTAACGTTTAGTTGATTTCTGTTCAACTAGATGGCGCTCTTTCATCTAAAATTTTCATATGAGCGGTCAGGATATGCCTTTTTATTTTAAATATATATATAGATATATGGTAAAAAGTTGAAATATTACACACACATATGTACTTACCAAATAATAAATGTGGAATTAAGTAGAAAACATGTTCTATAAAGAAGACCCACTAATCTTCGTTCTAAAAACTTTCTCCAAACCGTCCAACTAAGTAGAATTTAATCTCTGTACTAATGTTTTTTTGTAATCTTCTGGCAAATATCTACGGATCAAAAAACGAATTATCAGTGTTAGCTGGGTCAATAGTCATTTATATATAAATTTCTTTTTATATTTTTCATTAAAATCAATGATTTAACCATTTTTTTTCTCATAGATTTCCATTAAATCTATGAACTCATTCTAAGACCATCAATCTTTATCCGTGTTATAATTATTGGAGATGATTTTTTTTCTCAAATTTCTGATAAATTTTATCAATGAATTAAATAATTTTCAATCATATTTTTTTCACAAATATTATATGCATTAATCTTTATTTTAAATCTGATATTTTCTGTTAGAATATATATTATATAAATAATTAATTATTTTAGTTACTTTCACATAACTTATATTATAAATATTTAGATATCCAAACATTTTAAAGTATTTATTAACGACGTTAGCACGTTTAAATGACATCTATCCAAAATTATTATGTACAGCTAGAAAACATTGAACAACCAAGCTATGAAACATGAAGGAAGAATACAAATTATTAAGTAGAATTTATATTATTGAATAATTAAAACAAATTATCAAATTATTTATTCGTTAAATATATATATATATACTTCAAAATTGTAAACTATTATAGACGCGTATAATTCTTTTTAAAAATAAACAATTTCTACTTTTAAAAATAATCATACGCGTCTAAAATAGTTTCCAATTTTGATAACAGATGGCGCGCTAATGCATCATAATATATATATACTTCATAAATAATGTTTATTATAACCTTTTTATATACACTATTAGTGAAAAATACGTCATCAGTTAATATTTGGCATAAACATGGAATGATTATTCTCATTAAAAACGCACTATCTAATAGACGTTGGAAAGGCCATGATAGTCATGGTGGCCTGTGGTTAACGACTGCTCATAGTGAAAATGTATCACATGTCTACACATGTAGTCTACACAAGTCGAACTCCTATCTACACTTGTAATATCAGTTCGAAATTTACACTTACAAGTATGTTATTCAGGGTAGCCTAGTGGGCATGGGTTCTGCCATTGTCCAAGGTAGCATTTATGTTTATAGGTACTCCGGCTTAATTTTATTCTAGTATTTGGGTCTTAGAATTGGCTTAGCCACTTTACCAGCTGAAAGAAATCTTCGATAAATTCTGAGGATTTCATGAATCTGTCATGGAAATAATGAGATTAAGGTTAGCCTTTGACTGATAAAAGTCATCAACCCGAAATCCTGATCTCCAGTTCGGCCATCTGAGTTTTCTAAAGTTAATGATGTGGATTTGTCACCGATACGAGTCCTTTTGTTTGCAAGGACTGTCGATAGATGGCGCTTGGTTTTAGAATCTATTTAGACAGAAGAGGTCCCCTTTCCCTTTAATAGCGTTGGTACTGGCATCCTATACCTGGGGAAAACAGTTCGTGTAGTTGGGCGTTCTACAGCGAAGATGGAATTGTACCAATTACTTGGATATATCTGGAAAATAAACTAATACAAGGCCATTGACAAACAACGATAACGGCTATTCAGTGACGTATCAAGGTATTTGGAACCATTGTAAAGATAGGTTCCATTGTTGAGGTAGGACAAACAAATATGCTGAGATTGTCCTTCGTAAGGTGTCTTTAATGACTCTTGGTCACGGTGGATTTCCAACATCAGCCTGTTTAATGGAGCAAGTGTCTGTGAGATTTGTTTGCCTGTGACTACTGCTTTCCTCTCTACACGTTGTTCTTCTAAGGGATAGTTGTGTTACCTATCTCAACTACATCATGATAATCATGGTGGGTTGTAAACTACTTCTTTTACAGTAAGGGCACCACATGTCTACATAGGTAGATAGCAGTTTGACTATTGCACCTACAAGTGTTCCAATCACACCGTTTGGTGAACTGCACTCCTTGATGGGGTTGAAAATTTTGACAAGATTCGGGACCATTGAAGCAATTTTTTTCAGAAAAAAAAGTATCCGATGCGGGATTCGATCCGGGTAGTGGCTTCCGAAAGCCGACGGTGCTTATCTCTAGGTGCGTCCTGAGTAGTTCGCTGTGTATAGGTACCATTATCCCCAACTGTTTACTTATTGATGTAAATTAACACGTTCACTAGTATAAAATGAAAGGATTTAAAAGCACGAATGTTTCTTTTATACATAATACAAACTTCTACTGCCCTTACTGCGATGATAAAATATATATAAGCTTATGTCCATAGTTTTCTTGAAACCCATTTCTGAGATTCCATCTTTCAGTGCTGCGTATATAATCAGAATCGTCCAATACAGTATTAGAGCTATGAGAAGCGGTCTGGTGGATTAAATTGGCGAAGCCGCTGGGAGGGTTCACCACTGATGACCCAAGCCCTCCCAATATATTTTATCATCGCAGTAAGGGCAGTAGAAGTTTGTATTATGTATAAAATAAAAATTCGTGCTTTTAAATCGTTTCATTTTATATGTATAGATTGCGCGTTATTGATTTGTGTTAACGTTCACTAGTCTTCATTATTAGAATGATTATAAAATTCCTCAATTGTAAATATTATCTTTTGCTGTACGTAGATTTGGCGTTCCTCCATGTTTCCTTTAACACGGTTAGTTTCATTCTTGTGTGAGCAATAGTTACCCAGAAATTATTTGAAAAAAGGGATAAAATCAAATAAAAAGTTTCTTTTAATTCAGAATTTGCAAGCATTCGAGCAAATATACTGCTATTCAACGGTTTAAGAACGAGAGCACATGCCAATAACAAAAGTTAAATTATTTTGTATAAAGATTACTTAGAGATTGTACATAGAGTATTAGCCCGTTGAAGAGCAGTATATTTGCTCGAAAGCTTGCAAATAAAAAATTAAAAGAAACCTTTTACCTGATTTTTCTTTTTCTTTTTTCAAGTTTCTTACTTTTTCAATGGATCCTTGAATAGAACCTTCTTCAATGGCTCCTAGAATATATAGGAGTCTTTATAATGATAACCTACACTTTCAACTAGCCAATCCGCTCCCGAGTATCCAACTATGCAAATTTTCTACAAACTGGGAAAATTAGCATATTTGACATTTTCCTACCAATTTGCATATTTTTGTATTTGTAGTATGCTTTCTTTTAAATTAAAATGATCATTTTTCATCAGTGTAGTTTCCATATAGTATTATGAGTTTATAAAAAAGTAATATTTATTTTTTATTAATTTCTCTCGGAGTTTTTCATATTTATTTAAAATTATTTGATTTGATGGTATATAAACTGTTTTTCGACAGCTACAACCCGGGATCGAAATCCGAATTGAGCTTTTTTTTTTAAGAAAGAGAAAAAATGCTTCAAAATGATCCCTGATCCTAAGCAAAGTTCACCCTCATCAGTATGGGTAAGTAACCGAAAATTACACTGTAAAACTTATAAAATTTGAATTGCTTCCAACATATAGGTAGGCAGTTCAAAACTATTTTAAAGGCATAAGATTCTTTTTGAAAATAAACAATTTCTACTGCCCTTACTGCAATGGAAAAATTAAAGGGAGGGCCTGGCTCATCAGTGGTGAACCCTCCCAGCAGTTTCGCCAGTTTAATCTACCATACCGCTGTTATATTGCATTTTTGGAACTTCCTTTTATAGTGATACTGTTGGTAGACTATTGGAATGGGTATTTTAGAAGAACTATGGACATAAGCTTTGAGGGCAGTAGAATTACATACATTTCTAAATATATAATATGCTTCGAGCAATCGCTCTTCCGCAAATATCAAATTGTGTCTCAGCCTGGCAAGATAATTCTGGACTCTTTATACTGTTAAAGAATTCCTCTTATCTTGGTAGCAAATGTCAAGTTCTATGAGATTGTAACTGGAGACACACACTCATGGACAAAACTTGAGGAAGTTGTACCTTTCAACATATAGAGACATGTGGTGTACATGCAGTACAAACAGTCGCTAATTATCTACCATGATTATAATGGCTGTCTACATCACTTATTTATTACCAGTTGCAAACAAGACACGCTATATCAGATCTGGATAATTGCGCGTGAAACTATTCACAATAATTCATATTGTAGTAGAGTAGGTAACAGAATTATTGAAAAGAAAATAAACAATTAAGAAAAAGAGCATTGAATAAACATATACATTAAACAAATAAGCAACAATATAAGCAGAAAGAAGAAATTGCAAGGTAGTTATTTACAGTATGTTAAGCAATGATGGAAGTTGATTTAATGAAGTTATCTGTAATAATTAGTATCGTGGAGAGAGAAAGGTTGATCAAGTTGAGCTATTTACAATGAGTTATATTCTAAAGTAATTTATTAATTATTTACATTGATGTAAATCAAGTTGCATAGTAGTGTAGTTCCTCAAGCTGCATGAGGCTGTCTGAATCACTTGTCTACTAAGTATAATAAAAAAAAGCATTATCCCTCCATATTAAAAATTTTGGAAATCAACTAATTTCATAATTTTTTTCAATAAAACATAAAAATAAACATAATTAAAAATAAATTATTTATCTTATACAAATATTGTTACAAGGTAAACATTCTTTCAGTACACATTACATAAATAAATTTTCAAATCAATATTTATTTCAAATATTTATTTAAACATGTAATTGTTTATTATAAAGGCTCAATGTTACTGAAGAAAGAGATCATTAGAAGAATGTAAATCTTTCATAAAATTGCCGGAGTCAAATATTAACCTAAAATAATAGCGAGTTTTGTGGAATTAAAAATGGAATTCGAGTAGATAATTATGTTTTAATCTTCTACGTAATTGTGCCCTGTTTGTTTAGTTTTTAATAAACTCACTTTTTTAAATTACAAATTGAAAAAATGTTATTTCCCATTATTTAAATGATTTTTATCCATTATTTATTTTTCTTTGGGATGTTTGTTATTTGATATTTAGCTAATATCCTTTGAACAGCTATGTGTAATGACTTATAGGATGAGATTGAATGTGTCTTTTATTGAATTTGTTATTTGATTTATTTAGAATGAACTAAGTGTATTTTAATCAATATTGAAATATATTTCAGCTAATTCCGTAGATTTCGAGGAATACCTTGTAGAAATATCATACATTGGAAGCTATTTTTTATCAACGAAGTATATACTTTTCAAACCATTGTCTAGGGGGTAGGTGGAAGGATGGTTTAAACCGTTGATTTTCGACTGTTACGACCCGGGTATGATTCCCGCATTGGACACTTTTTATTGATTGAAAAAATGCTCCAATGGCCCCTGATTCTTGCAAAAGCCCAACCCCGCCAGCGAGTACAAGTAACCAAACGTAGCTCTGACACATTTGTAAGTGCAAAGTCGAACTGCTTTTCGAATGTATAGACATGTGGTGCACTTACAGTAAAAGAAGTCGCCTATACTTCTACCCACCATGATTATCATAGTCTGAACCATGTGTACTAAGAATAAGCGAAAAAACCATTGTCTTCTGGTTTTTAGTTCCAAATTTGACAAAGGTAGTACGGTGGCTTTGTCATTGATACAAGACTGTTGGATTTATAGAAATAATATTTTCCTTATAAATAATAGAAAAACGGCTTCCAAATGTGTTTCTCATTTTATATTCTTCTCAAGCTTTCGAGTGTCATGAACCCTTCTACAGGAGTAGATGATCAATAAATCTTAATCATTTACATTTATTTTATCATATACTCATATACATATAAGATATTTTTTCATATACCCATATACATATACATATAATATATTGTTCGATTTTAAGGCAGCTTTGTAGCTGCTGATGAGATCAAGACGTCCCCTCGGAGAGGGCTCCGCCTGATGTGAATTCCCACTTCCAATCGGAAGACTGTAAATATTTCTTAACTCTTGATGGAGTGTAAATATTGACTAGTATGTCAATAAAGTCTGTTTTAATTGTCAATTGTCATATACATATAAGATATTTTATCATATACTCGTATACATATAAGATATTTTATCATATAATCATATACATAAAGATATTTTATCATATACTCATATACATATAAGATATTTATCATATACTCATATACATATAAGATATTTATCATATACTCATATACATATAAGATATTTATCATATACTCATATACATATAAGATATTTTATCATATACTCATATACATATAAGATATTTTATCATATACTCATATACATATAAGATATTTTGTCATATACTCATATACATATAAGATATTTATCATATACTCATATACATATAAGAAATTTTATCATATACTCATATACATATAAGATATTTTATCATATACTCATATACATATAAGATATTTTATCATATACTCATATACATATAAGATATTTTGTCATATACTCATATACATATAAGATATTTCATCATATACTCGTATACATATAAGATATTTTATCATATAATCATATACATAAAAGATATTTTATCATATACTCATATACATACAAGATATTTATCATATACTCATATACATATAAGATATTTTATCATATACTCATATACATATAAGATATTTATCATATACTCATATACATATAAGATATTTATCATATACTCATATACATATAAGATATTTATCATATACTCATATACATATAAGATATTTTATCATATAATCTTATAAAAGCGTTTGTGATACCCGGAAGCTTAAGATGAATACCAAATAAAACAAGAAATTCATTTTTGGAAGCTGTTTTGTTTATTGCTCATTTGTATTTCAGAGGATTTTACTTTTCCACGCACACATATATATATGTTATATTAAAATATTATTCCATTTAAAAATATATTTCATAGATACAAATACTGCTAAATCGACTGCCAGAGGTCATGCTTCCCCTATAAAAACTCGTTGTTGTTCTTCCCCGTTGGTCGGCTCAAAACCTTTGTACATTATGTAAATAATCTTTTGTTTTTCCTTGTTCTACCCGCCTTAAGCCAGGCAGTACTTTAATCAAATTATGTTCTTATATATTACTTTAACTCAATTAAAACAATCTCTTATCAAGACCATTTTTGTTGTTATACTTTCAAGATTTTAACCACGACTGCATTACCATAATCCTCAACATAATCAAAAATCAAGCAGAAAATCTATCTCATTCTCAAATATAACATATATATATATGATTATAAAAGAGGCATATATTATATTGAATTAAATATTTTTGCCAATATTTTATTCAATCCAATATATGCTTTTTTACTATCTAATGATTTGAGTATGGATTGCTCTATTTTCAGAACACAAATATATATTTTGAAAAAAGAGCAATCAATAAATATATCTTTAATTAAAAATGATTGAATAGAAATATATTGGATCAAATTTAACAAATATATCCCCTTTAGCCTGAAAATATAATTTTAAATTGTAGGGTATCTGGTAGTATAAAATGTATATTATGGGATATCTCGTATTTATAAACCCTCACATTGACAATAGTTTTTATTATAAAACTCAACGCTTCAATTGCTACAGAATTTTAAACAGATCCGTTCCCACCAGTGATAAAAATAAGACCAAACGAACCTCTGGTATCTCTTGGTATAAATAAAAAGCAATGATTGAGAGGATTATGAAAAGGAAACAATAACATGGGCACCATGACAAACTTAAATTCGAAATTCGTTTCCATTGTTGAGTTAGTGAGTTCCAAAATACCAATTATAGCAAAGTTTGTTAAATCAAAGGTTTTAACTAAGGATTAATTAAAGAGAGAAAAATGAATAGATTGGATCAATTAAACAAGAAAATCTCGCGAAGACTTTCTTTTATCGGACATTTTATATCATAAGTTTACTGAGATATCTCTCCTTTAACAGATCCAAACAAAGTTACATATCCTAAAGGTCATTATGCAAAAGGTCCGATTAAATAAGCGGTTATCTTGGTCGCGTTTTGTTTTTATAATGAATTCCGTTGATGATTATATTTTGAATCTATATATAATGTCCATTTTTAAGGCTACATGACCGATAAGCCGATAATATTTTGACTAAATCATTGTTTATTTTGTTTTAAATATGTATTTTAGCTTATCTACACTTATGGACAGAACATAAGGAAGTTGTACCTTTTAGCGTGTATATCGGGATTCAGACAATAACTCTACAAGATATTTTATACACATTTACCTTAATTGGAGACACTCGAGATAATCAAATGTGAAAAAATTGCCTCTGTCTACTTAAACAAAAAACAGGTGAAACTTCCTTAAGTTTTGTCCATTATTGTATTTACACTATATTCCCTTTCGCAAATGCAACAGGCTAATATATAGGTTGTTAGAACATATGTTTACCTAAAATAATATTTATCTATATGTATTTCATATAAAAACATTCATATATAATAATATTGTATAAGTATATTTCGAATATCCTTCAAAATATATATTTGTAAACAGAATATCCCGCCCAAGCTCTAGATTAAATTTGAAGGAAATTTATTAAAATCTTCATTGAGACTCAACTGTCAAAATTTCCGCAAATATGTGCTCAGAGCTGGGAAGATGAAATTCTCAGGGAGGAGAAATATTAAATTTATGATGGTTTCGATATATTTATATATATTTATATATACACTTTATAGCCAGCTTCTATATAAACTTTTGAATATTTGATGAAGAAAGGTTAAACGATATCTTTTATCTTTCTCTATACCCCACTTTATTGTTTGAATATTGATTTCTAAACTTTAATATTTATAAGTGTTTTATATACAATGCTCATAAATATTTATTATATATATTTTGAGAGAAATACGTAAATATTAAAATTTTATATGTACTGGATGATCCAAAAGTCCCGCACTATTTAAAAAATTAATAACTCCGCGAATATTTGCGCTAGAGCAATGCGGTAAACACCATTGTATTCAGGATGCAATGGGTTATTTTTATGGAAAATAATGAAAAATTCAAATTCGTTGGAGTATTAATATATACAGTTATCAGAGTCATCAATTTCACCGTCAAATGTCACCGTTTGCCTTTGTGAATGGAATAAATACCCAAATATGGCAAATTTCTCATAACCATCGGTTTTTTCAGTGGAAGAATGCTCGCCTGCCACGCGGGCGGCCCGGGTTCGATTCCCGGCCGATGCATTTTTTTTTTTAGAATTTTTAAAACTCATTTATATATTATACAAGAATGACATCCACGGCGCCAATTTATAATTGTAACGAATAGTATTTGAATAAAAGCATTTAATCGGGTAAAACCCGGGCGTTGCCCGGGTCATTCGGCTAGTTTGTTGTATATGTGTCTTTGTTACTTAAATATATCAAATAAAAATATTTATCATTTATTTTATATTTCGGCTTATTTTTTTTTTATAATGGTCATTCAAGAACATTCATTTTTGATAACTCTTTTACTCTATATATATTTTTGATAACTCTATTTAATTATATATATGTGAGTAAAATATATTCTCTAAATAATTGATAATATTATCATATATAAAAATATAAACTATTTTTTAACTAAAGCAATTATCTTCTGCTCTTACTGCAATGATAAAAATAATGGGAGGGCTTGGCTCATTAGTGGTAAACCCCCTCAGTGGTTTCACCAGTTTAATCTACCATACCATTTTAATATTGTATTTGGTTATTTTTCTTTTATAGTGATACTGATGCTAAACTTTTGGAAAGGGAATTTTAAATGAATTATAGATATAGGCTTTGAATATAGTATCAATACATACAATTACAAATATATAATATGCTTCGAGCAATGGTTTTCCTCCATATAACGTAAAAATGAGTAAAGTGAGTTTCAAATGAAAACAAGATATATAACCTCGTTTTTAATCTTTTAAACCTGTATTATGCAATATCCCTAACTATATAATGTGAAGATCTATTGAATTAATAAATGTTTAGCCATTCTATGTCTTCAACGTATTCATAATGTGTCACCAAGATCTTTCCCATATGTAAATATATTAGTGAAATACTTTTAGGAAAAAGGTAATATAAGTTTATAGCATCTATATTCCTATGTTTACATATTACACATATGATCAAAATGCATATTTAGGATATAATCATTATTATTATCAATTGATATTTCTAAATGCTGTAGGTTTTTCTTCTTCAGAGAATTTTGAATGCTTGTGGCTAACGTTCTTTCACGTGCTCAATATCAAGTAATGTGTTGTGCTGGGGTTCAATATATTCAAAATTAATGATGAATTTATAAATATTTTAAACATATTTATATATATATATGTAGATATGTGTCTACACACATATGTACTTTCGTATATAAACAAAGTTATATACGATATACCTATGTAAGTAAGTCACTAACCTCTCCTCATAAAGCCAATATAGGATCCAAAAAGAGCAGAAAAAAAAAACACCAAAATCGTTCACTCATTAAATCGGCAGCCGAACAGATGCTCCTTCTAATTGAAAGAGCTCTGGTTCGGAAAACCTCATTAGAAATGGACTGGCAACTCTGATATTACTCCATCATTACAGAAATCTCTCTGAACGCGAGTTGAAAATTTATTAAAATTTGACCAATTTGTATCTCTGAGTTTGAACTCAAATATATTATCTATATGCCTAATATAATTGAACGAATATATGCATATATTATCGAGAAATTATATAATATTAAATTAAATGGCTCGTATAATGTAACCTATGGCAACCTATTATAATTTATCCGGTAATTATTGATTGATATTAAATTTAACTCGATATTAATAAGATTTTTCGATATATATCCACAAACAAAAGTAAAATATCTTAATAGATTTATATTTGATTAATCTAATTGATACAGGTAATTATAATTCTAATAAAATATCTCAATTTTAATGACCGTAAATTCACAAAACATGGTTTATATGGGGAATCTTATGGCAGGGTAATAATTTCTTGAAATTAAAAAGCATTTTTAAAAATAATATAAAACAATTTTCGAAAAAAGTATATATATTTGTATACACACATTGATATTGATATATATAATTATAAAAGAGGTTATAATTAGAATAAGTTTTAAAGTAGGAAAATAAACGAATATTTGAACTTCTTCCTACCTTGATGTCTGAACAATCGCTGAAAAATTGTCACAACTTCCAACAGTTCCCAAGTTGAAATCTTGCCATTGTCCAAACATGGTATCTATATAGATAATAGGAGAAATTATGTAGTATAATATAATATTAATGAAAACATGCGTTAAAAATCAATTACTAAATTTATAACTGTATTTTATAACCTTTCTTACATTTATTTCTTTAATATCGATATACACTTAAATATATATATATATAAATTAAGAAAAAAGGGGACATCTCATGATAGTGAAACTAAAATTTATCAGAATATGCCTCCTTTTTTTCTCAATTTATCCATATGATACAATAAAAAATTCACTTTTGTAATATTTTTCACATTAATTATATGATATATATATATATATATGGCAATATAGTGGTAAATGTGGTGAGGAGAGAAATAATCACACGACGAGTTGTTAGAGCAATCATCCAGGCAGCCAGCCGAGAGAGAGCGAGCGAGACGTTATCAGCTGAACGACTGTTTTTCCTGTGTACACAACCGGGGGGCTAACCAGGATAGTCGCCAGGTGGTGACGGCTCCCCCCCTCAGGAATGTGGCCAAAAATGGTCGTAAGTTAGTTATCTAAAGTGTCTCGCTTTTAGCTGCCCAGCTCTCTCTCGTTGGCTGTTGGTTTGTTTTATTAATCCTGAAAGAGCATATATTATGACATATATCTATCTAGATAATACCGTAACAGAGTTTTCCATTGTAAAGTCCTGAGCTATCTCCTCCGAAGATTCTGAACTACACATAACGATCTATATACCAAAATTTTCGTTATTTTTTTCTTCATATGATAGGCCTGTTTTTATTTTCCTAATGTTAACAGTTATTTTTATTTTTTAATTTAATCTATTTTACAATCGTAGATTTTTTGCATTTATCATCATCAATTTTTTTGTTTTGAAATGCGTTCTTTTGTCTTATTACTACAACCAATCGTGATGAAACTTTGGGAAGATGTTTATTATACTACCGGGATGGTTTCTGGCTAATTACTCTTTAGAAATAACCTTTCGTTGCATTTTTATTTACGATAAAACGTAGATTCACTCGCAATCAGCGCCCCCTCGCGGCAGACGTATGGCCTTAAATAGCCTCGCATGATCTTATTTGTAACGTCAAGCTTAGCCTATACGTTAGGTACGCAGCTTCGTACCCCCGCAACTTAGGTTCGAGGCTCAGCGTGGGTGTTTTTTTTTTGTTTTTCATTTCTTTTATATTATTGTAGCAAATTATTAAAAATATTATTTTATTTAAAATGTAGGCTTTTTAAAATAAAAATTAACATACACAATTTTTTAATAATATTTGTAACAAACCTAGGTTCGAGGCTCAGCGTGGGTGTCTTTTTTTATTTTCGTTTCTTTTATATTATTGTAGAAAGGTCTGTTTTTACAGCATTATTATATTTTGATTGGTTTATTTTAAATATGTTTGTTATGAAGGCTCTATGTAATACTATTTAGAGCACATTTTACATTTTAAACACCTAAGCCCCCCTCTTTTTAATATTGTAGCAAAGTATTAAAAGTATTATTTTATTTTAGATGTTTGCCATGAAACTTTGGGAAGTTGTTTAGTATACTATCAGGACGATTTCTGGCGAATTATTTTAGAATAATATTTATAACAATAATTATAGCGAAATTAAGACATAGTTATTATATTCTGTGTTTGTGCATATATTAATATTTAACAGAAAATGTTAGAACGTTCTATTAGAATATCTCGAAAACAAAAAACAATACATATAAACGAGTTCACTGACATTTATTAATGCAGTGATTATAATCAATGATTACAATGAAGGGCTATATTATCGATATATATAAAAAATCTCTTTCAAATTTTAACGTAACGTTCCATTCTCAATCCCGTAGGGCTTTAGATCGGCTAAAACATTTTTATCTTTATAAGTGAATATTAACTTTACTGTACTGAATAGTTTAGTATAATGTTAATTTAACATATTACAATTTAGCCACAGCAACGCGTGGCCGGGTTCGCTATTTATAATATATATTTCTGATTCATTTGATTATGATTATAATTTGTAAGTACTTTGTTATAGTTTTTCATTTAAATAGAGCTCAATTTTTGTGTATGTTTTCTATTTGCAGTATCTTTCCTAATGTCTTTGGCAACGTTTTTTTTTCTCATAAATAGGCTGAGGTTATATTATTTTTCGAATTGTAGATTGAATTATTACTTTTATTCTATAATAATTATCTTTTATAAGTGTTTTTTATAGTTTTTCATTTGAATTTAGCACAATTTTTGTATCTGGTTATCTTTTTTGGCATCTTTTCATCTCTCTTTGGCATCTTTTTTTTTCTCATTAATAAGACCTAATCCAAATAATTTAATAGTGTGTGACGTTTCAGCAACAGCATCAGACAAAAGAATAAATGAACTAAAGAATAAAATCTCATTTTTTCTTTTGTCTGATGATGGTGACATTTGGATTAGGTCTTATTTTTTTTTATTAATTTGTTATAGTTTTTCATTTGAATTTAGCTCCATTTTTGTGTCTTATTTAATAAATGAACTAAAGAATAAGATCTCATTTATTCTTTTGTCTGATTTTTGTGTCTGATTTTCTTTTTTACAGTATCTTTCATAATGCCTGATTTGATTACTTGATCTGTTATAGTTTTTCATTTAAATTTAGCTCCATTTTTGTGTCTGTCGTTTTTTTTTCTTCTCATAAATAGGCTGATGCTGTATTTGTGTACTCAATTGTTGCTTTTTGTGTCTGGTTTCTTTTTTGCAGTATTTTTTTGGAATCCTTTTTTTTCCATCAATTGTTTCCTCACATGCTTGGAATTTTCTTTTTATGCTTGTCCTGGCTTTCAGTTTTATAGTTTTCCTCTGCTTGGTTCTTATTTTACCTTTTTTTTTCAGCGTCTTCTGTCATGCCTCGAAAAGGCCGTGGAAGACTCACTCCCCTAACAGCTAGGCGTGCTAATATGACTCGCCGCAGACACAAAACCCCAATTGCTATTTCTCTTGTTTACTTTTTTACCAATGCCTATAATTTTTCACCTGAAAGATTTTTTATTTTATTTGTTATTCAATAAATTATTATCACTTATTTTTGGTCTTCTTTTTACTTACTTATTTTACTGGGGGTTGGTGGAAGGATGGTCTAAGCCGTTGGTTTTCGACCGCTACGACCCGGGTTCAATTCCCGCATTGGGCACTTTTTTCTGAAAAATAAAAAAAAAATGCTCCAATGGCTTCCGATTCTTGCAAAAGTCCAACCCCACCAGCAAGCGCAAGTAATCAAACGGGGCTCTGGCACATTTGTAAATGCAAAGTCGAACTGCTTTTCACATGTTTAGACATGTGGTGTACTTACAGTTAAAGCAGTCGCCTACTCTACCCACCATGATTATCAAGGCCTGTACCACGTGTACTAGGGATAAGCAAAAAAAAAATATTTTACTCATTGATCTATACATACAATTATTTGCATACAATTATTTACATACAAATATATGCATACAATTATATACATACACTTTTCTACATTTTTGCACTCTGCAGTCTAATATGTTGTTAATAATAGGGGTTTTAGACAAATATCAACTGTTGAAATTTGATTTTCCAAAATAGTTGAATTATCGAAAGTGTCGAATTAGTTTGTCATATGATAGGCCGTAGGTCGAGACTTCCAAAAATGGTCGAATTATCGTATGTTGAATTAATTAGATTATATTGTATATATAAAAATATAGAATTGTTGTTTTTAATGAGGTCTTTTAAATGAATTTATTCCTTTAATATGTTGTCATATCTGCCATTTTTTTTTCATTTCCAAAATATTTATTTACACTTTCACCAATGCCTATAGGATCTTTGCGATGGAACAGGTATGGTGTTCTAGCGCATGTGCTCTCATGTCCTTGAAGCACATATACTGACAGTACCCAAAGTTGAACACACTGTATAATGTCTGAAATATATGACTATAAAGAGGGCTCAAGGCCAAACCTTTGCTACAAGAGCCTGTGTTTACGCACAGACGACTTTATGTGACTTTTTCAAGTGTGCGAACTTTGGATAGCATACATGTAAAGTTGAACCCAAGTATATATAAAATGTAGTTTTTAATGAGGTCATTTAAATGAATTCCTATTATAAATCGTCTCCTCTGAAATATAGTTTGTAAATTTATATTCTGATTTATTTTATCCTTTTTTTTTTCATTTCCAGAATATATATTTACACTTTTCACCAATGCCTAAAGTTTCTCACCTGAAAGAAAAAAAAACTCCGCCTTTGCCGGTCCCAAGCCAGGATGAAAAAGGAGGAGGGGGAGCAGTAACAAGCTCACTAAAAAAACCTGGGCTCAGCTGGCCCGGCTGATAGTACCTTGTAAGGGCTCCTAATCCAGGGATACATTCTTTTGGAGCTAAGTCAGTGGCCTGCCACTGAGTAGTGCTCCCAGTCTTGATGACAAAGGCAGACGCATTCTACTTCACCCAATCGTGATGGTTGTTAATTTAAAGCTTTACAAGCTTGACACTCTAATATGATTGAGTGAAGATAAGAAAGGAGAAAAAAATATTTTTTGTATTTTTTTTTTGGCAATAATCTATTTATTATCAATTAATTTGATTTTGGTCTTCATTTATTATTCCCCTGCTCTATACATACATTTTGTACATTTACAATGTCAGCCATTTTCTCTGTAATACCTTTTTAGCAGTGAAGTTATATTTGAGCAACAAACAATTGTTGAAATTTAAAATGGTCGAATTATCGATAGTGTTGAATTACACTTTGTTATATGATAGGCTGTAGGTCAAGACAACAAAACATGGTCGAATTATCGAGGTTATATTGTATATATAAAACTAGAAATGTAGTTTTAATGATGTCCTTTAAATATTTTCATTCCTTTTATATGTTGTCTTATCTGCGATATAGTAGCATTTTTTGCAATTTTATTTGCTGATTTGTGTCATTTTTTTCACTCAAAATATATTTATTTAAACTCTTCAACTAATGCCTATAGTTTCTTTCCTGAAATTGCTTAGCAAACATGAGTTGGTTGTATTGTTATGCTTCGGAGATATTTTAATCCTAAGCAGGGTCTTTACGAATGGTACACGTATGGTTACACAGTGCATGTGCTCTCATGTTCTTGAAGTAGTGTAGATGTGTTGTTTGCACTTTTATTTTCTGATTTGTTAGTATTTTTCTTCTTTTTTCATTTTAAATAATTTTTTAGGCTTAGGAACCAATGCCTAAGTTTCTCACCTGCGGGCCCTTTGAGTAAACCCGGGGCGTTGCCCGGGTCACTCGGCTAGTATATAAATAATTATATAGAAGGGCAGCTTGCGCCCGAAAGCTCGAATTGATTTTTCAAATAAAGAAACTTATCCTTTTCGAATCTATTCGGTATTACATTAATTATATGAAAAAAAGAGAAAAATCAGGTGTTGATATTCAGAATAAAAGAGGCATAACCTGACCACTCATAAGAGCATTTTAGATTGCAGAAAACGCCATCTAGTGTAATAAAAATCAACTAAACGCTTATTTAACTTGTTTTGTGATATAAAAAGTAAGTACAGTTAAACCTGTCTATAGCGCACCCTCTAAATAGCTCCTTCCTCTCTATAGCGCCCAATTTTAAATACGTAGTACGATACGATTTACATTAAAAGTGACCTGTCTATAGCACCCCCTCTCTATAGCACCCTATTTTGGTGACTCCTAAGAGGAGGCGCTATAGATAGGTTTAACTGTATTTATTTATCTAATATAATAAAGCCTTATACAATAATTTACTTAATTAAATATTTAGTATAAATTAGGATAGATTCTCTCGAGATGTAATAAAATTAATTAAACATTACAAATCTCGGATATATTTAATAAATATTTGAATTAAGACATTTCAAATTTAAAGGAAAAAATATATCAGTGAGTAAATGCCAAGTTAGTCATTACTCCAGGAAATCGTTTGGCTTCTAATGAGATTTTAGGCTTAGCGAGAAATAATCGGCGTCGTCATTTGAGAAAGAAAAAAAGTTTATTTTCTAATGGGAATTAAATATCTGCTGTAATAATTTATGTATGTGATTGTTTTGGGAGTTGAATATTCCAGTAGAGATTTAAAACGATCACGTTTAAATGTGAAATAGTTAATTAAACAATTGTCACACGAGAAAGAGATTGATTTAATGTAAATAAATTATTTACAGGTCGTATGCCATATTAATAATTAATAATGATGATCATTTAAAATTTAATTTCAAATTGAAATAATACGTGAAATTTTTATTGTACTTTCTGGGTAGATTTGTGAAGTTATATAAACAATTTTCTTTCAAATCTCTATATATAATTCAATGGAGATTTTGAATCATTTAAACTTTTATATTGATTCAATAGATTTTTTATTCAATTTATGCTTAATTTTTTTTATATAAATAAATTTATTTCTATAAATTGGAATCAGAGCATATATGATATTCAAAAAATATATTTTAAACTTATTTATAAAAATATGTATATTATAAATAAAAAGATATTCTGTTGATTTTTTTATTATCTTGAGAATTATGCTATGGTAATGCGGTCAAGGTTAAAATCTTGTAAGTATAATAATAAAAATAGTAAAGATTTGAAATAGCTTTGAGCTTATGAATTATAGAAAACATAATTTGAGAAAGGTATGCCTGACTTAAGGCGTAAGAATAAAAAAAAATGAAAAACTTATTTACATAGTGTACAAAAGTTTTGAGCCGGACATCGGGAAAAACAACGGGTTTATATAGTAAAAACGGCGACCTCTGGTGGTCTTCTTAACATAGTATTTTTTTAATCCATGAATTATAATTCTAAAATAAAATACAATTAATATAACATGTATATGTTGTAATATATTTAAAATATACTTGATATCCATACTAATATAGTTATAGTGTAACAACCAAAAATGTAGACACAATTCAAATCGCCAGTTTGGCCATCATGTAACACAAAACGAAATAATAAAATTAGATTGAGTGACAGCCGGCGCCCAGACAGGAGAAAGGTCTACGATTACACCGTCGGTCCGAAAAACATAGTCGAATTACAGACAGTCTCTCTCTGGCTCTAGAATAGTTCATCCCCTCCTCAACCGGCGTCCGGCCGCTCTCTCTGAGATGACATCCAACATGCCTCGTCCTTTTGTGCTATCCCAATCACGCCTGAAAACACTATGATCATTGTGGCCATCATGACTGCATCTAACCAACCAATCATACTCATCATGACAGTCAGTCGACACGAACATAAACACATCATGACATATATATGTCATAATATATACTCTTCCAGGAATAATAAAGCAAAACCTTCAGTCAACCCCGAGAGAGACAGGAGGGTAAGGACCGGTCACTTTAGACATCAGCGACATTCCAAGGGGCCACCATTGGGGCCTGGTCAATTAACACTTCGGGACTTCTAAGACAGTAGGGGATTGTGTGCGACACGAACGGCTGGGCCGGGCCCGTCTCTCTCTCCCTCTCTTTCTGGTTGCATGGGTTCCTCCTCCAACTTGTGATGTGATTATTTCTCTTCCCACCTTATTATATTGTCACATATATATATTTACTAGCCGAATGACCCGGGCAACGCCCGTGTTTTACCTGATTGTGAATGTTTTGATTCAAATACTATTTGTTACAATTATAAATTGGCGCCTTAAATAAATGCATATGTTAGTTAATAACTATAGCCTATGTGCTTTATCTGTCTATGTACTGTTGGCTTCCGTAGGCGTCTCTTACAGGGAAAAAGAAAGAGAGGATTCCATTTGGTTATTAACTAATATATGCATTTATTTAAGGAGCGACCCGCTCCAACACAATAATTACATAAATAATTACATAAACGAAAAGGCGAGTGGGAGGGGCAAAGGTGGCGTGACCGTAGCCAACCAATAGGAGGGCGCCATTCCAATAAAAAAAGCAAACGGTGACAGAGATGAAAACTGATGACTGATTGTTGATTAGGAGATGAGGAATGACGCTCGTAACTGTATATAGAATATGTGTGTGTGTGTGAAAACAATAAAAATATAAAATAAGGAAGGTGTTGATATTATAAACAAAAAAGGCATATCCTGACCATGCTCACATAAGCATCTCTAGATGGCAGAGCGTCATCTAGTGGAATAAAAAATAAACTAAACGTTTATTTAACTTGTTCAGTGATATTTGGCCATCTAGAGATGCTCACGTGACCACGGTCAGGATATGCCTTTTTTGTTTAAAATATGAATATATATTCTCTATATATAAATACATTTCGTAAAAATCACTGAATATCTTACACAATAAGATCTATCTTCAATTCGTTGGAAGTTTGTCAAATGACAAAAATACAATAAATTTGATATTTAGATTAAACTGAGTATACAACTGTAAAAATATTCTCACTACTACACAAAAACAATTTCTACTGCCTTTACTGCAATGGAAAATTGCAGTAAGATTGACAGTAGAAATTGTTTATTTTTTAAAAGAATCATTAGCGTCTATAATAGTTTCGAATTTTCATAAAATATGGCGCACTAATGCATCATAATAAATAGGTTTTGTCAGAAATGAAGCGTTAAATATTAGGTTAAAATCTGTATAAATTTTCATTATTTAATAAGTTCATGTTATATTTGTGTTATATTTGTGAATATTCGTTAAGGAAAAGGTGTAAAGCTTTGGTGGCCATTATCACAAGGTGTATATATAAAGGATCAACAACAAGAAGAAGAATAATAAAGCTTCAAGAAGGAATGGGTGCAGTAGATCAGAACAAGTAGAGCGATTGTGGAACAAGAAACGGCCCAGGTGGGAGTATTTCTTACAAAATGTAACACAACCTCCTTCTGCATTATAGATTAGATGGAAGTCTTAGGGTTCCTTTCTTCAAACTATTATTTACCTTACTGTAAATTGTGTGAGTTTTCTACGTGGTTAGCAGAGAGCTTTTACAACTTTTCAATACTTTTATCATATTGGGAAAGTTTCCAGCTATCTTTTAACATCCTCAAATATATATATTTTTCTTTCATTCTTTCTGTAAATGTACGAACTTCAATTATGTGAACATATAATACTAACTTATATTTATTTGATTCTTAAGCAATGTTCTAAATAAGATTTGTGAAATATATTCCACGGAGGAAGTTATTTCAAATGTGAATGCAGAATCTATGATAAAATTAGTATTTAAAGATTAAAAATGGTATTTTTTAATTTCAAAATAGTTTTATAATTTTATATGAAATATGTTGCGTGGCAGACATTCCTCATCGCCACCATTATATGCAGTACTGGGGAAGTCTCTATTCTAACCTACTTATAAAGACAGTTTTTATTCATATACATTCATACAATATATAAAATATCCGTAGTTATCTAACATAATTGAGTAAAATAAGTTCTCTATATAATCTCTTATACCTTTGTAATAATTTATTTGATTTAAATATGTGCCTCATAAATAGTAAAGATCAGGTTTTCCTAAGCAGGAAATACACTCAGGGACAAACCCTATGGAAGTTGCACATCTTAACATGTATATCAGGATTCAGACAATAACTCTGAAAGATATTTGATGCACAGTGACATTTATTGAAGACACATGAGATAACCAAGTTTGAACAAAATTGCCTTTGTCTCCTTCAAAAAAAAAAAACAGACGACTGTGACATCACCGATTTTACACGTCTCAAGTTTTATCCATGAGTGTATTGTTTTGATGCTGGAATAAAAAAAAAAAAACTTTATATCAATATTTATTTTAACCTATTTGATATATTTCTGAATATTTTTTTAATAATGAAACTGAACGCTAAATAAAACCCATAATATTTCATCACTTGAAGAAAAGACGAATAACGAAAATATCTTATTAATTTACAATTAATTATATATTGGGATATATAGAAAGGAAGATATTCAGAGAAGTCAGAAGTTTCTAGAATTATAGATTTAGACGTAATTGAGAAGTTCACAGTGGCGTGAAGCCACTAGCAAACAAATTTCTAGATTTACATTCTAGCGCAAATTTCATTTAGAAATTTCCTTTTCAAAATTGAAGCAAATATAATGGGTTTTTAAATGTTATTTCTATATACTAAGTCAACTTATTTACATAAGGCGGTGTTTAGCTTCCTCATTAATGTCAAAATATGTAGAAATGTTGAACGTTGAAAGGGAAAATTTTATTTGGGGAACCAAGGTTGATTAAGTTCTATAAATTCATCTTTTGCGTGTAAATACCGAGTTTTCCAGAAATAGTCTTTCAAGTGTATTTTTTGTATGTCTCTATATGAAAGACTATTTCTGGGAGGTTGGGAGACTGAGTAAACTACTGGAAATATTCTAAATAAGAAAAGTAATATACCAAAAGAATATAAATATATAATATAGAACATAAGATGAAAGATTAAAGCATTGAAGAAAGAAATTATTAAGAAATATTTAGAACCGTATTTACAAACCTCTTCCATTTAAATTTTTACCTTTTTCTGTAAATATCGTATTTTGCTGGTTTTTAACTCTTATTTTCTTGTTTTTAAATATCGACGCACAGCAAACACGTTTCGGTATTTCCATAAATTGGCAATAAATATAAACTTTGTAGGATTAGTTCTCTGAACAAGTTTGGCAATGGATCACCGAAAGGTTGGAAATAATAAAAAGGAAAAGTGGAAGTAAAAGTTTTCAATCTTATATACAAGGTTGTCCCAAAAGTTCGTAAACACCTGCAACAAATTCCAAATATATATCCATATAATATATATATGAAATAATGTTGAAGTCCTGGTAGCTCTTGTTGTACTGTGTTGACCAAGAGGAACAGTCAGGATGTAGAGTTTTCCAGTACCTCTCTGCACCTTGGAAGACCTTTAAAAGTTCTCACAAAATACAGGCAGTCGTGGTCGAGGCAGAGTGGAAAGCTGGGGATATCCACACAAAAAACGAAGACACAGTTACACTAAGAAAGTTCCGTTAACAGATAAAAGCTGAGCTAGAAGCGCAAGATGGAGATAGACGAGTTCTTCCTAACTACATGTTGGATGAGATCGACATAACATACGACCGACGCGGCTTGCACTAAGGGTGAACTAAACTCAACTGACTGAACTGAACTGAGCTGTCAAGCCACTGTAAGGTGATGATTTATAGGTTAAAGACGGGGTGACCTTATGTGACAGGGGCGTTTGAGAAAGGGCGCCTTTACCTGTCCAGGTGTGAGAGGGGTCTCTGCATTCCACCACATGTGATAGTGTGGGTGGCCTGTCGTGGGAACTGTGAATCTACCTGATTTATTACTCCCATCTTTAGACTCTGTTGTTTTGGCAATTCTATGCTCGATCTCTGCTTTAGCTCAACTATTAAATCTATTACAGATTTTATTTATTTATCCACTTTGTACAAATTACATTACATAGGTGATGCAATGACACAGATTAATCATGCGCATAATTATTTATAGATGTGTCTCTATATACAACATGACAATCTTGTTATAAGTTATCTACACAATATGAGGTTGTTGTTTTAAATTACCATAGATGGGCCCCGGGAGTGAAAGGGTTTATCCGGGTTTAGGCGGGTAAAGCCTCTCTAACACAGGTAAGTAATTAAAATTTCTTTTAATTAATTTAAACTGTGAGGGTTAAAAAGGGCTATAACAAGATGATATTTGTTGGATATATAAAAGTGAAATAAAAATGACATTGTGTTTGATTAACAAAAAAGATGATTAAAATAAAATGATGACATAAAAATTCACATTCTAAGAGAATATTGGTGGGCGTTGGACAGGGTTAGTAGTTAAAGAATAAGCAATTGTGAGATTTACACATGCAATCAAATACTTAGGTCCAGGTGCAAAGCGAGGATATGGACTTGAGCGTCTTCCTAGGCAATGTTTCACCTGTGATCCTGTATAGGGTAACAGTGCTTTGTCACAATTGTAGTGTTATTGGGTTGAAAAGTTGTTGAAGAATATGTAATTGTTAGAAGTGCCCATGTAAACCAAATACTCAGATCCAGGTGCAAAGCGAGGATATAGACTTGAGCTGTCTTCCTTGGAAATGTTTCACTTGCGATCCTATATAAGGGTTACAGTGTTTTGTCACAATTTTAGGATTATTGGGTTAAAAGTTGTTGAAGAAAAGTTGCTTATTAATATGATTGAGAAAGGAGTGAAATAGAGCCATGCGATAAGTAGAATTGTAGCGACAGTAGGTGATCTGACTTGACTCGAAATCAAAGGTTGAATGTGGTCCGCTAGAGCTGAAAAAAAAAATTGAAAGTTGAAAAAGTGAACGCTTTGTGAATGCGTTGGTGATTTGCTCTGCGGATGAAATGAAATAAACTCTTGAAGCTTGTTCAGACCAGAAGTTTGGATTGGTAAGTCTGGGGAACGGTGTTCTCAAAGAGTTTGTTGAATTACGAAATCAAAAAATAAATTGTCAAGCAGTGCTGTCGTTTTTCTACGTTGTTGTGACGCAATGACTGAAAAGATAGTGATGAAAAATATAGGGGATTGGTTAAAGAATATGATTGTTGAAAACGATTGTTGTAGATGCCCGATAGTGGATGATAAACTTTGTCAGGTAATAAAGGTATTTAAACAAATAAAATATAGTGAATAGAAATATAGAAATATGATTGCGGGTACAAAAAGTGTAAGTGGACAAAATTAAACCTGTAATATATAAAATATATAATAAATAATAAAATAAAAATAATTTTTGAAACAATTAGATGTTTTACAATACTAGAATAATATCATGAAAAATAAAAGTAAATTTGATTAAAGGTTTTTTTTTTTTTAAATGTTGGATTAAAAAATTTGTTTATATAATTGAAAGGTAAGAATAAGAATAATTATTCAAGATTTTATACAAAATTTATAATATAATTGAAGGTTATTAATGATTGGATACATTTTAAGTAGTGTAAAATTGAACAAAAATTGTCTCTTTTGACGAAAAGTTACAGTTGTGGTGTGTGACTAGATTATATCCCTTTGGTAACATCGGTGTTTCTATGACTCTGAAACTGGGAATATGTGCAATGATCTTTTCGTTTGTCCTCAATGCTGGTATGTAGAGAATGATTTCTCTTTCGCGTTAAAAAGTCTGAGATTTAACCAAATTGTTTTAATTGGTGTTATCAATTAACATGTAAAATGTTTAAAGCATGTTGTGTTGTGATATCTCGTTGGTGAGATTTGTGAGATTCTCGAGGAAATCTAAATGAGTAGTGTGACACATGTGTTCAAAATGGCGACATGAAGCTAGCGGTCAAGAAGATCTGCCTTGAGGGGGGAGAGAGGGCATGTCCAAAGATATTCTCAAAAGATAGTAGTGACCAAGGGAGTGACGTCAAAAAGGGCGTCCACTTCCCTGTTTTTCACGGTATCGCCGTGGGTGGTCAATCATGGGGGATGTTTGAGATTTACTCGAAACTGACTTTCTCTCTCTCTCTCTTCTTTTGTTGAGTTTGGCATATTTCTTGCCTATTTGAAAATACTGGGGGTTAAATGCAAAAAGGGTTGTGAGCTTGTAGGCGGTATAATTCGGACTAGTTGCGTCTCGAAAATATCTGGAGTCAAATGATTGAATTCACTGAAATATACATCTTGAGACAATCGCTGTGGGTTTTGAGCAAATCGGGTTTGTGGAGGTGTAATGTACAGAACATTCTCTGTGTAATATTTTAATTTATTGACATGTATGGTGTCACTGTCTCTATTGAGAGGCTGATTGGGGCGATCTATTCGAACGACATTAGGTGATATTATTTCAATTATTTTGTATGGTCCAGTAAAATATGGTGCTAATTTACCTGTGTCTGGATGTCTGTAATTTTTTACCAAAACAAGATCATTCACTTCGAAATGTGGTGTTCTGTGCTGCTTATCAAATGTTTCTTTATCTTTTTTATGCTTATTTTGAGTACGAGAGTTTGCTATCTCTCGAGCTATATTTATTTCGGGGTATGGGTCAAGATGAGTTCTTAGATCTGGGGGGATAACATTGAACATTAAGTAGGTAGGTGGAAAACTTGTGACAGAATGGGGCGTGTTATTGTACGTCTGAGTGACGCGTTTAACTAGTTGAGTCCAGGAAGCTTTCGGATTTTCTAGATAAGCTAGTCTGAGCTTGCCTGTAATGGTCGCATTTAAGCGTTCTATTAAACCGTTTGCCTGTGGGTTATTGCTGGTAGTTAGTAGAGGTTGTATACCATGCGTTATTAGAAATTTACGGAATTTTTCTGAGGTAAAAGCGGGCGCTCTGTCAGATAACAGACGTTTTGGAGATCCTTGCTGTAGTACCATTTTGAGGGTTTGAATGTATGTTAGGGTACTGGTGGACTTCGATGGAAAGGTCCAAGCATATCGCGTTAAATGATCCACTATTACGTGTAGATATGTCTTGGAGTGTCCATATTTCGAAAACCCAGCTATGGTATCTATAGAGATTAAGTCGAATGGTTGTTGAGGTGGTGGAATTTGTCCAAGGGCACCATAGGGTTTACCTTTGGGCCTTTTAATGATTTGGCAGGTGTGACACGACTTGACAAATTTTTCTATAGATTTAGAGATACCTTTCCAGTAGTACTGGGCAGTAATTATGCGGGTCATCTGAGAGATGCCTGGGTGGTTATATTCTTGGTGAACTTTATTCATTAGAGTATGTTGCAGGGTTTCGGGAATTATTATTTTAATTACACCTTTTCGGGTAATGGTATGTAAGCCGTTTGTATCAATGTTGAAGGGGGATGCTGTTGGTTGATGCTGTTTGATAATATCAGCACTGACAAATCCTACAAAGGGGTTTCGCGATAACAAATCTGCTTCGTACTGTTGGCTGCCTTTGAGGTAGTGAATTTCGTAATTATAGGTAGATAGTCTCAGGCTCCATCTAAAGAGTCGTCCTGACGGATTTTTTATAGTTTTAAGCCATTGTAAAGCTTGGTGATCTGTGTATATGGTGAATTTTATACCGGTGAGGTATATTCGGAATTTGTCTACACTTTCGACGATGGCGAGGCACTCGAGTTCGGAAACGGTGTAGTTTCTCTCATGTGCTCTAAGGGCGCGGCTGAAATATTGTACAGGGTGTACTTGTCCGTCTGGATGTACCTGTTTGAGTATGCCTGCGATCCCTTGGGTGGATGCGTCGCAATAAAGGCGGCATGGTAAACCGACTTGATACAAGTGTAGTACTGGTTTACTGGTTAAACTCTCTTTGAGAGTGGTGAAAGCTTGTTGACAATCTGGGTCCCAATTCCATTTCACATCTTTTTTAAGTAGTTTATTTAAAGGTGCACGTAAGCGGGCATAATCTGGTATAAACTTATTATACACGTTCACTGCTCCTAAAAATGATTGTAATGTCTTTTGATTGGTAGGTGGTTTGATTGCACTTATGGTATCAAGGTTGCGCGTCTGTGGTGCATAAGTACCTGCGGTAACAGTGTATCCTAAGAAATCTATATTTGTTTTAAAAAACGAACATTTGTTATAATTGAGTTTGATGTTTTCGTGTTGACATACCGTTAGAAATTGTTGTAGGTGTTGTAGATGATCCTCTAAGGTGTCAGAAAAAATAATGAAATCGTCGAAGTAATGGGTAACAAAATTTAGTTTATATTTTTGCATGACCTGGTTTATGGCACGATGGTATATCTGTGGCGAATTTTTAAATCCGTAAGGAAGTCTACAAAATTCGTACTGACTATCCAACGTCACGAAAGCTAGTAGATTACGTGAGTTAGGTTCTACTTCCACTTGCCAATATGCGGATGCTATATCTACAGAAGAGTAGTATTTGGCTTTCGACAATTTGTCAAGAATGGTTTCTATTAAAGGTAAAGGATGTACGTCTGGAGCGATGATTTCATTAAGTTTTCTGTAATCAATACAGAAACGTTTCGTTTTGTCACGTTTTGTGACAAGAGTTATTGGACTGGCATAAGGTGAAACTGACGGGGCAATAATTCCATGTTGGAGCATTTGCTCTATTTGGGTTTGTATTTCTTGTTGGTCGTGTAGTGGCACTCTATATGGGCGTAATGCTATTATTTTATCTGTGGTGGTATTGATTTTTACCGGTGGTATGTTCAATTTGGGCACATTGTATTTATTAGTAGAGAACAGATGCGAGAATTCATATAGAATTCGGTGGAGTTCGTGTGGACAATGTTCTAACTGAGGTGTCGCATTAGAAGGTATAGAAATCTCAATATCATGGGTAGGAGATATAGTGGGTGAAACAATAGTGGGGGAACATATAATTGGGGTAGGGTCCGCCACGTGTAAACAGGATTGGTTCGAGGGGAAGGTGGTAAAAATATCCGTTTCTCTCGGTTGAGTGGGACATAAATCCTGTTTGCACTTGGTGAACTTATAGACATTCGTTGGGAGAGCATCATTATTTTGATAAATTTGGAGATTATTAAAATCTATAATTAATTTAAATATTTTTAGGGTATTAATAGATAAAATACCAAAAGGTAGTGAAGCTTCTACTATAAAAAATTTTAGTTTTTGGGTGAGGTTACCTATTTTAAGTTTTAAAAATATATATCCAAGGGTATTTACATTGTGGGCTATTGCGTTTATAGTTAAACTGTACTGATGGATAATAATTTTATATGGTAACCTATTTTCTATGGTTCTTAAAATATCTAAGTTAAGTAGGTTTATAGATGCTCCCGTGTCTATTAAAAAGGGCAAATTTACATTAGGTGACAATTCAGTCCATATTATAAGCTGTTCAACGAAAATAAGTTTCAGGTTTTCCTACCGTTGAGCTGCTCGCGGGGCTTGTAGAGTCGTCTCGGCTTGCAGCTTGGACTTGGGGAACAGGGCTCCGAGATTGGACCTTGGGCCGGGTACCAGATTTTGGTACAGTGGTTGTGCGTGGTCTGGCGCTGTAGACTTGGCTTGTTCGGTCCTGTTGGAACCGTTGTTCACACTGGGAGTGCCAGTGCATAACATTGCAATACTTGCAAGGCGAGGGTGGGGGTGCAACTTGGTACGTTACACGTGATGACCGCTGGTTGTTGTGCCGCGGTGGTGGGTTGTGGTAGGTTGGATGTGGGGTCTTGTCTACTTGGCGCTGGTACACTGCACTGGTGGCACACTGGGTTCTTCTTATTCTCGACACTAGGTCGAACCATTCTTTAATGGTGTTTGGCTGCACCGTGGCGATTAATCGCTGATCTGCGACGGGTAGTCCTTCGGTTAGAGAATCTATTAATATGTCGGCGGGTAGGTTTAATTTCATGCCCATTACCGTTTTGTTTTGGTAGTAGTCTTCTAGGGGCATTTGGGGTGTCAATTTGATGGCTAGGAAGCGTGAAAACGACGCTTCTGTCGCTGTTGGGAATAAATCTATCAAGGTTTGGCGGACATCAATATAAAATAACCTATCTAACCGTAGGTTTCGGAAATATTGTAGGGGCTTACCTTGCAGGAGCAGGGTAACTTGCGTAGGCGGTCCGTGTAGGTCAGCTTAGCTCGGTCTGCTTGGGCATCGAAGTTGTCGAAAAAGCTCTGGGCTTCAAAGGTACCATCGTATGGACTCACATCTATCTCCCTCGGAGATCGGGCGACCAGCAGCTTATTCAGGGCATCGGCGATCTGTGTCAGCGGGTCTGCGGAGGTCCCTTGGGGCGGCGACGTTTCCTCCTCTTCAAATGTCGTCTCTTGTTGGGGAACAGATAGCCCGGTCGCATCGTTGGACTGTTCGGTTTGCTCTTCCATCTTTGCACTTTCTCGCTTCTATCTGGACTATCTAGCTTTCTTCGTTTGGTATCCTTCGTTTTGGTTATCCTGTCGGCTTAAATGTGATGAATGAGTTGCTGTCGACTTATCTGTGATGAGATTCTGTCGACTCATGTAATAATGTTGAATTGAGAATTCCAGTAGCTTTTGTAGAGATCCTGTCGACTACTGAAATATTGTTGAAGTCCTGGTAGCTCTTGTTGTACTGTGTTGACCAAGAGGAACAGTCAGGATGTAGAGTTTTCCAGTACCTCTCTGCACCTTGGAAGACCTTTAAAAGTTCTAACAAAATACAGGCAGTCGTGGTCGAGGCAGAGTGGAAAGCTGGGGATATCCACACAAAAAACGAAGACACAGTTACACTAAGAAAGTTCCGTTAACAGATAAAAGCTGAGCTAGAAGCGCAAGATGGAGATAGACGAGTTCTTCCTAACTACATGTTGGATGAGATCGACATAACATACGACCGACGCGGCTTGCACTAAGGGTGAACTAAACTCAACTGACTGAACTGAACTGAGCTGTCAAGCCACTGTAAGGTGATGATTTATAGGTTAAAGACGGGGTGACCTTATGTGACAGGGGCGTTTGAGAAAGGGCGCCTTTACCTGTCCAGGTGTGAGAGGGGTCTCTGCATTCCACCACATGTGACAGTGTGGGTGGCCTGTCGTGGGAACTGTGAATCTACCTGATTTATGACTCCCATCTTTAGACTCTGTTGTTTTGGCAATTCTATGCTCGATCTCTGCTTTAGCTCAACTATTAAATCTATTACAGATTTTATTTATTTATCCACTTTGTACAAATTACATTACATAGGTGATGCAATGACACAGATTAATCATGCGCATAATTATTTATAGATGTGTCTCTATATACAACATGACAATCTTGTTATAAGTTATCTACACAATATGAGGTTGTTGTTTTAAATTACCATATATATGTTATATAAAATATTATTTTATTTTAAATTATAATTTCATAGATCCAAATACTCTGTTAAATCGACCGCCAGAGGTCACTCTTCTCCCCTATAAAAACTCGTTGTTGTTCTATCCCAATGGCCGGCTCAAAACTTTTGTACATTATGTAAATAAGCTTTTCTTTTTTATTCTTACGCCTTAAGCCAGACAGTACCTTTATCAAATTATGTTTTTATATATCTTATAAGCTCAATTAAAGCAATTTTTAATCTTTACTATTTTTATTATTTTACTTTCAAGATTTTTGCCACGACTGCATCACCAATACCATTTAGTGCTAAAAAGAACCAACAAATAACTCCATGGCATAATCCTCAACCTGATCTAAATACAACAGAAAATCTCATTTTTATATTATAACATATATATATCTAAATTCATTTTTTTTGCAAGTGTTTACGAACTTTTGGGACAACCTTGTAAAATACCATTCGGTCTATGTTTTTTTTTCTATATGCAAATATGATTAAACATTTAAGAAGCACTCTGTAATCGCTTTAAAAACTACCTATTTTGACTGGAATCTATGCATGTATAATCCATCTTTTTCAGTTTAGTATGAAAGTATGTATTATAAAAATATTAAATATTCAAAACTATTAACACGCAAGAAATTCTATATCAATATATTTTTATCATAAAAATAAAGACCAAGGTCTATTTGATTAAAATTTATAAAAAGAGGCTTTATATGTTACCTTTATTTTACTCAATATTCTAGAAAGGAAAACAAAGAATATTTATAATTTTTTCTTGTTATTTTTCTCAATCTACCAAGAGACACATAAAGAAAAAAAAAAAATAGAAGCCTTGATATATATTGACAAATATTGGCTATGTTTAAAACATATTCAGTTATAAATATCTGCCACCGTTTGAAATGTTATTTTTACTATGTAAAATTGCTAGAAGACGGTACTTATGTACCAGAAAGGGCACCTCTCCCTTTACAACAACAACAACAAAACAACTTTATTAGGGCGTCTTGCCCTGTACAGATTCGCCGTGGAATTACAGACAATATTCAACACAAGAGAAAAGGGAGAGATAGAGTATTTACAATTAAGGTATGGTAAACAGGGAGACTTTTTTTATTGTGCCCCTGTTCTTCTCTCTTCCACGAGTGCAATTTTATTTACAACCGCTTTTTGATAGTTGAACAGTTCTATTGCCCAACTTTTCTTATCTGAAACAGTTTTTATTATCTTTATTGAGTTCAAATGCGGTCTAGGAAGACATTTCGGGATCTTTTTTCTCTCTCCTTCCAGATCCCCGCACTCAGCAGTAAAATGGTATATTTCATCGGTTATCTGACTTCCGCATAACCTACAGTACAAATATTCTTTCTTAATTACGTAAATATGATTTTCTTCGATCAATGTTGATATTAATCTGATCTGTGCAATAAAACTCACTAAAGCTGAGGACAGACTGCATGAAAAATAATATTCTGGAATGAATGGATCATATAGTTTGAGTATGTTTTCGTAAGAGATAATTTTGCCAGATCTTGCTGCAATAGCTGTTCAATTTTTATTTTTAGTATATTCGGAAGTTCGATCTGTATGTCATCATAATTTAACCTAAAGTTTAGCCGTGTGAGTCCACAATGATTGATGATATCCATGATATTTTTATAGAATCCTATAGGTTTTTTTGTCATTAAGGAAATTTCCTTCAATCTATTCCAGCATAGCTTAGGTAGTCTATTGTCTTCCATTTTTTGTAATCTAATGAAATATTTCATAATTAATTTGATCGTTGCAAAAGTCAGAGATATTCTGCCTGTTTCCAGCCTTACAATATACCCTGGTATATATCTTGGTAGATTCAGAAAGTTTTTGATAAACGTATTCTGTATTTGGTCTATAATATCAGTATTGTCCCAAGCCCACACAGGGGCCGCATAGAGTAGTATTGATTTAATAACTGAGTCAAATAAATTCAGTGCAACTTTTAATGAATTAATTTTTTTCCTTTTTATCAGTCTAATAGTTGCATTTATTGCCGTATTTGCTTTGGCTTTATAAAAGAGGGCTACCTTTTTGCTATTATTAGTGGTAGTGAATGGATATCCCAAATATATAATATTGGACGCAACAGTCAGTGGGATGTCCCCCCAGTACCAGTTTTCGTGTCTTGCCGGTTTTCCTCCATTTCTAAATACCATTATTTTGGACTTATTTTCATTTAAAACTATTTTGTTATTTTCCAGGTAAGACTTTAGTAAATTTATTTTAATTTGTAGATTAATTTTCGATTCTCCAATTATGGCTATGTCATCCGCATACATAAGTAGGTGTAAAACACCAAAATCAGGGAGATGAAATCCTGTAAGTGCTGAATTATTATAAAGTTCTATTAGGTCGGCCATATATAGTATAAATAAAAGTGGGGAAAGTGATTCTCCCTGCAACACTCCAGAATTAATTTTCACATTACTTGAATATTGCCCTTTCCATCGGATAGTAATCTTAGCTTCTTGGTAAAAGTTTTTTATCAGCATTACAAATTTATTGCTAATGCCCACTTTATGCAATTTTTGCCAAAGTAAATCATGTGGTACTGTGTCGAAAGCTTTAGTAAAATCGACGAAGAAGACATATAGCTTGCCTCGTTTTCTTCTCAAAGATAATTGGATGAGTGAATTCAGTAGTAGTATGTGGTCAGTGCATGATCTGTTCTTACGGAAACCTGCTTGATTTTCTAAAATAATCTCTCTTTTTTCTATCCAGTTGTTTAATCTGTTTCTTAGTATTGTAGTAAATAATTTAGATATATTACTGCAGAGGGCAATCCCTCTATAATTTGTTGGGTTATTCTTATCACCGCTTTTATATATGGGGTGTACTATTGAGTTCGTCCAGAGTTGCGGGTATTTTTCTGTGGACATTATTTTGTTGAATAGGTTATTCAATTTAGTTAAAGTCAGTATCGGTAAATTCTTTAGCAACTCATTTGGTATACCATCGAGTCCCACTGCCTTGCCATTCGCTAGTTTTTTTACTACATCATAGATCTCTTCAAGGGTTATTTCCGCGTCTAAATCTGGATCTTTCCAACCGATCATCTGGTTTAACGTAACAGTAGCTTCATTATTTTCTTTGTTCAGTAAATTTTTATAAAATAAAAATCATTCTTTTATATCAATCTCTCCTTGTATTATTGTTTTTTTTTTTCTAAAGGCTGCAATGGCATTCCAGAAGGATTTGGGATCTTTGGCGTTTTTTATCATTTCATTCTTGTCCTTATTAAATTCATCTCTTTTTCTTTTCTTAAAATATTCCCTCCTTGCCTCAATATATTTTTGGCGGTCGTGTATGTTATTTGAGTTCCTACATCTTTGTAAACTTAATTTGGTCGTTTTTTTCATAATGTAACAATCTTTGTCATACCAAAGTTTTGAAAGTTGATGTCGTCGTTTTGCGAATTTAATTATATTTGCCGATTCCATTGCCGTGTAGTGGTGTTTAGTAAAATTTACTGTTTTTGTGTTAATATCGGTTTCATTTCCGTCTTCTATATCACTTAAATTATGTTTTAGCATCTCCACATTTTCTTTCGTCCAAATGAATTTTCGTGTTAGTATTTCATTGTTGTACGAGGATTTAATAGCTTCATACCCAGTATTAATTTGTAAAACAATTGGTAAGTGGTCTGAATATGAAAGTTCTTCGATCCACATATCCGATATGATCTGTGTTAAACCGTGTGTGTACATAAAATAATCCAAAACCGATGAACCTCTTTCTGAAATAAAAGTGAATGAGCCGTACGTATCTCCTTTAGTTCTGCCATTAGCTATTGTTATAGAATTTGAATCTGTGAAGGAAATTAGTTTTTCAGATAGTTTCGAAGATATTAGGTCTTTAGATTTCCTATATTTGTTGAGGGATGAATTTAGTTTCAGTGGGTTATGGAAGCCTCCAGCATTGCTTATTCTTATATTGATATCACCGGCTATTAGCACTTCGTTACCTTCACTCATGTGATATTCAATGTGCCTAAGTAAGTTTGTTAGATTTTGTTCTTGTAATGCATTAGGAGGTAAATATACAAACAACAAACAAATACTTTCGGACCTCTCCCTATAAAAATGCATTAAAAGTCGATCCTAAAGTAAACATTCTTCTCTCTCCCCTGACTTATAATTTTAAAAAATCAATAAAATATTCGGGTTATATATAAATACGATTTAAAATTTATAAATAAAAATAAATTTTGCTGTAAATGAATGTAAAAAAAATAATTTCAAAATAGATAAAAGGTCAGGTGTTAATAATAAAAATAAAATAGGCATATCCTGATATCCTACATGAGATGTTTTAGATGGCAGAGTGCCACCTAGTGTAACTAATCAACTAAACTTTGATTGCCATATAAAATTACACATGTGAGAGGTCAGGATATACCCATGTTGTTTTAAAACCTATGAATAGATATTTTAATTTTAGAAGTGTATAGTTATATTTAGTAGTTATATTCCTAGTTGTCACTGTTGAAGGGCATGTTAGCCAAAAAGTGTGCAAGAAACTTAGCCCTGGATGTTTTATTGATTATATTAAAAATTCGATCCTACTACTTCACTAGCTTAAAGACTTTTTTGGAAAATTCGACCGATTTCATAACCTTCTTCTTGCAGAATTACTAGCCGAATAACCCGGGCAACGCCCGTGTTTTACCCGATTGAATGTTTTGATTCAAATACTATTTGTTACAATTATAATTTGGCGCCTTAAATAAATGCATATGTTAGTTAATAACTATAGCCTATGTGCTTTATCTGTCTATATACTGTTGGCTTCCGTTGGCGTCTCTTACTGGGAAAAAGAAAGAGAGGATTCCATTTGGTTATTAACTATAATATGCATTTATTTAAGGAGCGACCCGCTCCAACACAATAGTTACAAAAATGGGGGGGGGGCAAAGGTGGCGTGATCGTAGCCGACCAATAGGAGGGCGCCATTCCAAAGAAGAATGACGCTCGTAACTATATATAGAATGTGGAATCGAAGCCTCCCTTGTTCAGATAAAGACCACATCTCTGACCATCGTATTCAAATTGTTGATTCCTTGTCTTAAATTTTTACGGATGGTGCTGTGACTCATTAATTTATCAATATCTATCCATTCTGCAATTGAAGTATTTATATTAATTTTATGTAATTTTGAGGAGAGAGGTAAACCTTTATAGTACATATTTTATATCGATGAAATTTGTAGAGTCGTTAGAAGTAGAAATTTTATATTTATGTTTAATTAGAAATTAAGAGTTAACAAAAAAAAATATTTATAACAATATTTTACAATACGAACATTTTATTAATAATTTGTCGATTGGTACAAAACCTAATGAGAAATTAAACAAGGATGAATGATCATATTTACAATTATGTGATAAAATATTTACAGATCTTCTCAGGAAGGAAGGCTCCTCCATCTTGAGAGAGTTCTCCTCCAGACAAGGACAGAATCTCTCAGTTCAATGTTGAGATGAATCTTATATAAACAACTCTTGGCACAGACGCCAGGGTTGAGAGATTGGAAACTAAATAATAAGTGGGAAATGATTAAATACCGTTACACCTTGATAAATAAGAAAAATGAATATTTCGAAAATAGAATTAATTTCAGATGTTTGTTTGTCGAAGATAAACTTTTAAACAATGACCGCGCACTATCTCTATTCTATATATTTTATATTTTCTTTATTCTATACTCTCTTTACATACTACAGTAGAACCTCTCTGTAAAGGATACATAATCGCAAAGCCAAAGTGTCCTTTAGGGAGAAGTGTCCTCTTAAGGAGAGTTGCTAAATTGTAAAAATGGTAATTTTGCAAATGAAAACTGTCCTTTGTGGAGATATGCCTGCTAGCAGGGTGTCCGCTAAATGGAGGTTCTGCGGTAATATCAAATTTTGACCTAGTTCAACTAGTAGTGGCAATACAATGGAAAAGAATTAACTCGAGCGATACTCGGTCCTGCCACCTGAGCTGTGGAATTTCCCAACTTTGAGGTTCAGCCCCGTCAGAATGAAATCGAGAAGTCGTGGGTAATTAGAGTCAAATTTCCGTTGGTAATTAGTGGCGTAATTTAGATTGGAATAAACGCTGCCTTGGACTTGGGGGATCTTAATAGTCCTTCCTATTCGATAAACCTATAGTTCTCTCTGTTTGATATAGACCCATTTAACTATATCCCTGATATATACTCCATCACACATACAATATATTGAATTATATATTCCTATTTCAAATATTTTGCTTCAAATCTCAATATTATAATATGTTATATTAATGTATTATTTTATTTAAAATTATATTTCATCGATATTTTTTATTTATTTAACAGTTGGGAGAGACACGCCATATCCACAATTTGGATAATTGCGTGTATATTTTAAATTATATACAATTAATACAATTGAACATTGGAATATTTTGAATTTGAATTTTTCATCGATTCAAATACTCTGTTAAATTGACCGCCAGAGGTCACGCTTTCCCTGAATGAATAAATGTTGTGTGAGATTATATATATGTTATATAAATAATAATAATTTTTTTTGTTGATTTTGGAATTGTTGAGATTATCTTGATTTTGGTTGAGTATTAAACTATGTTAATGCAGTCTTGGCTAACAATCTTGAAAGAATAATAATATTGAAGATCATAGATTTATTTATTTGAGCTAAGGAATACTAGTATATATAAAAAACATAATTTGATAAAGGTACTGCCTGGCTTAAGGCGAGTAGAACAAGGAAAACAAAAGATTATTTACCTAATGTACAAAGATTTGAGCCGGCCAACGGGGAACAACAACAATGAATATTTATAGGGAAAGCGTGACCTCTGGCGGTCAATTTAACAGAGTATTTGAATCGATGAAAAATTCAAATTCAAAATATTCCAATGTTCAATTGTATTAATTGTATATAATTTAAAATATACACGCAATTATCCAAATTGTGGATATGGCGTGTCTCTCCCAACTGTTAAATAAATAAAAAATATCGATGAAATATAATTTTAAATAAAATAATACATTAATATAACATAATTTTAAATAAAATATTTTAATGAAACATATACATAAAAAGTAAATTGATGCATCAAATAGTTTAGTTTTTATCAGAAATACGGGCTACTACCAATATATATCTAAGTATGCAAATATTCAAGGTGTTTAATAAATTTTATTTATATAAAGACGATATAGAAAGAATGTGCACATTACATGACAGTATGTAGACAATGGAATAATCTTGGACGATACCACAATAATATAGGGATTGATTTCGACCTCAATTCTAGCAATCTTCCATCAATAAGATCGTGGTTGTTTCCCGACACCAGTTATAACATCAGGAAGTATCTATAGATACATCTGGATAGAAATTTCCTCCATAGCACCATGGGATCTGAGATAGGTACCTATATTTCTAGCTCTAACATCAGAAATTATCTATAGAAACATTTAAATAGAGTCGTCCTCCATAGCACCATGGTATCTGAATATTATGTTCTTATTTCTACTTATCTCTAACATCAGGAGGTTTCTGTATATATAATATAAATAAAAAGAGATTTGCTGTTGATTTTAATTATCTTGAGGATTATGCTATGGTAATGCAGTCATGGTTAAAATCTTGAAAGTATAATAATAAAATAATGAAGATTAGAAATGGCTTTAATTGAGCTTATGGAATATTGAAAACATAATTTGATAAAAGTACTGCCTGACTTCAGGCGTAATAATAAAAAAATGAAAAACTTATTTACATAATTTACAAAGGTTTGAGCCGGCCATCGGGAAAAAACAACAATGAATTTTTATAGAAGAAGCGTGACCTATGGCGGTCGATTTAACAGAGTATTTGTATCTATGAAATATAATTTTAAATACAATAATATTTTAATATAATTATGTAATTAGTTACTGTTAACTCTTGTAGAATCCTGTCGACTAAATCTGTGATGAGGTATCCAGTCGACTTAAACTGTGGTGTGAGTCCCTGTCAACTCTCGCTATACTGTGTTGACCGAGAGGAACAGTCAGGATGTGGAGTTTTCCAGTACCTCTCTGCACCTTGGAAGACCTTTAAAAGTTCTCACAAAGTACAGGCAGTCGTCGTCGTGGATCGTCTGACGAAATTGGACACTGGCGCCGTGGCAGTTTCCATCTTTAGACCTTGTTTTGGGACTGCTATATGCTCGATTTTAGACGTTATGACTTCTATCTCTTGCTTCAGCTCAGCTCTTAATCTATTGCAGAGTTTTATTTATTTATCCTCAGTTTGTACAAAGTACATTACATATGATGATGTAATGACACATGTCAATCATGCGTATAATCATTTACAGATGTGTTTCTATTATACAACATTAAAATCTTGTTATAAGTTATATACAATATGGGGTTGATGGTTTAAATTACCATATATATATATATCTACACCTGGGTATATTCTTATATTCCCTAGAGTCCACCATGATGTAATAGGTGTTTCCAGACCACAATTATCAGCATAAAAAAACACATTTTTTTCAATAATGTGCGAAGTACAACCTTCGTATGAACAGAGTCCAGTATAAAATATCAACCATATTTCATTGAATAAATATATTCTTTACATATAAAAAGGAATCTTACTTTTATCGATTTTTTCACTTTTTGCTTATATGTAAATAATGTAAAATATCACAACGAAAAGGGATTTACTCCGAATAAAATGAACCAGACTTAAATTTTACTACAGCTCTAATAAGATTATTTTCAAAGATATCAATCTATATATTTTTATTTGAATATTATATATAAAAAGTAGAGATATATTGTGTATATTATTTATAAAAGAGGAAAATATTAAACAATATTGTCAGGATATATGCAAGACACTATGCAAATATTTGTAGAAAAGTTAAAAAGTGTATATAAATTGTGATAGAAAAAAAAATATTTTGTCATTCAATGGTGACACTTAGCAACCAGGTGTCATGGCTGGTGTGATACAATTTGACAAGATGACATTCATTCAGCAACGATTGAACATTTCAAATGTCATCGTTGCTTGAAACTTATGAAAGTTTGTTTTTAGATGTTTTATCACCAGACCTATGTTTTGGAGTATATAGATGATTCAATATATAAATATATATATAAATATTCTGAAAATAGAGCAATCTAAATCATTAGATATAAAAAGGCATATATTGGATTGAATAAAATATTTATTTGCCAATATTGCGGTTGGCTGAACGCCAACCTTTATCGAGCATTACATTTTTGTATACACAAACTCAGCGCCGCATAGTGTTAAAATATTGGCAAATAGATCTTTTATTCAATCCAATATATTCCTTTTTACTATCTTATATATATATATTACAATTAGAATTATTTCTAAATTTTGCTATAAAATTTCCTTTATTATTAAAGATAATAAATTGTATTTATAAACTATATGGATATTAAGAATAATAAAATTTGAAAGAAATGTAAGAAGCTAATATATAATATGGTATCCGCCAATAAAAGATAATAAAACAGACGATAACTGTCAAATTTTAACCCTCTTTAAAACACAATCCTATTAGCCTTCGAAATTTTTCAAAATTCACTTTGGTAAATTCAATTGAGGCACACAACATTAGTCGTCGAATTATTTAAATTGTTTAAATTAATTTTGTTAACGACATTTTGAAAATTTCATATATCGATATTGATTATTTCAGACAATAAATATAATTATTTATAAATAGATCTCTCACTCTCTCTTTTCTCTCTCTCTCTATATATATATACAGGGTGTACCAGGTAAATTGGGACTAACTTTGACAGTCCATAAAACAAAAACTACTTGAGATTAAAAACTTGTTTTTTTTTTTCATTACGTAGCCATATTCATGTAAAATGCAACAGTACATGTGTGCGCAGTGTAGTGATGAAGAGTAACCGAGAATTTGAAAATCGAGCTGCCATCATCGTTGCTCTGCGCGCCGGAAGGAGCCCCAAAGAGATAGTGGATTTTCTTAAGTTGCCCAAAACCACTATTTATCGTGTCAAGAAGCAGTTTGATGAGGCCGACAGTAACAAAGAGGGGATAGCTACAAGGAAAAAGCACTCGCGTCGATCGGACAGGGTAAGGGGCGAAGAATTTGTCAAAAATGTCAAGGAGAAGATTGATGGAAACCCTGGGAAGAGCATGAGGGCCATAGCCAAGGAAATGGACGTTGGCTCTATGACAATTGTCAGAACTATCCATGAGGACCTTGGTCTCAAGTCTTATGCCCTTCGGAAAGGTCAGTTGCTGACTGAGAATATGAAGAATAACAGAAAAGGAAAGGCTGCTGCCCTCCTCAACAACCTGAAACACGACTCTTTTGGCATGCTAAGGTTCTTCTCTGACGAAAAGAACTTTGACGTGGACCAAAAGGTAAATCCCAGGAATGATCGCTGGATCTGTAAAGACCCCTCAGAGATACCTGTCGTGATGCACACGAAATTTCCTGCCTCCGTAATGGTCCTTGGCGTTATCAGCAGTGAAGGTGATGTCATGCCTCCCCATTTCTTTGAGAAGGGCCTTAGGATGAACGCTGACACCTAGATCAATGTTCTGGAGACCGTTGTGAAGCCTTGGATGGACATGGTGGCCGCAGGAAGAAAGTATGTCTTCCAACAGGACTCAGCTCCAGCCCATAAGGCAAAAAAGACACAATCGTGGCTGACACTTAACGTCCCTAGTCACTGGGGTCCTGATATTTGGCCCCCTAATTCTCCAGATTGCAATCCCCTCGACTACTATGTATGGGGCGTTGTTGAGAGAGATGTCAACAAAGCTCCTCATACCACCATCCAGTCTGTCAAGAAAGCAGTTCACACGGTGAAGACCCAAATGGACAAGGTCATCGTCGCCAAGGCCTGTGCTTCATTCCGCACTCGCCTCGAGACTGTTGTAGCTAATAATGGAAACTACATTGAATAAATAAAAACTATATCCTTTTATCTACTACTGTGTCAAATTTCATTCGGATATTTTAATTTTTACTTGCAAAAAATTTCAGTTAAAATACCATTGTTGAAATTCCCAATTCACCTGGTACACCCTGTATATATAGACAAAATGAGAAATAAAACGATGATTGAAGAGGATCATCTTATACGAACTTTATTAGCAAGATTTCGGACGCATGTGTCGAATAAGACACTACTCTTCAATCATCGTTTTATTTCGCTATTTCAATTCGAAGAGTTTAATTTAGTCGATAGACAATATGTAAATATGTATGTTTATATAAATAAATATACTAGACGAATGGCCCGGGCAACGCCCGGGTTTTACCCGAGTGCGTATATATTTTTAAAATGTTTTAATTAAAATACTATTCGTTACAATTATAAATTGGCGCCGTGGATGTCTCTCTTGTGAAACGTCCCGCCCCAAACTGTGTGTGTCTTGAAAATATAAAAATAAAAATGTGAACGGAAAAATATGTCCAGGGTAGCCTAGTGGTCATGGCATCTGCCCGGTAAGCGGAAGGTCGTGGGTTCGATTCCCATCCCTTGACACTTTTTTTTATTTTATCCATTCTGACCAAAATCTATCCGTGAACTTCACACAGAGAGAATAAGGCAATTATATAAGTAGATAATCCAAATTGTGCCTTATCACACACTATTTTTTTTATTTGGCCTTATTACCTTGTGTTTATAATCTATGACGTAATGCCGGCGGCGCGCGCCCGTTGGCTGCCGGCGAGCACGTGACCTCCCTGTGCGCACGCATCCGTGACAGAACCGGCCGGCCCATGACGGTCGTGACTATATATATAATGGATGGATAATAATAATAATAATATAATAATAATAATTATTATTATTATTATCATTAGATAATGATAATGATCATAATGATGATGCGCGCGCACCCGTGACAGAACCGGCCGGCCGGCCCATGACGGTCGTGACTATATATGTTGATATGAAAAAAATAAGTGCGTCAGGTGTTGATATTAAAATAAAGAAAGCATATCCTAACCATGAGTACATGTGCTTTACAGAAGGCAGAGCGTCATCTGTAAAGCACATGTACTCATGGTCAGGATATACTTTCTTTATTTTTAATATATATATATATATATTTCCATAGAACCTCCATGAGAAGACACTAGCGCTAGAGGACACCTCTCTACAAAGGACAGTTTTAATTTGTAAAATTACCATTTTTACTATTTGGCAACTCTCCGGTAAGAGGACACCTCTCCCTAAAGGACATTTTGGCTCTGCAATTAGGTGTTGTCCTTTACAGGGAAGTAGTTCTACTGTATATATACATAAGGAATTATTATTTGTTTATTATAGACCTAATATGTATATGCCAAATATTCAATACTTCGTTTAACGCTGAACTTTAAAGAAATTCATCATTTACATATAAAGATATTATAAATTTAGGCCATATTCGAATAGTAAATCTATATTTATTAAACGGTATACAATTTTTATAAATTCTATATGTTTAGAGTGCTGTGGAAGAAATACTAAGTATTTGTTTTTAAATATTGAAAAATTGATGATAATTTTAAATATATATTCTACATTACTTTGTAGCATTAATATTTCTAAGAGTAATTTTGTGTTGATATGCGTTGAAATTTTTAGATGAATCAATATGTGATATAATATCAACTCTATAAATGAAAGTAAATAAAGGTTCATATATATACCATGGTATAGTTGGTATCAATAACTTTTGTCGCATGTTGTAGGACAATTAACAAGGAATTCTTTTCGAAAATAAACAACTGAGGAACTTTTTATCTAAGTAATTATTTATTGGGCTAAGAGTAATGGATTACAGAGTAAGGAATTATGGTTTTTATTTCAGATATAAAAATTGATATTATTTATAGGTTATTGTGTAAATCATTATTTACATGGAGATAGCTCTCTATATAATATGAAATTTGGAACTAGTTTACCCACTACTCTTTATGAAATTTATAATACAATATAATACGGCTTATGGTTGTAGAACGCTTTTTGAAAATTATCCCGCATGTGTTTCTTTTGAACGAAAAATCGATATTTATTTTAAGGAGAAATAACGATTATTTCTAACCTTAGGGATGAAGTATTGAAAGGATGAATAGTGAAGAGTAATGATAAACGGAAAAATAAACTTATTACTCTTCACAATTCATCCTTTCATACTTCCCTAAGGTTAGAAATAATCGTTAATTCTCCTTAAAATAAATTTCGATTTTTCGTTCAAAAGAAAACTATGCGGGATAATTTTCAAATGTTGTTCTTTATGAAATTGTTGGGAGAGCCTGGCTCATCAGTGGTGAATTCTACCAGCTGTTCTGCCAGTAAAATCTACAGTACTAATCTATTATTGTATGGGGTTATTCTTTATAAATTCGTTTAAAGTGACGTATATATAAACAGAATAGTCTAATACAAGAATAGAAAGGTATGGTAGGTCAAATATACAAAACCTTTAGAGGGTGTAACATAGATGAGCTACGTCAATATATTACCCATCGCAGAGAGGACAGTAGATATTTGTCTTATACCAAAAGAGATACATTTCTAGCTGAAATTTCAATGAAATAATGAATTTTGGCTCATCAACCCTGTATAGAATGTTGAGATGTTAATAAATAATATACCACAAGACGATATATTCACATAGAGAAAGATGAGAGAAGATATGCAAACTTTCATTTACTACAATGGTGTATTCTTTCATACTTCATCCCTAAGGTTGAAAATAATCGTTATTTGTCCTTAAAATAAATTTCGAATTTTCGTTCAAAAGAAACACATGCGGAATAATTTTCAAATGTCGTTTTACATTGGTGTAAAGTAACACTCTAACAACAGAGTAATATTCTTCATTGAAAGAAATGAATAAATGTCCACATTTAACAGTATTAAGAAGTAGAACCATGTAAAATAAACAATGACTTCGAATCTTCTTATTCTGATGACATTATCTATTTATCATTTACTGAATCAATACTCATGGATAAAACTTAAGAAAGTGTGAAGTCTTTGATTTGCCGGTTGTATCTGCATTTTTATTTTGGAGATAGAAGCAATTTTGTTCACACTTGGTTATCTCCTATGTCTTCAATAATGATCACTGTGTATCAAATAACTTTCAGAGTTATTGACCGAATTTCGATATACATGCTAAAATGTATAAATTCCTTAGGTTTTGTCTCCATGAATATATTTGTCCATGACGACGCCTTGGCCATCCTGGTTTCTACCAAGATATGTCTCTATAAGTATTATATCAACATTGAACTGACAGATTCTCTCCTTGTCTGGAGGAGGACTCTCTCAAGGTGGAGTAACCTCCCTTCCTGAGAACAACTTTTTATATTTTATCACAAAATTTTATATAATAGCAATTATCTTTGTTTAATTTCTCATTAAGTTTCGCAACAATTGAATAAGAGTGTCAATAAAAAAATTTGAATTGTTAATTGTCCATGAATGTATATAATTTGTACATGAGTGACATTTCTCATTTAAATAGATAATATTTCTATATTATATTGCGTTCCAGAACCCCAGGGATATGTAGAGTTATTTATCATTAAAAGAATTATATATTTTTAACGTAAATTAAAATTGCATTTATTTATTAATAGAATAAAATAGACTCTGAAATATCTAACGATGCTTAAATTTTGTGTTGGATTTAAAAATGGATAAATTCTTTGAAATTTCGAATAGCATCTCAACGCTATATCAAAACTAGCGGTTAAATATATATAAGGGAAAAGTTTTTTCTTTATGTGGACATATATATTTTTCTATTTTAAAATAAGGTCAATATAATATTTCATCTTTTTTTGATCCATTAAAAATCGTTACAAAGAATTTTTTCAATAAATGGTAACTTTTCCTTCTCCTTAACACTTTTTTTAAGATTAAAAAAGGATATAGAGAGAAGCAAGAGAGAGCGACGTAATATTCTCTATTTAAAACTTTTTCTAAAAAAATATTTTTTTTAAAAACTTATAAATAAAAGATAGGTTGTGTGCATTCGTCCGGATTGAAGCGAAGTTTTTTTTTATTCCATTTTTGGCTCCATTTACTGTTCTATTAATGAAGGAAGATTCTTTTATTTTTTAGTGAAAATCCGTTTATAAACGAGAGAAAGGCCTAAAGCTTTTTTCTTTATATATTTTTATTTTTCATCAGACGATTGTTATAATGGATAGCTGTTTGAAATATCGTTTGATATATTATATTTGGTAGATTTTTTTTAAATCTTATTATTTACTCTTGGGTTCTATAAATTTTCATGAAAAACATTGAGATATTACTTTAGAGAATTTGTGTAAAAAAAATAAATGAAGTGTATTAAATTTGAATACTAATTCATTTTATCGAAATATTCCTTAGATATGAGCAATTAATTTAAATGTGGTTAGAGATTTTTATATAAACTGACTTCCGACTTATCTTGACTTTTTACTGGTATCAAACTGTTTAAGGAATTGTCCTTTGCAAAAATATGATGTCATGAATCACGTGAATTTTATTATAACACACAATAACTTGATTCTATATTTTAAAAAAGGAGTACCTGAACTGAATGTTTGAAATAAAAATAATTTTCTTAAAATATTTGAAGGAATGCCTCCTCTTTTTCAATTAATAGGGAGGATTCGATAAAAGGAGAGTGAAATCTGTCGAAATATTTTATAAAAATAATTGTTTTTACTTCACAAATCTAGGGGTTCTTCCTTTTTTATATATAATCATATTCAAAGAGAGAATCGCCTCTTATCTCAAACTTGCCTTAATAATAAATCACATCTAAGGGTCGTGCATATTTTTATTATTTACTCTTTTTTATTTATTTTATTCATATCGTTGAAAAGAGACCTGGGAACAGTAGAAAAGATTATATGTACGATGGTACCGGATCAAGGAAAGAAGACCCATGTCGGACTGTCTGTTCCTAACTGAACAACTTTGATACCAGATCCATGCAAAAAGAGGCGAAATTTACAATTTCTAGAAAAGAAATCCACAATAAAAAATAGAATCAGACACCAGTACTAGAACTATTGGTCAGACATTAGTGCTATTACCTTATAAATTAACGGCATTGCTGGCTGGGAGAGAGAACAAACGGTTCATAAACAAACATCAGTTTCGGAACATAAGCAATAACGGACATAGCAGTTCCCGGCCGATGATAGGCTACCATTGACGGTATAATATACGGGCATCATTCCTAACCAAAAAACGGACATCAACGATGGACCAAAAAAACGGACATCAACGATGGACCAAAAAAACGGACATCAAAGATGGACCAAAAAAACGGACATCAACGATGGACCAATAAACGGACATCAACGAGGGATTAATAAACGGGCATCCATTCCTAACCAATAAACAGACAACAATGTCTGACTAAAGAACCGACACCGGTTCAAGACCATAAAACAAACACCAGTCTAAGAAAAATGAATATCTCTTTAGTACCAAGTAATGGCCACCAGTATCAGATCAAAGATCAAGAACCAGTGTAGTACCACGGAGCGGATACCAGTGTTGAACCAAGAAACGAGCAGCGTCGAATTTAGAAATTGTAAATAAACCCTATTAAGACCCAGACATGTATACTTGAAATATAGTGGAAATAATATTATAATTGAATTAAATAAATATAAACATATTTGCAGAGTTTCTTTATTCAGAAATTGGTAGGCAAGCTTCCATGCTTTATCAGGCCACTGGCTCCGCAAAGGCGTGCAACATACATATAATAGAGATTCACAGAAATACATTTTCAAAAATCAAATATAAAATAGTTTCTAGTTGTAAAGGGTTAAATGAGTAGTTTCAATTTCATTTATTCCGAACTAAAGAACATTGTAAACCAAACTAAGAACAGATATTGTCGAACTAAGTAAAGGGTGGATATTGCTACCTAACCAAGTAATGGATAGTAACTAGATGGGGTCAAGTAACGGAAATCAGCGCAGATTCTAAGACTTGGAATGAGCAATCGACAAAGGAAAGACTACCGATGTCTGTCTATGGAACATGTTGTATCAAATAAAAACCACAAAACAACTGTATTGAACTATTCCTCCTTAGTGCATTGACAGTTTATTGTGAGATTGCTACCACATCAACTCCGCCTTTGCCGGTTCCAAGCCCGGATGAAAAAGGAGGAGGGGGAGCAGTAACAAGCTCACTAAAAAACCTGAGCTCAGCTGGCCCGGCTGATAGTACCCTGTAAGGGGTACTAATCCAGGGATACAGGATGAGCAGCGTTTGTATTCCATGTTAGGAGCGGCTGCACATGGCGTCTGTTCCTCATGTCAGAGGCGGCCATTTCTTTTGGAGCTAAGTCAGCCTGCCACTGAGTAGTGCTCCCAGTCTTAATAACAAAGGCAGACGCATTATACTTCACCCGGTCATGATGGTTGTCAAGTTCTCAAGCTTTACAAACTTGATACCCTAATATGATTGAGTGGAGATAAGTAAGAAGAAGAAGCTACCACATTTATTTGCCGAGAATAGAACTCTGAATGTGTGATATCGTTCAAATTATATTAAAACATTTGAAGAGTAATTCAAATAATCTCACGCCACTTTCATTAAAACTCGTTATATCATTTTTTATATAAAACATTTATATATTTAAAAATAATGAAACTTTTAGATAATATTAACTCAGAAAAAGAAAAGGATTTTCCTCATCATATTTTTGAAATTGTTCATTCAACCAAGATATTCTTTTACAGGCAAAAAAGACTAGGTATTTTTTAAGAAATAAGATAATTCGTAAAATTGAAAATTGAGATTTTATATTTAAATATTTAAAAAGAAAACACTTTTAAAGAATATATTAAACTATCTTCTATTCCTTCTTTTTTATATATTTTTCTGTATTAACCTTTTATGAGCTTTGTAATAAAGTAGTTTTTCATTCTCAATTTCTTTCTCTTGTTTATTAAAATTATTTGTATATAATTTAGGAGATCTTTATGATCAAAATTAGAGTCTTTCTTTCAAAAAATATGAATCAAAATTAAAAGTTTATAATGAAACTTAAAATAATTAAAAAATTGTTATCAAATAGAATGGAAATTTTGCTTTTAAATTATTGGCAAAATATTTTGAAATTATTATTTCGCATATTGAATAAAATTTTATAATCGAATTCGTAAAAGCATTGTATCGGTAGGGAATTTATTAATATTTTCATTAATTTGGTTAAATATCTAGTAATAAGCAAAACTTACATTTGACTTTATTGTTCTTTCTTTCATTCATCAATATATATTCTTTGTAACCTTATAGCTGGGTTAGTTATTCTATTGGCATTTTCAATAAGGTAATCTATTTTGATCTTATAGAATAGGTGAAGCAAGAAAAATGATTATTCTTTGAGTGTTAAAGTTTGTAAAAAAAATAGGAACTTACCTTCTATTAATAATTTGTTTATTTTATTTTTGCCGTCTGTTTTTTGCACAAGTTGAATCTGGGTAGAACGATGTATCTAAATTAGATGATTCTTTTGTTGCCTTAAATACGAGGTAATTAACACGTTTCTCTTTATATCTAAAAATGTTCAAAGTTGAATAAATTAATTTTATAAATCTGAGAGTTGTCTTCAAAAACGATCCAACAATAGGCTTGAGAAAGTTTGGGACAGAAGAATGCATTAGCCAGAATTGCCTTCATTAGCGATGGCTTTCAAGATGAGAAACTCTTCTTGATACAATGTCTTCTTCAAGAAATTCTTGATGATCTCCATTTCCAGGAACTTCTAAGCCAAATCTTGACATTCAAAAGGTCCATCGTTATGGTCTGTTCTGTTCAAAATCAAAGGTCCATTTTGAAATTGATGTTTTGAGATAATCTTTAGACCTTGAGTCTTGAATTCTTATCTACCTAATCATAATCTCTATTAATAATCAACAATGAAGACTTTCCTAACAATCTGAAAGAATTTACTCATTCTCTAAAAATCTATACATATATATTCTCTCAACCGATAATTCTTAAGTTAAAATAAAAAATAAACAGATTTTGAATTTAAATAAATATTAATGGAAAATATGCTTGCGTTCAAATATCGATAATTAAAAATAAACTAATATATATATATATATGAAAAATTTGATCGATATTTGACACGTATAATTCTTTTTAAATAATTCAATTTATACTTTCTTTACTGCAATGATAAAATAGTGGGAGAGTCTCTGGCTTATTAGTGATGAACCCTCCAAGCGGTTTGCCAGCTTAATCTATCATACTGCTACCCATCTTTAATATCATGGTTTATACTAGGTATACTAAGGATATAATATAAAAAGGTTTCATAAAATTCTACAAAATGCAGTAAAACTACTTCTATAAAAGATAGCCAATTCGTAAATTCGTGTTTTATATGTGCACAGAGAATGTATAAAAAGACAAAAGTTCCCTGTAAGCCTATAATTTGATATAAGAGAGGGTGTTTTAAGGAAATCACAGACTTGGAATTACTTAGGTAAAGTGGAGCAATAAATATCTGGAAATTTACTTCAGAGGCATTTACCTCCTTCTTTCCTTGAACCACCCGGATCTAAAATATTGATTATTTGGTCGATGGAGAAGAAAAAAAGCCGAAAATATCGGAAGAATAATGCAATTTTCAGGCAATATCTATAGAATTTATCTTTAGCTTCTAATTGACAAACAAAATAGTAGATATAGGATAAACCATATTGAAGAAAAAGTTAATTATTTTACATTATTATTCATATTTATTAGTAGTTATTTAATCATTTATAGCACTATTGTTAAATTAAACGTTGAAATTTAACATTTGCAATGAGATTTCAATCGCATATTTATTTATTATCAAATAAGACGCGATATTCCGATAAGGAATGCTTGCGTCAAGAAACAACACTAATCTATCTCCGTATAGCAATTAATATAAATGAAAAATATAAATAGTTTACAATATAGTTTTTAGGGGGGAGGAATATAAATTATAAGAAAATATCGATTTAAAAACACAAAAAGGATAATATATTTTAAACATTGACATGTTAAAACTTAATTTTTCAATTAACTAAACAATGTATAATAATAAATAATTCTCAATTGTGCAAAACAATTTTCTAAAATGAAAAATACAATTTCTTGTCATACACGATCCTTTCTTCTTACAGAAAATATTTTTCAAATCCATGGAGTATTATATATAAAGGTTATTGAATATATATTATATTTTCAAGTATAAACAAAATTTTAGTTGTAAAAATGTATTTATTATTATTAATAAAGAATAAATTAATTGCGAAAACAAAAGCACAAGATGGAGTACATGCTACTGTTGAGTTGGGCATAGACTAAAAGGGCAAAAAGACAAGCAATTCAAGACGAAAACTGATTAAGAAAATTCTTGTTTCTAATAGATTTAGTACACATGGGCCTTATATATTGTGTTAGGAACATGGGTCAAACAAAAGCAGATATACAATAACTATTGTTAAACAAATAGGCAAAACAAGCCTAGACGTAATATAATTGTTACTGGAATAGGCCAAAAAAGCAAGCATAGACGTAATATAATTGTTACAGGAATAGGCCCAAGAAACAAGAAAATAATGGAGCACAATATTCTCCCTAGAGAACGTCGCGCTGTCTAGACGTCGAGGACCATCCCTATTGGCTGATGTTCCCACAGGACAGGAGTATAAGCTAATGTGATTGGTTGACATTCTAGGAAGAGAATTATTGAATTGATTACTGGACCAATAGGGTTTTTGCATTGTTCATTATTATTTCACACCATAAAAATACTAACAAGTTTATGAAGAGAAACTAATAGGCAAATATTTATTCAATGTATGCCTATCTCTAAAAAACCAAAAGTCGCCTCTTTGTCAAAATAAACGCCAGAAACTAGGCGCAATCTATTGATAGTCAATTGCAAACTAGCTCTCCCAGGTCGGCGACAAAGCCACAACACCAGCTTTGACAAACTGAGAAGCGTCCACCTAGAGACCATGGTTTCGGGCTAATGGCCCTCTTCAGCCTAATGTGGACTTTATTCCATAAGATCCACACGGGATCTAATGAATCTTCACAATCTGCCATAGAGGTGTTTAGCTTGCAAATCTATGGCCAGCATATAAATGAAATGTTCATGTTATTTTTTCTATTAAGACGTTAATAATTTTCGTATTAAAATATAAAAACCGAAATTCAATCGTTTATAGTTAAAAAGAATAATTTTTAAATCAGTATATAAATAATATTTTAAAATTTAAATACATAGAATATATTAACATTTTATTATATATCTTCTATTCATATTTACATTATTTAATATTTAAATCAAATATATCATATAAATGATTAATAAACAATTATAGGCCTTGATAAGTGAATGAAATAATAATTTATTATTCAACATATCAACATATCTAAAATGGTTATTGTATCAGCATATTCATTAGTATAATTAGGTACAAGTAATATATTTCAAACGATTATTTCTGCGGTGAAAAAGAAACAGAATTAAGAGCGAGGGTAAAAAGAAAGTTAAAAGTTTTCTAATTAATATGAATAGAAGTTGGAGAGAATGAAGTTAATTTAAGTTTGGTCAAAGGACTCCTATGGGAATCTCAGCTCACACTTCTTAGTCCGGGGATTTCAAATGATGGAACTCCCTCCTGAACATGGCAATGTCAGATGGAACAGAAGCCTAGTATGGAAATAAAACAACGTTAATCTTTTAACTAATAATTATAGGCGAAAAAATAGTACAAATGTAATATTGTACTGGGATAAGGTGCATAAATTAAGAAAAAGGCATCTCCTTATCGTGCAACTGAAAGTTGCTGATGGCTTGCGCCATCTATCGGAATAAATATCAACTATTCTCGTTGATTTTTAATTATTCCAGAATTGGCCAAATACCCATTCGCATTTAGCGGTCTCACGCAATTCTGGCCTTAACTACCCGTTTCGTGATTTTTCAGGATGTCTTAATGACCTAATTTTTTTGGTCGTTGAGGTACAGCTTGCACCACGCTGATGAGGGCCAACAGGCCGAAACGCGTCCGTGGTTAGCTTTTCTTGATTAATCAAGAATGGGTATTTGGCCAATTCTGGAATAATTAAAAATCAACGAGAATAGTTGATATTTATTCCGATAGATGGCGCAAGCCATCAGCAACTTTCAGTTGCACGATAAGGAGATGCCTTTTTCTTAATAATTATAGGTTTTTGGGAAAATCGCATGTGTGTATAGTAAAATATTTATTATGAATGATTTTTTGCTTATCCCTAGTACACGTGGTTCAGGCCATTATATTCATGGTGGGTAGAAGTAGGCGACTGCTTTTACTGTAAGTGCACCACATGTCTACACATGTGAAAAGCAATTTTGAATGATTCATTTTAGAATTTGGTTTGTTGGAATTAATTTCATTCTTACTTTTATATTACTTGTATTATATAATGCAAATTTGAACAATTTATATGTAAATATTTGATTTAAATGTTTTTTTTCTTTTTCCTTGTTAATATCATATGACTATTCTTAATGGCCTAAAATTATTGTAAATATGTATAGAAAAATGTAGAGGCATACATGTATGACAGTGCAAGTGTCCCTAGGGAGACATAGCTATTTGAATTGAAATAAATACAGACAAATGCACAGATTTAGCTAGTTATTCTAAACTATTGTCTAATCTATATTTGATATGTAAAATCTGTGACAAACAATATATTTTGAGCCAAAAAACGATCCATCAATTAAGTTTATATAAAAAAAGGGCGTACCTGGATCTGTAAAGAAATAAAAAAAATTTTCTTTACAGATCCAGGTACGCCTTTTTATATAAACAATTTATTGTATTTCTACATATTTTATCTTTGGATATTTCAAATATATGCACAGTCTCTTATTACGGAACTATTTGTCAACACTTGAATAAGTTTTGCATGCAAAATAATAGACAGTTCATTAGAGCAAGATTTTCAAATTCAGTAAAGTTGCAGTTCTAGGAGGTGATGGACTCCTGCATATAGCGAACTCTCCACACGATAGTTGGACTGAAGCTTATTTGTACAGTCATAGGTGTTGGAATATTACACAGAGTAACAATGGCTATAGATGAGCTCGTGTTTGTAAAGGAGCTTATATATAATAATTATTGTTTTTGTTGTTTTCATGTAAAACATATACCAATATTTGTTTTGTATAATTGCTATTAATAATAAATAATATGCAAAGTAGAATTGGTTACGGATTCATCCTTCTTACTTATTTTAATAACATAACAATAGGAAATTATGATTAAAACATACAAGTTTATACATACCATGGCTAATCATGCGTTTCAATACAATTGTTCAAGTTATTAAAATAACTATTTGAACTTCAAAATAGCTTATAAACAAATAGATAAAGCTTGACTCAACTTCGTTCAAGTTCTACCTAAGTGAAATATGTCCCAATAATGATGAAAATGAAAATACGAAACTATTTTAAACGCGTAAGATTCTTTTTGAAATTAAAAAAAAATTCTACTGCCCTTACTGCAATGTGAAAATTAATGGGAGGGCAGTATAAATTGTTTAATTTCAAAAAGAATCTTACGCGTTTAAAATAGTTTCGAATTTTCATAACAGATGGCGCGCTAGTAAATCGAATGATGGAAATGTATTAATATATGAATTATAAATATGACTATCATAATCGTTTTCCAATGCTATTTTGCTTTTTTCGGTTTAATCAGTTTGTTATTGAGCTAATATTGTATAGAAATTGAATAGCTTATATATTATTTATTGTGGGTCGATGTTGCAAAAACAGCCAAATAAGTGATTTTATAAATATATTATTATTATTAGATATAAGGATACATATGTTGACAAAAGAATAACAACCGCACACAGCAGTAGAACAAAGACAGTCTTGAGGTATATACAAGGAAGAAGACTGACGGTTGAGGTGGGCCGTTCCCATTGGTCAGTTATTTTCATGCAGCGCCTCCAAGCGGCGCCCGCGTCACGCTTCTCCCATCATTATTCTATATATTAAAATACCTAGATATTGTTAAATCTAATAATAAAATATTCAATAGACAAAAAAAATAAAGGCTTTCTTGTATCTTCACATATCAATAGATTGCATTTTTATATATAAATTGAGATGTAAATAGGTTTATAATTAAATTCTCTCTCTCTCTTTATAATAATCAATATCTGAGTGTATGGAGAATGATATATTCATTATTGGATATGAAAGAATTACTCTTTTATCCAGACAAAACATTGAAAAACTTTCTTTTAAATTTAAATAAAAACTTTTGACCGAATCTCTTTCAAAACAGAATTAATCTCAAAGAGAAGTTTTGATTAAAATCTTTTAAACTCGGTAAAGTTTTCAAATCCTACTTGGTTTTCGGTCTATTAATTCTTTCAGCAAATTGAAATCAAAACAGAGTTCCACAATAGTATTTATTCGATATTATCCATTTCTATTCATTTATATATAACAATGTGCTTATTTTTAGAACTTTTTTATTCACAAATTTTTAAAATTCTTTATACTGTGGTGTGTCGATTTATTAGTCCAGCGATGGCCCAGAAAGTATTTAAAAGTTAGTGTTTTATTGGAGTTATTTATTAGCTACATTTTTAGGGGAAGACAAAAGGACAACACCCTAGAATGTCTATTCTGGTTCTCATTGACTTCCGCCGATCTGCCGCGCCGCGGTGGTCATCTCCAATTTTATGGCCCCGCTTGTATGTTTGTTGACGGCGTGGTCTGTCATCCCAGAAGGCTGGAAGGAAATCTCTTGGCCCCCATAATACTTATAAATTACCTTTATATATGTAAAATAAAGACGAAACACTATATGAAAAAATGTGAAATTATATTAGGGGATCAAGTAAAGAAATTAAGAAAAAGGTATCTCCTTATCGTACAACTAAAAGTTGCTGATGGCTTGCGCCATCTGTCGGAATAAATATAAACTACTCGTTGAATTTTAATTGTTCCAGAATTGTCCAAATACCCATTCTTGATTAATCAAGAAAAGCTAACCATGAACTCGTTTCGGGCTGTTGGCCCTCGTCAGCGTGGTGCAAGCTGTACCTGTAACGACCAAAAAATGGTCATTCGGGCATCCTTTTTTTTTTACTTATTTATTACAAAGCACACGCTATATCCTATGTGGATATTTGCATGTAAATATTTAATCTATTTTATATACATAGTTTTTAAACATATATACAAATTATTTATAGTTTTAGAGAGAGATAGAGTGAAAGTTATTTAAATTTACATTTTAGAACAATATATTATACAAGAAATAAAGATTATTTACACACATATTATCAAAAGTCCAATATATCTTTAGAATTATAACCACTAAACCAGTGTCACAAATATAGAACATTCCATATAAAAAAAAAATAATAAAAACAGCCAAAAAAAAACTATTCTAATTAAATTTAGAAATTTCAATTCTTAGTGTGATTTCAGGCATCCTTAAAAATCATGAAACGGGTATTTAAGGCCAGTAATGTGTGAGAACGCTAAACAATGGGAAAAATGGTACAAATGTGATATTGTACTGGGATTAGGTGAATAAATTAAGAAAAAAGAAAAAAAAAATCATTTTCTGATTGTGCAACTAAGAGCAAATTTTAGTTGAACGATTAGGGCATGCCTTTTTCTTTTTTATATATAACTATATCAATAGTTGTAATAATATATATTACTTAAATTTTTAAAACAAATTTCAAATATATTAGTGAAAAGCTATTTAAAGGTTTCAAATTAACAATTGTATAATATTTTGAGTCAAAAGGCGATCCATTAATTAAGATTATATAAAAGGGTGTACCTGGATCTGTAAAGAAAAAAAAAACTTTTTTTTCTCAAAATATTTCGAGAGATTGCTCCCTCTTTATCAATTTATTGTACAGTTATTTATTACAGAAATCTTTTGAGAAAAAATATTTTTTTTCTTTACAGATCGAGGTACGCCCTTTTATATAATTGTATAATATGTTTGAATAATATAGCTACATCAACCAATGATTGATTAATTCCCGAGGATTCAAAGACTCGCTTTTAATCTCCTCAATGGAATGATTATTTTGAATCCTATTTTATATTATTGCCACGTGGAAAATTAGGGAAGACCAACTTCAGGATGAGACAACAATTTATTTCAGGCAAGAACAAACTATGAATGGTAAACAAAAAACAACAACAACAAAGCCTTTATTTAGGGCCTCTCGCCCTATACAGGATTCGCCAGTTCACAAGAGATGGGGAGAACACTGTGTGGCCTTTTTCCGGGATATAATCCTGTGGAATCCAAATATCGCCACCGCTATATACCTATTCTTTGATATTTTATTAATTAGTGCCGGAAATGAAGGACAAACAATGATAAACAAAAGATAAGCAAAAGAAGGAAGTGTACTGAGTATAGCAAAATAAAAACATAAAAAAGGATACTCTGCTAATAAAATAATAAATACTTTATTACATTATTTTCCCGTTATTTTCGAATATGTATTCAAAACCAAAAGTAATAAACATTTAGAATATATTAGGTATTTAATCTAAGAAAATATATTCAAAAATATTTTTCAAATTGTCCACACAGAGACCAATATATCTTATTCTGGTATTTATTTTATAATACAAATTACTTGAAGGGGGTTTTTGGCGATCCGCCAACTCTGGTCAAAAATCAATTTTTGTGACCGATCAGTGTTGCCAATTTGGATCCAAATTGTTCTTTTATATCCTCCTAAATTTGACGAAATTCCTTTAAAAATAAAACATCCACAGAGTAAGCAAATTGAGATGAATTGGAAAATAGAGGAAAGCTATCTCCAAGTATAGAATATTAATGTATATACGCACTACTTCTAACTCAACAGAAATAAACTACTTGTCATTATAATACAAAATACATCATGCCTAAGTGTGGTAATGAATTTTCGAAAATGAGATTAATCTTTAATCTATAGGATATATGTTCATTTTTCAGTATGATGATGAGAATTACTCTCTCCTCTTTATATAGACAACTATATATCATAGGTTGAAAAATCACCTTGAACATTATATTATCAAAAGGAAAAAAATCTTGAGACGAAGAGGATCTTAGTTTTTGTTTTTCTTGTGGCTGTGTGTGGCTGAAGGGCAAAAGGAAGTGTAATGGATATATGAAGGCATGGAGGTTTTGTTGAAGACTGTTGTGTGGTATCTGAAAGAGGTTTTTATAACTAACTCCTATATATATATATAAGTCAGTGAATGTATGTATGTATGTGTGTTTGTCTGCTATACACGTTCACAATACGTAACTAATCTGACTGATATTTTAACAGTATATATAGTAGAATCTGTAAAAAAATTATTGTGAAAATTTCAGGTCTCTTTCCCGAATATTCTTCGAGTTATTTGCAAATTTGCGTTGCAACTTTGCCCTTTCGCTCGCAAGCAGCGCATCTATCGGTGAAGATGGGAGGTAATATACATGTAAAGTTTGGAGCGGGACGTTTCACAAGAGTGACATCCACGGCGCTAATTTCTAATTGTAACAAATAGCATTTGAAAATCAAAATGATAGAATTTTCAAATATCGTTGTGGAAATTTACATTTTTATTTTTATATTTTAAAAACACACAAAATTTGGAGCGGGACGTTTCACAAGAGTGACATCCACGTCGCCAATTTATAATTGTAACGAATAGTAAATGAATAAAAACATTTGAGCGGATAAAACCCGAACGTTGCCCGGGTCATTCGGCTAGTATATCTATAAATAGAAGAACGCCATTATGATCCTTTTCTAATGTGAAAGATATTTCTGGGTTGAGACTCTCAAGACTTTTTAAAATAAGGTGTTCATGGTGATGCAGGCAGATACAGAAAACGTCATCTACTAGTATGTATCTCTGCCGAAGAGAAATGTCTGATTGGTGCTGAAAGATGATCTATCTATCAATACAGATGACATGGATATTTCTGCTTCGCCTTACGATTTTATTCTTTTGTGATAATATATATATATATAGACAAAATATAATAATATAAAGATACAATTTGTTGTTTCATATTTGCAGTTTATTTGGCTACTATAATTGTATTTTTGATTTTGAAAATGGAAATGATTGGTATTAAAAGTAGTTTAGTTTTAAATACGGTAGACTTTACATCGAGATGACTGCCTATAATTTTAATCTTTCTACACTAAGGTAAATTTGTAAATACAGAGATATTTGTAACAATCCATGTGATCGCCAAATGTGAAACAAGGTGAGAAATACCAATCCATATGATGGGCCAACGTGAGAAGAAAGTAATGAAGAAAGACATACCCTGACATTAACTACCTCTGGGAGAACCTATGCAATCAGCTTCATTGTAATCATAATGGCTGTGGAGCCATTAGTGGTATTGTGGGCTATTGACCCGTAGATTATGTGGTCTACTACATATCGTCGTCAAAACCACTTAAACCTAGTAAGTTTAGGTGTATTCTATACCTTATTATCTCATACACAATGCATTTACGAGCAATTTATATATCTTTTATAGTTGATGAATATAGTTGTTAATTGATCTATCATTATATACGTATATCAATATATTATTATAAAAAGTCTAAAAGAGTCCACGTAATTCACTATTTATGAAGTGTTTTTTTTTTTTACTATTTTATTCAAAAATAATTACTCTCTTATGATTTATCTGTATCGAATATTTTAAAAAGTATATAGAATTGGAAGGTCAAACAAATTATTTATAATTTTAAATTATATTTTATATATGTTAAATTGATTTAGATATATTCATTTTTATAAATTTGATTTGTTTTTGAAGGTATTATACATTACCAATATATAATTTTAGATCAAAATGTGTACATAGTGTGTGTAAACAAAATGCTAAACAATAATTGTTCAAAAATGGCATTGAATTGGCATTATTTCGTGAAATTCTCTAACAATTTATTTCATCCAATCCCTGATCAGATTTATTAATTACTGTAATTAGGCTTCAATCGGTTTATTAAAATAATTTGTCATGTTTTATGCTTTATACCTAGTAACGCATGCGCAGTTCATTTCCTTTTTGTCCCCGTTGCTATAAGGATAGGAGAGCCCCTCAGTTATATTTAATTTTAATTTTAAGTATAGATATAAAAATAGCTTTATATCTTGCTTTGGGATATCTTTTTAAAAGATTTATCCTAATAGATCAGCTTCAAGTATTAATTTGAAATTTAATTATGATTTTATTATATTTATCAACTTTCTCTCTCCACAATACTAATTATTACAGATAATTTCATTAAATCAACTTCCATCATTGCTTAACATACTGTAAATAACTACCTTGCGATTTCTTCTATCTACTTATGTTGTTGCTTATTTGTTTAATGTATATGTTTGTTAAATGTTCTTTTTCTTAATTGTTTATTTTCTTTTAGACAATTCTGTTACCTACTCTACTACAATAAGAATTATTGTAAATAGTTTCACGCGCAATTATCCAGATAGGATATAGCGTGTCTTATTTGCATCTGGTAATAAATAAAAAAATGATATTTATTATTAATTAATGAATTATTAATTGTTAAAACTTCTGTAAGAATTAGAAGACCAAAAAAATGGGCATATCCTTATCACTAACATGAGAACTTAGAGACTACTGACTTAGAAGACTAGCTGTCATTTAAAATTTGTACCCTCGGAGTTAGGATACTCATATGAAAATATGTGGGCGTTGCCTGGATTAATACTTTTTATTCTATTGTAATGACGCGTATTTGCCGATATTATTTTTAGAGAGAGAGATCACAGTTATTTTCTTAATTTTAGGAGATCACTATGTTAAATATGGAAGAATATAATATAATACATTATAAAATAAAATATAATCTCTCAATGTCCAAAAACAGACCCCAATGATATAGATTAGAAGAAATTTTCAAATATTTAGAAATACAAATACCTGTTTTTTTTTCAAAGGATTTTATATTACTTGAAATATAGAGTTTTAAATTTACTTTCGGACATATTTATTGATATTCTTTTAACGATATTTATGGAAAAGAAACAAGGAAAAGTATTTCTAAATTAAAAAAAAAATGATATTTTAAAGAATATTTTTACGAACCAGAAGAGCAATTTAGGACCTGACCAATGAAGTATAATTACCGCCATGTTAGCCCTGATTAGATTTCATTGGTCCTTTGATCCAGGGTGGCTCTACTGGGATTGGTTCGTTGTCGACAGGGTAGCAAAATAGTATATTGATTTCGGCGATATATTCACAGATCAATTCCTAATTATAAGCTATATATATAAATATATAGATCCTGACGCATATATGCATTTATATATAAAGTAGGAAAATCTAAATTATATATTTTTAATTTATTTCTCTAAATATATATATTTTTTACCTCTTAAGTTAAGGGTCCATTCTAACAACGTTGTTTTAAAGGTATGAGCAATTTTTTTTTTATTAATTTTATTCTGGAATTTAAAAAATATTATATGGATAAAGTGCATGACACAATTATATGTAATTCTACTGTCCTATAAGCTTATGTCCATAGTTTTCTTGAAACCCATTTATGAGATTCCACCCTTCAGTGCTGAGTATATAAGCAGAATTGTCCAATACTGTATTAGAGCTCTAAGAAGCAGTCTGGTGAATTAAATTGGCGAAACTGATGAGAGGGTTCACCATTGATGGGCCAAGCCCTCCCAATACATTTTCCATCGCGGTAAGGACAGTAGAAGTTTGTATTGTGTATAAAAGAAATATTCCTGCTTAAATCCTTTCACTTTATGAATAACAATAATTATAAACGGTTAATAGTGTAACGAAACGCCTGTTCTACGCCTTGTTCTAAGTAATATCATAGTTTTACATTTATAAAATGATCAAACCCTTTAGCGATAAGCTTTTTAATTTTAACATATATGATAAAATATATTTTGAAAAAGAAGGCATATCCTGACCAGGAGCACATGTGCTTTTTAGATGGCAGAGGGCCATCCTGTGTATATTAGAGTGTATTTATTTTTAATTTTAATTTTATTTTTCCATTATACAACTTATTATTAACGGTTTTTAATCATTTAATAATAGCATATAGCAATCTTCTTGCACTCAAAGTTTTACCTTAATTGAGCTAAAAAATAAAAGATATACCCGAGACTATATGTTTTACTAATAGATTTTATTTCTACCAACTTTAAATAAATGTGAAAAATTGAATATCAGGGGATATTTCACTTGATTATTTGTTTATATTCTTTCAATATATTGTCGCAGTCTGAAGTCCTATGACAATGAGATATGCGTTATTTATCAATGATAGAATAAGCTAATTTACCAGAAATGTGATGAAATAACTAATGAAATAATGGAAAGTTCCGTAACACCAGTTTGATTATTACAATCCTTCCTTAATTTTATATTGTATTGATTGATATGAAAAGATAAAGAGTAAACTTTTATAATTGTTATGCAAAATTAGAGATACAGCTAAACCTGTCTATACCTCCCCCTCTAAATAGCTCCTTCCTCTCTATAGCGCCCGATTTTAAATACGTAGTACGATGCGATTTACATAAAAAGTGACCTGTCTATAGCACCCCCTCTCTATAACACCCTATTTTGGTGATTCCCAAGAGTAGGCGCTATAGAGAGGTTTAACTGTATATAGTTATTTTATATTGACAAGGAACAATGATATGGACAAGGCTCCTCAGTTGGTCGGTATTGTGATCAGGATGCATGGACCAATCTGATCTGCTCCATGGACAAGACATCACCACCAACAATGATTATTTCTTAAAGAGACTTAAGATATTTGTTATATTATTTTTTGCGTGTATTTAGGGTGGTTTCTTATTTTAAAATGACATTTAAAGAGTTTATAACGTTCAAGGAAAAATGCATTTAAAATGAAATGGAAGAATATCACGCAACGAAAATGGTAAACTACGGTGCAATGGGATCTTTTATGATTATCTTTTTTAAGTTTGCCTTCTTGTTTCTTTTATGGCTGTTTTTCTAAACCACCTTTTGTCTCAGAATTTTGATACCATTTTTTTTGTTTAGTTTGTTCCATTTTACAAATATAAATCCGTGCTTAATATAGTTTCATTACGCATATATTAGTGGCGCAGTATTGTCTTATAACACAATATAATGCGGCTATGATTGTAGAACGAAATTTAACAAGTTTTACCGAAAATGTTTCTTTTTACAAAACGAAAAATCGTAATTTTAATTATTTTAAGAAGAAATAACGACTATTCCTATCCTTAGAGATGAAGTATGAATGGATGAATTGTGAAGAGTAATAATGATTCATCATTTACACATTTAGTCTTCACCATTCATGCTTTCATACTTCATCCCTAAGGATAGGAATAGTCATTATTTCTCCTTAAAATATTCAAAATTAGATTTTTAGTTCTGTAAAAAGAAACATTTAGGGTAAAAGTTTTGTCTTATGTTTAAAATATAACTTGCATTTTCTGAATTATTCTCCATTGTTTTAAAAATTGCAGAAAAAAATATTTCAAATATTTAATAGATTACTTCACAAAAAGCTTATTTTCCAAATTTATTATATTTTTATAACAAACTTTCGAGTTTAAGAACTCTTCAAGGCATTTTATTTAAATAAATACATTTATTTTAAATGTATAAGAAATGGAAGCATGATAAATCATGAATGTTTCTTTTTTTTAAACACAAAAAACTCTTCTACTATCCTTACTGCGATGAAAAAATATTGGGAGGGCTTGGCTCATCAGTGGTGAACCCTCCAACAGCGGTTTCACCAATATAATCAACCAGACCGCTTCTCTTAGAACTCTACTTCAGTATTGGATGAATCACCTTATAAACGCTGCAATGACGGTTGAAATCTTAGAATAGTTTAAATAAACTATGGACATAAGCATTAAATGTATGAATATATTTGGATGAAATGTCCGTTGAAGAGATCTTAAACACGAAAACTTGCTAATTATAATAAATTTGAGAAGGATATCTTTTTCGGATAGCCGATTAAATATTTAATATATTTAGAAATTTTTGCGGAAGAGCATTGCTCGATCCCATAATTCACATGTATTTATACTGCCCTAAAAGCTTACGTTCATAGTTTGCTCAATTTTCATAACCAAGATTCTTTCTACTGTATCGGATATATATTCAGAATCTTTCAATGCAATATAAGAGCTCCAAAAAGGTTTTGCTGATCAAACTGGCGAAATTGCTAGGGAGGTTCACCATTGATAAGCCAGGCCCTTTCAACTTTTTTTTTTATCGCAGTAAGGACATTAGGATGTTTGTTTTTCATTTCAAATATTGTGTTCTTGAGATGATTTTATTTGTTTGCTCGTTTTATTGAAGGATTATAGATGTTTTAAGAAGTCTGGTGCTGGAGTCCGTTGGAACAACTGAGGACCGATATACATAAGTGTATATATACATTTATAAATACACTAGCCGAATGACCCGGGCAACGCCCGGGTTTTACCCGATTAAATGTTTTTATTTAAATACTATTCGTTACAATTATAAATTGGCGGCGTGGATGTCACTCTTGTGAAACGTCCCGCTCCAAACTTTGTGTCTGAGAAGCGATATTTTTATAGAAAGATGATCTGGCTCTTGTTTTCTGCTCGAATGAATGTTTTTCTGTTAGAATTTTGTTCCTGTGTACAAAATAATGAGCTGGTTTCACCCGTGGTCTCTGCTTTTTGGAATTTTCCCAATATAATTTTGTATCTGATAATCTTACATGATACAGCAATATCGTCATCATCATTTTCTGACTAATAATATATAGTTTTAATAATTGATTTATATATTTTTTAAAATAGCCTATCGTCTTCCCCGTATTTTTTTACCTATGTATGGAAATTTTGGTTTGAATTAGTGAACTACTGCGAATTTGTATCCCGGACATACAAACCAACAAACAAACAAACAAACATACAAACATTCATTTTTATATATATAGATTATATAATATAAATGAGTTTTAAAAATTGTTGAAAAAAAATGCATCGGCCGGGAATCGAACCCTGGCCGCCCGCGTGGCAGGCGAGCATTCTACCACTGAACCACCGATGCTTTAAAAAAATGGCCATATTTAGGTATTCATTCCATTCCGGATTAGTCCGCGTAAAAAAATGTTTTTCAAATGAAAAAAAGAAATAGCCAAAAATACTAATCAAAATGCAGCCGAAAATTTTCCTCAGGTTTATAAAAAGCGACATGCAAAACTTGGTACCAATTGGTTCAGTAGTTTTTGAATTTATCGCGAAACAGACAGACAGACAGAAATTGACTTATATATATAGTATATAGTATATATATATATTGATATATATAGAGATATATGTAAGCAGTATTAGGTTTCTTTTATTTGGATTCTTAGAGATCTACACATTTTTTAATATGCATGTTTTATGCCATTACAAGGTATTCTGTAGAGACAAGGTTGGCCAAAAACACTTATTATATAAGATATATTGTTGCGGTGTTTATAAACCTTTGTGAAAACCTTATAAGATTATTTCTTTCAAGTGTGGATTGGAAAAAGACGTTGATGTTTGGCAAAATTGAAGGAAGAGAAGAAGATCTGCAATGAGCTGTCTATAAATGAGTCAAAAAACTACAAGGTCACTATATGAGCTGAGAGGGAAAGTCTCTAACAGACCAAATTGGAGAATATAGTAAATATAGTCACCAAAGGTTGAACTCGACTTAATGGACGCTACCAACAGTAACATCTACAGTGATTATGTACATTGCATCTCTGCCACCGTTGTAGTGTTCACATGAATATCGCCAGTAGGTCTTCAGCGATACCTTTGCGGAAAAGCATTGCTGCTCGATCTCATATTTCACATATATTTCTACTGTCCTAAAAGCTTATGTTCATAGTTTGCTTAATTATCATAACCAAGGTTCTTCCTAGAGTGTCGGAAATATACTCAGAATCTTCCAATACAATATTAGAACTAAAAAAAACGGTATTGCAGATGAAACTGGCGAAATTTCTAGGAGGTTCACTACTGATGAGCTAGACGAAGACAACGTAGATCGGGTGCTTCACCACTGCTGAAGAGATGGAGAAGCCATGGTCCTCGAGGTCAAACGTGAATATCTCCAAGAATACAGGTATTACGGACGTCCGTTTAAGAGAGGAGATGCTTTTTTAAATTAAAACAAATGAATATTTAGGCTTATATTGAAATTAAGTCTATCTATTTATACAACTTTAAAATTGTTTTTTAAAATAACAAAGTATTGATTTTTATAGAATTTTTATCTTAATTTAATTGAAATTTTATTAAATTGAGAGAGAGAGAAGCGCAACACAATTTAAATCAAATTATAAACAACGCTAAAAACGTAGGACTCCAAGTATTAGTTTATACCCTCTCTGGTAGAATTTTCTATTCAATCTTCAGCTCTGAAGATGAGTGTTTCGAAAGTACCAATCCAGGAAGTAACCATATCTTCCTATTGATAGTTACCTGTGTTTAGCGGAATTCTCTTTTTATTCCATCTGGAACCTGAACGATCTCCACTCTCTTTATGGCATCCTATACCTTATTCATTTTGAGTGTTTTACTGCCATAAAATTGATACCTTTTCTACCTTCTCTATAATTTTATATATAATATTGCTACGTCATTTTTGATTGACATCATACAGCAATATTTTATATTGAAATTTTCTAAATTATTAATTTAGACTCATTGTAAACATTAGTTGCAAAGTATTTTTCACTGATGTTTATTTTTTATAGAGTATATTATTATTATTTATATTAGGCAATCCTTGTCACGACTTCACATGACTTGTCACATCAACTGTTGACAGGAATGACTTAAGACCTCTGGACCAGATTGTATTCTTCAAGAAAAAAAGAATAATTATTTTTATATGTAATTGTTTTTATTATTATCTTATTTCCCTTATATTTTAAAATGTAAACTCGCTCGTGAAGGCAAATTAATAAGTGTGAAGAGAAAACCACGAGTAATGTTATTAAAAAGCAACATGGTGTAACAATATGAAACATATAAATAATAAACAAAACGACTTCAGAGGATGAGTATCTTCCTATTATCTCAAGCTTTCGGATATTGTAAACCCTTCTACAGGAGTATAGGACAAAATAAGTTCTATTCTTCACTTAAAACATAAATTTTATATGTATTTCAGAATATTTTACTTTTCTTAATATGAAGCATCTCTTGACCGCGCGATTGAAATTCTCTGTCGGTTTACGCTCTCTATCGAAATAATGTTAAAGTCAATTTTACCCAGAGTTTTTAATTATATCAAGAATAGGTTTTGTGTTCATTATTATAAAATAAAACTATATTTTAAAAATATTTCTTTAAACTATTTTTGACGCGTATGATTATTTTAGAAATAAAACAATTGAATGGGAAAAGGTATACTCTGACAATTTAAATAAGCTACTAAAATAGCAATGCGCCATCTTCCGGAAAGAATATCAAATTATCGTTGAGTTAGCAGCTTATACGACGATATTGAACAACCCATTCACTCAATAAATCAAGAATTTCCAACCATGTACGCCTATCGGGCTGTTATCCCTCATTAGTGTAGTGTAGATTGTATATACACCTCAAACTCTTCCCCTAAAAAGTTCTTGAAATATCAAGAAATAAGTCCTTTAGGCCTAGGTTTTGCGTGAGTACGCTAAATATTTGAAAGGTGAAGGTAAAAAGGTAATAAATAATAAAAGTATTGACTTGGTAAAAGATATATAAAACAGCATCAAAAACCTTTTGATACGATGCTGGATAAAACGATGTTTTCTTTCAGAAGAGAATGCTAACAGTGTTATCTGGTAATCAAATCTAGGCACAATCTTATATAAACAAAAACGAAGCAATATTCTACAATAAACTATTAAAATATAGATATTTTATTCTTGTCTTGGAATATGAGAATAAATATTATTATTTCTGTATTATTGTATATTTGTATTATTTTTAAAATATTGTATATTTGTATTTATGATGTATAGCTATCAACAAAATGATACAAATTGCTAATGTATATATTTATATGAGAAAACATTAGAAAAAATAGGTCAGGTGTTTATATTAAAAATAATGAAGGAATATCCTGACCAAAGGCACAGGTACCTTTTTTATTTTATATCAGGGAACCGTTAAAATCAATGTTTAGTTGATTTCTGTTCCACTAGATGACGCTCTGCCATCTAAAAAATCACAGGTGCTTTTAGTCAGGATATGCTTCCATAATTTTTAAAAATATATTTATATATGTATAAAGGTCGCTTTTTCCATCACCTTTATTTTTATAAATCAATTTACTCCTTTAAAAAAATTCCATGCGTTATTGCCTTATGCTTGAATTGGTATTATTAAATTTACATATAATATCACAAATATCCATTTCAGCCTTTATTTTTCTACAATATTTTCAATATTTTCTTTAGGTGGCTGGAGATAAACAATACAGAATTGGTTTCTTTGACAAGGGTAACAGTGGGTCAAAACAAAACGTTGGAAATAGATTAAAAAAAGAAAGGTTGAAGTGAATATTATTATCTATATATAAATACTATAAAATAACGCCAGGAGAAAATGATTTTTTTATTAATCGACTACACGAGCTTTCGGGCAGTCACGCCCTTCAACTGGTCACCCTTTGTTTTGTCAGAATGTTTTCTATAATACATTCATATATTACACCACTAAAATGTAGCCAACATAGAAAACCTTTTAAATATCTATAGAATCGACAATAATTTAATAGTAACAGATCCAAGTAATTTTATTTCCAGTAAATAAATGCCTATTAAATTCAATACTTTTTGTAGATATATTTTAAATTATATAGCAACAAATATATTTTAAGAAACTGATTATTTATACTATGTTGATTGTACATATTACCAGACACTTCTTTCTTTTGTACACATTTCTTTTTTCTCGTTTTTTTCTCTTTTTCATTGTTAACATCAAATGACTATTCTATTCACGGCCTTAAATTATTGTATATATATGTATAGACAAATATAAAGACATACATGTATGACAGCGCAAGTGTCCCTAGGGGGACATAGCGCTTTAAATTGGAATAAAAAACAATAAATATTTTCTAACAAAGAGATTCTTATTATAAAATTCAAGATTTCAAACGATAATCGCTTTTCAACGGGTTCAATTAAAACCTTGAGAATATTTCTCACAGGAAATATTTACAAATTTTTATAAACCCTTCTTGTAAGAAACACTTAATGGTTTAATTAAACCCGTAGAAGAGCGATTATCACTTGAAAGCTTGCATTTTAAAATAAAAATAAAATTATTGTGAGACAAATTTTGTAGTTTTAATAGTTATTCTATGTTCACTATACATTCAAGATGTGTAATATAAATTTATTATAGAAAAAAACATAATGACATGTTGGAATTATATATAGATAAGATTATATATAAACACTTCAACCTTTCTTTTTCTCTATTTCCAACCTTTAGTTTTGGCCCAGTGTCACCATTATCAAGAAAAACAATAAAATTAGAAACTCATTATGAGAAAATATTTGGATTCAAATTACAAGAAGAGGAATCGCCGTTAATCATTTCTAAGAAAGAATAAAAACTAACAGGC
>CP092866.1:29018365-29069394 GCA_030710605.1 Cordylochernes scorpioides | reverse complement strand
CTCTATTTTCAAAACCTGTGAAAATATTCACCCACTGAAGAAACATAACCTCCCATTTACAACTTTTATCGATGCAGTATGAGCTTTAATAAATTTAAGCAATTTTTGACGCGTATGATTATTTTTGAAATGAATCAATAAACTTTGCAAACCTCTGGGAGGATTCACCACTAATGATCCAGACCCTCCCATTATTTTATCATTGCAGTAAGGTCAGTAGAAAATTGCTTTATTTCAAAAATAAACATACACGTCAAAAATAGTTTAAATTTCCTCTAATAGATGGCGCCCTAATACATCATATTAGTATACGTTTTGTATAAATAGGTTTTGTCAGATATAAAGCGTTCGGGCAGTTGGCGTTTCTTGCGCTCCAGGGGCCCGGGGAACCCTTATTTCTCTCTTCTCTAAAAAGCGTTCGGGCAGTTGGCGTTTCTTGCGCTCCAGGGGCCCGGGGAACCCTTATTTCTCTCTTCTCTAAAAAGCGTTCGGGCAGTTGGCGTTTCTTTCGCTCCAGGGGCCCGGGGAACCCTTATTTCTCTCTTCTCTAAAAAGCGTTCGGGCAGTTGGCATTTCTTGCGCTCCAGGGGCCCGGGGAACCCTTATTTCTCTCTTCTCTAAAAAGCGTTCGGGCAGTTGGCGTTTCTTGCGCTCCAGGGGCCCGGGGAACCCTTATTTCTCTCTTCTCTAAAAAGCGTTCGGGCAGTTGGCGTTTCTTTCGCTCCAGGGGCCCGGGGAACCCTTATTTCTCTCTTCTCTAAAAAGCGTTCGGGCAGTTGGCGTTTCTTTCGCTCCAGGGGCCCGGGGAACCCTTATTTCTCTCTTCTCTATAAAGCGTTCGGGCAGTTGGCGTTTCTTTCGCTCCAGGGGCCCGGGGAACCCTTATTTCTCTCTTCTCTAAAAAGCGTTCGGGCAGTTGGCATTTCTTGCGCTCCAGGGGCCCGGGGAAACCTTATTTCTCTCTTCTCTATAAAGCGTTCGGGCAGTTGGCGTTTCTTGCGCTCCAGGGGCCCGGGGAACCCTTATTTCTCTCTTCTTTATAAAGCGTTCGGGCAGTTGGCGTTTCTTGCGCTCCAGGGGCCCGGGGAAACCTTATTTCTCTCTTCTCTATAAAGCGTTCGGGCAGTTGGCGTTTCTTTCGCTCCAGGGGCCCGGGGAACCCTTATTTCTCTCTTCTCTATAAAGCGTTCGGGCAGTTGGCGTTTCTTTCGCTCCAGGGGCCTGGGTTATCCTTATTTCTTTCTCTCTCTTCTCTATAAAGCGTTAAATATGGCATTGAAATCTGTGTACATTTTAATTATGCAAATAGGTTTATGTTGTTTTTGTATTATGTTTATGAATATACGATAAGCTAAAGGTGTAAAAGGCGTAAAGCTTTGATGGCATAATATTTGTATAAATATGTTTTGAAAATTCAAAACTATTATAGACGCGTATTATTCTTAAAAAAAAAACAATTTCTACTGCCTTTACTGCAATGGAAAATTGCAGTATGATTGACAGTAGAAATTGTTTAATTTTTGAAATAATCATTCGCGTCTATAATAGTTTCAAATTTTCATAAAAGATGGCGCGCTAATGCATCATAATAAATAGGTTTTGTCAGAAATGAAGCGTTAATATTGCGTTCAAATCTGTATATATTTTCATTATTCAATATGTTCATGTTATTTTTGTGTTATATTTGTGAATATTAGTGAAGGAAAAGGTGTAAAGCTTTGGTGGCCATTATCACAAGGTGTATATATAAAGGAACAACAAGAAGAAGAAGAACAATAATGCTTCAAGAAGGAATGGGTGCAGTAGATCAGAACAAGTAGAGCGATTGTGGAACAAGAAACGGCCCAGGTGGGAGTATTTCTTACAAAATGTAACACAACCACCTTCTGCATTATAGATTAGATGGAAGTCTTAGGGTTCCTTTCTTCAAACTATTATTTACCTTACTGTGAATTGTGGGAGTTTGCTACGTGGTCATCAGAGAGCTTTTACAACTTTTCAATACTTTTATCATATTGGGAAACTTTCCTGATATCTTTTAACACCCTCAAATATATATTTTCCTTTCATTATTCTGTAAATGTACAAACTTCAATTGACAATATAATATTGATTTATATTTATTTGATTCTTAATCGATGTTCTCTAAACAAGTTTTGAAATTTCACGGAAAGAGTTAATTTTCAAATGTGAATACAATAAAAATGATGAAATTAAAATTTAAAGATTAAAAATGGTAGTTTTTAATTTCAAAATAGATTTATAATTTTATATGGAATATGTTGTGTGCCACACATTCCTAATTGCCACCATTATATACAGTACTGGGGAAGTCTCTATTCCAACCTACTTATAAGACAGTTTTTATTCATATACATTCATACAATATATAAAATATCCGTAGTTATCTAACAAATTTGAGTAAAATAAGCTCTCTATATAATCTCTTATACCTTTGTAATAACTTATTTGATTTAAATATGTGCCTCATAAATAGTAAAGATCAGGTTTTCCTATGCAGGAAATACACTCAGGGACAAACCCTATGGAAGTTGCACATCTTAACATGTATATCAGGATTCAGACAATAACTCTGAAAGATATTTGATGCACAGTGACATTTATTGAAGACACATGAGATAACCAAGTTTGAACAAAATTGCCTCTGTCTCCTTCAAAAAAAAAAAAAAAAAAAAACACACCACTGGTGACATCACCGATTTTGCACGTCTCAATTTTTATCCATGAGTGTATTGTTTAGATGTTGGAATAAAAAAAAACTTTATATCAATATTTATTTTAGCAATTTGAAAATTTTCTGAATATTTTTTAATAATGAAACTGAACGCTATATGAAACTCATAATGTTTCATCTCGTAAAGAGAGGAAGAACAACGAAAATATCTTATTAATTTACAATTAATTATATATTGGGATGTATAGAAAGGAAGATATTCAGAGAAGTCAGAAGTTTCTAGAATTAGATTTAGACGTAATTGAGAAGTTCACAGTGGCGTGAAGCCACTAGCAAACAAATTCCTAGATTTACATTTTAGCACAAATTTCATTTAGAAATTTCCTTTTCAAAATTGAAGCAAATATAATTGGTTTTTAAATGTAATTTCCATATACTAAGTCAACTTATTTACATAAGGCGGTGTTTAGCTTCCTCATTAATGTCAAAATATGTAGAAATGTTGAACGTTGAAAGGGAAAATTTTATTTGGGGAACCAAGGTTGATTAAGTTCTATAAATTCATCTTTTGCGTGTAAATACCGAGTTTTCCAGAAATAGTCTTTCAAATGTATTTTTTGTATGTCTCTATATGAAAGACTATTTCTGGGAGGTTGGGGAACTGAGTAAACTACTGGAAATTTCTAAATAAGAAAAGTAATATACCAAAAGAATATAAATATCTAATATAGAACATAAGATGAAGGATTAAAGCATTGAAGAAAGAAATTATTAAGAAATATTTAGAACCGTATTTACAAACCTCTTTCATTTAAAAATTTACCTTTTTCTGTAAATATCGTATTTTGCTGGTTTTTAACTCTTATATACTTGTTTTTAAATAACGACGGACAGCAAACACGTTTCGGTATTTCCATAAATTGGCAATAAATATAAACTTTGTAGGATTAGTTCTCTGAACAAGTTTGGCAATGGATCACCGAAAGGTTGGAAATAATAAAAGGTAGAAGTGGAAATAAAAGTATTCAATCTTATATATAAGGTTGTCCCAAAAGTTCGTAAACACCCGCAACAAATTCCTAATATATATCCATATAATATATTTATGTTATATAAAAATATTATTTTATTTTAAATTATAATTTCATAGATCCAAATACTCTGTTAAATCGACCGCCAGAGGTCACTCTTCTCCCCTATAAAAACTCGTTGTTGTTCTATCCCAAAGGTCGTTGGTGATTACCAATTTTTAAAAAGTGAATTTATTTATTCTTCGCGCCGCTAGCTCTCTACCTGCGAACATCTTTGCCCTCTTGCGCTTACCCCTGCCATGGCTCCCTCCAGGAAGAAAAAGAAGAATGCCGAGATCGCCGAGAAACCCCTCGTGACCCTCGCCCAACTAGAGTTGGAGAACCAGGAGGTGATGGACGACTCCGCGAATGCGTTAGCGCATCCTCCCCCTAGCTCCCAACAATACCTGTACGAAGTCATTGAGTACCTCGTCAGCCTAAGGACCGAGCAGATCAAGGCCCTCATTGCCGAGGTAGAGAACCTCTCTGGCACCCTCGCGTCCTTCCAGGATCTGGAAGAAACCAAGCCACAGACTGCCTGCCAATGCACTCAAACAAGTCCTGCTCCTTCCTGCAAGGAAACCAGCTCCCAGACCGACCCCACCAAGCCCGCCACTCCAGCTCCAACCAAAAGGAAGCAGCCAGAGGCTCCCTGCCCGCCCGCTAAGAGGACCAACCTCAGAGGTCCCGCGAAACCTGCGCCTTCCCGCCCCACCAAGCCTGCGGCCGCCCAAGTGGTCCTCCATGGGGATAAATCGGCGGCCCACACAGTGGTCATCTCCGATGACCCACAAGCTGACCCTAGAGCCATGCTCAAAGCTGTCTGCGCTGCCCACACTCTACCCCAAGGCGTTTGGGCCTCCCTGCGTACCAAAGGGAAGCTTGTCCTCCACTCCAGCAACCCCGATACCATCCCAGCTGTTACCACCTCCCTGGCCAACAAGCTGGATGGCATGAAGGTCCGCCAACAGAAGGTGATCCTGCCTCGCATCTGCCTCTTCAAAGTGGATGAGGAAACATCCAACTCCACCATTGAAGAGACGCTGCTGGAAACCCCTGCTGTCAGCCAACTCCCTGGGGACAAGGTGGTGCGCGTGGCGCATCGCTCTGCACCCAGGAACGGGACCTGCACCGCCTTCATCGAGGTGGACCTCTCGACCTTCAGAGCTCTGGGAAATCGTGGAAGGATCGTGGTGGATGGTGTGATCCTCAACTTCGAGGAGTCCATCCGCGCACGAGTCTGCTTCCGCTGTTGTGGCTTCGGCCACAACTCTGTCCAATGCACCAGAGCTCCCACGTGCTTCCACTGCGGTGAAGGCGGCCATGAAGGCAGTGCCTGCCCCTCAGTTGCCGACTGGCACACTTCCAAGTGCGCCAACTGCTGTCCCAAGGGCCTCCCAGACAAGCACGAGGCGAGAGCCTCAAGCTGCCCCATCTTGAAGCTTAGAGCCCTCAAGTTCTAGGCTTCCAGGACCTCCTGCCTCCTCAACTGGCCTCCATCCAGGCTTCTCACCCATCAAGGCGCTGTTTCCTTGACCTCTCCAGCTTCCTCCCCCCTGCGATGACACCTCCACTGCCAGATCCTAGGATCCCTTGCGATGATCCCTGGCCACCCATCCCCAGGCCCCTCAACTATGATTTGTATATATTCCGCTTTATGCGTCCATCGGGGCTCAAAAATCATTCATTTTGGTTAGCAGCCCCGTAAAATAAAGACATTTTCTCTCTCTATCCCAAAGGTCGGCTCAAAACTTTTGTACATTGTGTAAATAAGCTTTTCTTTTTTATTCTTACGCCTTAAGCCAGGCAATACTTTTATCAAATTATGTTTTTATATATCTTATAAGCTCAATTAAAGCAATTATTAATCTTTACTATTTTGATTATTTTACTTTCAAGATTCTTGCCACGACTGCATCACCAATACCATTTAGTACTAAAAAGAACCAGCAATTAACTCCATGGCATAATCCTCAACATGATCTAAATACAACAGAAAATCTCATTTTTATATTATAACATATATATATCTAAATTCAATTTTTTTTTGCAAGCGTTTACGAAATTTTGGGACAACTTGTAAGAGAGACACCATTCTGTCATAGTTTTTTTTTTTCTATATGCAAATATGATTAAACATTTAAGAGGCACTCTGTAATCGCTTTAAAAGCTACCTATTTTGACTGAAATCTATGCATGTATAATCCATCCTTTTCAGTTTAGTATGAAAGTATTATAAAAATATTAAATATACAAAACTATCAACACGCAAAAAATTCTATATCAATATATTTTTATCATAAAAATAAAGACAAAGGTCTATTTGATTAAAATTTATAAAAAGAGGCTTTATATGTTACCTTTATTTTACTCAATATTCTAGAAAGGAAGACAAAGAATATTTATCATTTTTTCTTGTTATTTTTCTCAATCTACCAAGAGACACATAAAGAAAAAAAATAGAAGCCTTGATATATATTGACAAATATTGGCTATGTTTAAAACATATTCAGTTATAAATATCTGCCACCGTTTGAAATGTTATTTTTACTATGTAGAATTGTTAGAAGATGATACTTATGTACCAGAAAGGGCACCTCTCCCTTTACAACAACAACAACAAAACAACTTTATTAGGGCGTCTTGCCCTGTACAGATTCGCCGTGGAATTACAGACAATATTCAACACAAGAGAAAAGGGAGAGATAGAGTATTTACAATTAAGGTATGGTAAACAGGGTGACTTTTTTATTGTGCCCCTGTTCTTCTCTCTTCCACGAGTGCAATTTTATTTACAACCGCTTTTTGATAGTTGAACAGTTCTATTGCCCAACTTTTCTTATCTGAAACAGTTTTTATTATCTTTATTGAGTTCAAATGCGGTCTAGGAAGACTTTTCAGGATCTTTTTTTCTCTCTCCTTCCAGATCCCCGCACTCAGCAGTAAAATGGTATATTTCATCGGTTATCTGACTTCCGCATAACCTACAGTACAAATCTTCTTTCTTAATTACGTAAATATGATTTTCTTTGATCAATGTTGATATTAATCTGATCTGTGCAATAAAACTCACTAAAGCTGAGGACAGACTGCATGAAAAATAATGTTCTGGAATGAATGAATCATATAGTAACCTATAGTTTGAGTATGGTTTCGTAAGAGATAATTTTGCCAGATCTTGCTGCAATAGCTGTTCAATTTTATTTTTAGTATATTCGGAAGTTCGATCTGTATGTCATCATAATTTAACCTAAAGTTTAGCCGTGTGAGTCCACAATGATTGATGATATCCATGATATTTTTACAGAATCCTATAGGCTTTTTTGTCATTAAGGAAATTTCCTTCAATCTATTCCAGCATAGCTTAGGTAGTCTATTGTCTTCCATTTTTTTGTACTCTAATGAAATATTTCATAATTAATTTGATCGTTGTAAAAGTCAGAGATATTCTGCCTGTTTCCAGCCTTACAATATACCCTGGTATATATCTTGGTAGATTCAGAAAGTTTTTGATAAACGTATTCTGTATTTGGTCTATAATATCAGTATTGTCCCAAGCCCACACAGGGGCCGCATAGAGTAGTATTGATTTAATAACTGAGTCAAATAAATTCAGTGCAACTTTTAATGAATTAATTTTTTCCTTTTTTATCAGTCTAATAGTTGCATTTATTGCCGTATTTGCTTTGGCTTTATAAAAGAGGGCTACCTTTTTGCTATTATTAGTGGTAGTGAATGGATATCCCAAATCTACTTATATATTTGCCTTATTCTGTCTGAAGCTAACGGATAGAATGCGCGCCCATTGGCTGCCGGCGAACACGTGTCCTCCCTGCCCCCCTCTAGACAACCCTGTTATCAGCTGTGTGATACATACACCTGTCTATAGCGGCCACCTTGTCTATAGCGGTCACTTTAGGCAACCCTGTTATCAGCAGTGTGATACATACACCTGTCTATACAGACCACCCTGTCTATAGCGGCCACTCTAGACAACCCTGTTATCAGCTGTGTGATACATACACCTGTCTATACAGATCACCCTGTCAATAGCGACCACTCTAGACAACCCTGTTATCAGCTGTGTGATACATCCACCTGGCTATACAGACCACCCTGTACACAGCGGCCACTCTAGACAACCCTGTTATCAGCTGTGTGATACATCCACCTGTCTATAGCGGCCACTCTAGACAACCCTGTTATCAGCTGTGTGATACATCCACCTGTCTATACAGACCACCCTGTCTAAAGCGGTCACTTTTGGCAACCCTGTTATCAGCGGTGTGATACATACACCTGTCTATACAGACCACCCTGTCTATAGCGGCCACTCTAGGCAACCCTGTTATCAGCTGTGTGATACATCCACCTGTCCATACAGACCACCCTGTCTATAGCGGCCACTCTAGGCAACCCTAGGAAGCAAGATGTATACAAGGTGTAGACAAGATGAATATCTAGATGAAGATTAAAACGTTTTTAAAAATATATTCGCACTCGGGTAGAACCCGGGCGTTGCCCGGGCCATTCGTCTAGTATATAATATTGGACGCAACAGTCAGTGGGATGTCCCCCCAGTACCAGTTTTCGTGTCTTGCCGGTCTTCCTCCATTTCTAAATACCATTATTTTGGACTTATTTTCATTTAAAACTAATTTGTTATTTTCCAGGTAAGACTTTAGTAAATTGATTTTAATTTGTAGATTAATTTTCGATTCTCCAATTATGGCTATGTCATCCGCATACAGAAGTAGGTGTAAAACACCAAAATCCGGGAGATGAAATCCTGTAAGTGCTGAGTTATTATAAAGTTCTATTAGGTCGGCCATATATAATATAAATAAAAGTGGGGAAAGTGATTCTCCCTGCAACACTCCAGAATTAATTTTCACATTACTTGAATATTTCCCTTTCCATCGGATAGTAATCTTAGCTTCTTGGTAAAAGTTTTTTATCAGCATTACAAATTTTATTGCTAATGCCCATTTTATGCAATTTTTGCCAAAGTAAATCATGTGGGACTGTGTCGAAAGCTTCAGTCAAATCGACGAAGAAGACATATAGCTTGCCTCGTTTTCTTCTCAAAGATAATTGGATGAGTGAATTCAGTAGTAGTATGTGGTCAGTGCATGATCTGTTCTTACGGAAACCTGCTTGATTTTCTAAAATAATCTCTCTTTTTTCTATCCAGTTGTTTAATCTGTTTCTTAGTATTGTAGTAAATAATTTAGATATATTACTGCAGAGGGCAATCCCTCTATAATTTGTTGGGTTATTCTTATCACCGCTTTTATATATGGGGTGTACTATTGAGTTTCGTCCAGAGTTGCGGGTATTTTTCTGTGGACATTATTTTGTTGAATAGGTTTTTCAATTTAGTTAAAGTCGGTATCGGTAAATTCTTTAGCAACTCATTTGGTATACTATCGAGTCCCACTGCTTTGCCATTCGCTAGTTTTTTTACTACATCATAGATCTCTTCAAGGGTTATTTCCGCGTCTAAATCTGGATCTTTCCAACCGATCATCTGGTTTAACGTAACAGTAGCTTCATTATTTTCTTTGTTCAGTAAATTTTTATAAAATAAAAACCATTCTTTTATATCAATCTCTCCTTGTATTATTGGTTTTTTTTCTAAAGGCTGCAATGGCATTCCAGAAGGATTTGGGATCTTTGGCGTTTTTTATCATTTCATTCTTGTCCTTATTAAATTCATCTCTTTTTCTTTGCAGGAGCTTAAAATATTCCCTCCTAGCCTCAATATATTTTTGGCGGTCGTGTATGTTATTTTGGTTCCTACATCTTTGTAAACTTAATTTGGTCGTTTTTTTCATAATGTAACAATCTTTGTCATACCAAAGTTTTGAAAGTTGATGTCGTCGTTTTGCGAATTTAATTATATTTGCCGATTCCATTGCCGTGTAGATCTGTTTAGTAAAATTTACTGTTTTTGTGTTAATATCGGTTTCATTTCCGTCTTCTATATCACTTAAATTATGTTTTAGCATCTCCACATTTTCTTTCGTCTAAATGAATTTTCTTGTTAGTATTTCATTGTTGTACGAGGATTTAATAGCTTCATACCCAGTATTAATTTGTAAAACAATTGGTAAGTGGTCTGAATATGAAAGTTCTTCGATCCACATATCCGATATGATCTGTGTTAAACCGTGTGTGTACATAAAATAATCCAAAACCGATGAACCTCTTTCTGAAATAAAAGTGAATGAGCCGTACGTATCTCCTTTAGTTCTGCCATTAGCTATTGTTATAGAATTTGAATCTGTGAAGGAAATTAGTTTTTCAGATAGTTTCGAAGATATTAGGTCTTTAGATTTTCTATATTTGTTGAGGGATGAATTTAGTTTCAGTGGGTTATGGAAGCCTCCAGCATTGCTTATTCTTATACAGTAATCCCTCGTTAAGACGAACTCAACGGGAGAACGAAATACCCTTTTAGTCTTAAAAGAATATATACCGAATTCGTATAAACCAAATTCGTATTAGACGAATTGAATTCGTGGTATCCGGGGGTTGTACTTATGTACTACTGATGAGTAAGAAAACTACATTTCTGAGGAATAAATTTATTTGAAAACAATATTAATGAAAATATTTTATAATTTTAAGGAACAACAATTATGTATATGTATGTACATAAAGTATTTTATTTTAAAAGACAATATGGATAATATAATCACAATGTAAGGCAATAACATGAGAATATAAGTTTATTTTAAAACACAAATAAAAAAGAACAACAAAAGAAACAACTTACATAATATACTTGGTACATACAATGTTTATGTGTATGCAGCATATGCAGTATGCATAGAGTATCCTATATCTGGGTTTTCTCTGCAGGCTTCAGAAAGTCTGTTATAGTTTTTTGGTGGTATTTGATTGGGCACTGTTTCAGACACTCCCTTCTTATTTTATCCAGGTCATATTCAAAATGAACATCAATATCCGCAGAGGTTTTGGACAGCTTCTGGAGGGTTTCGAGGGCCGCGATTACTTCCCCTCTAGTAGGCATCATTATCTCTTCTTTCACCTCATCGTCTTCTGTTTCTTCTTCTTCTTTTCTTCTAATTCGGGGTGAACCGCAAATTTCCAACCCTTCATCTAGGGCAACATCCTCCAGGAAAGTCAAAGTCTCAGCTGGGTTTGTAGCTGAAAGGAGTTTGGTCCATTCTTCAGGCTCATCAAGCATTGTTTCTGGAAGTGAAAACGAATCAGCTGTTTTTTCCACACCCAATGAGACACTTATTTCTTTAGCCTTTTCTTTGACAAGTGCGCCGGATACAGGAATATTATTTTGTCTACTTTTTGTCCACGTCTTGATGGGATGCTTTTCGAAGTCGTTTTGAAGAGCTCGAAGACCCTGAGGCAACAGCCGCATCTATTTTTTCTTTGTTTTTTAGAATGGTTGATAATGTGGATTTCGCAATTTGAAAATTTTCGGCAATTTGCGACTTGTTGTTTTAATAGTTTATTGTGTTTTACTTAAAACTCTCCTTTAAAAACATATTAGAATTCGTTTTTAAACCGATTGATTAGTTCTGCTGTGGGCTAAATTTAGTTCGTATTTCGTCATAACCGAATATTTCGTCTTAACCGGAAAAATCTCTTTGGAAAGCATTGGAATTAACGGGGGGAAAGAAACGGTTCGCGCAAACCGAGAGTTCGTATAATCCGAGTTCGTGATAACGAGGGATTACTGTATTGATATCACCGGCTATTAGCACTTCGTTACCTTCACTCATGTGATATTCAATGTGCCTAAGTAAGTTTGTTAGATTTTGTTCTTGTAATGCATTAGGAGGTAAATATACAAACAACAAACAAATACTCTCGGACCTCTCCCTTTAAAAATGCATTAAAAGTCGATCCTAAAGTAAACATTCTTCTCTCTCCCCTGACTTATAATTTTAAAAAATCAATAAAATATTCGGGTTATATATATATACGATTTAAAATTTATAAATAAAAATAAATTTTGCTGTAAATGAATGTAAAAAAAAATAATTTCAAAATAGAAAAAAGGTCAAGTGTTAATATTAAAAACAAAATAGGTATACCCTGATATCCTACATGAGATGTTTTAGATGGCAGAGTGCCATCTAGTGGAACAATAATCAACTAAAAATTGATTGCCATAAAAAATACACATGTGAGCGGTCAGGATATACCTATTTTGTTTTGAAACCTATAAATAGATATTTTAATTTTAGACGTGTCTAGTTATATCTAGTAGTTATACTCCTAGTTGCTCCTGATGAAGGGTATTTTAGCCTGAAAGTATACAAGAAACTTAGCCCTGGATGCTTTATTGATTTTATTAAAAATTCGATCCTACTACTTCACTAGCTTAAATACTTTTTTTGGAAAATTCGATTGATTTCATAACTTCCTTCTTGTAAGATTATGTGGAATCGAAACCTCCCATGTTCAGTTAAGATCACATCTCTGACCATCGTATTCAAATTGTTGATTCTTCGTCTTAAATTTTTACGGATGGTGCTGTGACTCATAAATTTATCAATATCCATTCTGAAATTGAAGTATTTATATTATTTTTATGTAATTTTGAAGAGAGAGGTGAACCTTTATAGTACATAATTTATATCGATGAAATTAGTAGAGTCGTTAGAAGTAGAAATTTTATATTTATGTTTAATTAGAAATTAAGAGTTAACAAAAAAAAATATTTATAACAATATTTTACAATACGAACATTTTATTGATACTTTGTCGATTAGTACAGAAGCTAATGAGAAATTAAACAAGGATGAATGATCATATTTACAATTAAGTGATAAAATATATAAAAAGCTGTTCTCAGGAAGGGAGGCTCCTCGACTTTGAGAGAGTCCTCCTCCAGACAAGGACTGATCAACCGCTCTAACTTCAATGTTGATAAAATACCTATATAAGCAACTCTTGGCACAAAAGCCAGGATTAAGAGACTGAGAACTTAAATAATAAGTTGAAAAATGATTGCTTACCGTTATACCTTGATAAATAAGAAAAATATAAATATTTCGAAAATATATAGAATTAATGTCGTGTGTTTGTTTGTCGAAGATAGACTTTTAAACAATGTCCGCGCACTATCTCTAGTCTATCTATTTTCCATTTTCTTTATTCTATACTTTCGATACATAATACAGTAGAACCTCTCTGTAAAGGACACCTAATTGCAAATCCAAAGTGTCTTTTAGGGAGAAGTGTCCTCTTAAGGAGAGTTGCTAAATTGTAAAAATGGTAATTTTGCAAATGAAAACTGTCCTTTGTGGAGATATGCCTGCTAGCAGGGTGTCCGCTAAATGGAGGTTCTGCGGTAATATCAAATTCTGACCTAGTTCAACTAGTAGTGGCAATACAATGGAAAAGAATTGACTCGAGCGATACTCGGTCCTGCCACCTGCGCTGTGGAATTTCCCAACTTTGAGGTTGAACCCCGTCAGAATGAAATCGAGAAGTCGTGGGTAATTAGAGTCAAATTTCCGTTGGTAATTAGTGGCGTAATTTAGATTGGAATAAACGCTGCCTTGGACTTGGGGGATCTTAATAGTCCTTCCTATTCGATAAACCTATAGTTCTCTCTGTTTGATATAGACCCATTTAACTATATCCCTGATATATACTCCATCACACATACAATATATTGAATTATATATTCCTATTTCAAATATTTTGCTTCAAATCTCAATATTATAATATGTTATATTAATGTATTATTTTATTTAAAATTATATTTCATCGATATTTTTTATTTATTTAACAGTTGGGAGAGACACGCCATATCCACAATTTGGATAATTGCGTGTATATTTTAAATTATATACAATTAATACAATTGAACATTGGAATATTTTGAATTTGAATTTTTCATCGATTCAAATACTCTGTTAAATTGACCGCCAGAGGTCACGCTTTCCCTGAATGAATAAATGTTGTGTGAGATTATATATATGTTATATAAATAATAATAATTTTTTTTGTTGATTTTGGAATTGTTGAGATTATCTTGATTTTGGTTGAGTATTAAACTATGTTAATGCAGTCTTGGCTAACAATCTTGAAAGAATAATAATATTGAAGATCATAGATTTATTTATTTGAGCTAAGGAATACTAGTATATATAAAAAACATAATTTGATAAAGGTACTGCCTGGCTTAAGGCGAGTAGAACAAGGAAAACAAAAGATTATTTACCTAATGTACAAAGATTTGAGCCGGCCAACGGGGAACAACAACAATGAATATTTATAGGGAAAGCGTGACCTCTGGCGGTCAATTTAACAGAGTATTTGAATCGATGAAAAATTCAAATTCAAAATATTCCAATGTTCAATTGTATTAATTGTATATAATTTAAAATATACACGCAATTATCCAAATTGTGGATATGGCGTGTCTCTCCCAACTGTTAAATAAATAAAAAATATCGATGAAATATAATTTTAAATAAAATAATACATTAATATAACATAATTTTAAATAAAATATTTTAATGAAACATATACATAAAAAGTAAATTGATGCATCAAATAGTTTAGTTTTTATCAGAAATACGGGCTACTACCAATATATATCTAAGTATGCAAATATTCAAGGTGTTTAATAAATTTTATTTATATAAAGACGATATAGAAAGAATGTGCACATTACATGACAGTATGTAGACAATGGAATAATCTTGGACGATACCACAATAATATAGGGATTGATTTCGACCTCAATTCTAGCAATCTTCCATCAATAAGATCGTGGTTGTTTCCCGACACCAGTTATAACATCAGGAAGTATCTATAGATACATCTGGATAGAAATTTCCTCCATAGCACCATGGGATCTGAGATAGGTACCTATATTTCTAGCTCTAACATCAGAAATTATCTATAGAAACATTTAAATAGAGTCGTCCTCCATAGCACCATGGTATCTGAATATTATGTTCTTATTTCTACTTATCTCTAACATCAGGAGGTTTCTGTATATATAATATAAATAAAAAGAGATTTGCTGTTGATTTTAATTATCTTGAGGATTATGCTATGGTAATGCAGTCATGGTTAAAATCTTGAAAGTATAATAATAAAATAATGAAGATTAGAAATGGCTTTAATTGAGCTTATGGAATATTGAAAACATAATTTGATAAAAGTACTGCCTGACTTCAGGCGTAATAATAAAAAAATGAAAAACTTATTTACATAATTTACAAAGGTTTGAGCCGGCCATCGGGAAAAAACAACAATGAATTTTTATAGAAGAAGCGTGACCTATGGCGGTCGATTTAACAGAGTATTTGTATCTATGAAATATAATTTTAAATACAATAATATTTTAATATAATTATGTAATTAGTTACTGTTAACTCTTGTAGAATCCTGTCGACTAAATCTGTGATGAGGTATCCAGTCGACTTAAACTGTGGTGTGAGTCCCTGTCAACTCTCGCTATACTGTGTTGACCGAGAGGAACAGTCAGGATGTGGAGTTTTCCAGTACCTCTCTGCACCTTGGAAGACCTTTAAAAGTTCTCACAAAGTACAGGCAGTCGTCGTCGTGGATCGTCTGACGAAATTGGACACTGGCGCCGTGGCAGTTTCCATCTTTAGACCTTGTTTTGGGACTGCTATATGCTCGATTTTAGACGTTATGACTTCTATCTCTTGCTTCAGCTCAGCTCTTAATCTATTGCAGAGTTTTATTTATTTATCCTCAGTTTGTACAAAGTACATTACATATGATGATGTAATGACACATGTCAATCATGCGTATAATCATTTACAGATGTGTTTCTATTATACAACATTAAAATCTTGTTATAAGTTATATACAATATGGGGTTGATGGTTTAAATTACCATATATATATATATCTACACCTGGGTATATTCTTATATTCCCTAGAGTCCACCATGATGTAATAGGTGTTTCCAGACCACAATTATCAGCATAAAAAAACACATTTTTTTCAATAATGTGCGAAGTACAACCTTCGTATGAACAGAGTCCAGTATAAAATATCAACCATATTTCATTGAATAAATATATTCTTTACATATAAAAAGGAATCTTACTTTTATCGATTTTTTCACTTTTTGCTTATATGTAAATAATGTAAAATATCACAACGAAAAGGGATTTACTCCGAATAAAATGAACCAGACTTAAATTTTACTACAGCTCTAATAAGATTATTTTCAAAGATATCAATCTATATATTTTTATTTGAATATTATATATAAAAAGTAGAGATATATTGTGTATATTATTTATAAAAGAGGAAAATATTAAACAATATTGTCAGGATATATGCAAGACACTATGCAAATATTTGTAGAAAAGTTAAAAAGTGTATATAAATTGTGATAGAAAAAAAAATATTTTGTCATTCAATGGTGACACTTAGCAACCAGGTGTCATGGCTGGTGTGATACAATTTGACAAGATGACATTCATTCAGCAACGATTGAACATTTCAAATGTCATCGTTGCTTGAAACTTATGAAAGTTTGTTTTTAGATGTTTTATCACCAGACCTATGTTTTGGAGTATATAGATGATTCAATATATAAATATATATATAAATATTCTGAAAATAGAGCAATCTAAATCATTAGATATAAAAAGGCATATATTGGATTGAATAAAATATTTATTTGCCAATATTGCGGTTGGCTGAACGCCAACCTTTATCGAGCATTACATTTTTGTATACACAAACTCAGCGCCGCATAGTGTTAAAATATTGGCAAATAGATCTTTTATTCAATCCAATATATTCCTTTTTACTATCTTATATATATATATTACAATTAGAATTATTTCTAAATTTTGCTATAAAATTTCCTTTATTATTAAAGATAATAAATTGTATTTATAAACTATATGGATATTAAGAATAATAAAATTTGAAAGAAATGTAAGAAGCTAATATATAATATGGTATCCGCCAATAAAAGATAATAAAACAGACGATAACTGTCAAATTTTAACCCTCTTTAAAACACAATCCTATTAGCCTTCGAAATTTTTCAAAATTCACTTTGGTAAATTCAATTGAGGCACACAACATTAGTCGTCGAATTATTTAAATTGTTTAAATTAATTTTGTTAACGACATTTTGAAAATTTCATATATCGATATTGATTATTTCAGACAATAAATATAATTATTTATAAATAGATCTCTCACTCTCTCTTTTCTCTCTCTCTCTATATATATATACAGGGTGTACCAGGTAAATTGGGACTAACTTTGACAGTCCATAAAACAAAAACTACTTGAGATTAAAAACTTGTTTTTTTTTTTCATTACGTAGCCATATTCATGTAAAATGCAACAGTACATGTGTGCGCAGTGTAGTGATGAAGAGTAACCGAGAATTTGAAAATCGAGCTGCCATCATCGTTGCTCTGCGCGCCGGAAGGAGCCCCAAAGAGATAGTGGATTTTCTTAAGTTGCCCAAAACCACTATTTATCGTGTCAAGAAGCAGTTTGATGAGGCCGACAGTAACAAAGAGGGGATAGCTACAAGGAAAAAGCACTCGCGTCGATCGGACAGGGTAAGGGGCGAAGAATTTGTCAAAAATGTCAAGGAGAAGATTGATGGAAACCCTGGGAAGAGCATGAGGGCCATAGCCAAGGAAATGGACGTTGGCTCTATGACAATTGTCAGAACTATCCATGAGGACCTTGGTCTCAAGTCTTATGCCCTTCGGAAAGGTCAGTTGCTGACTGAGAATATGAAGAATAACAGAAAAGGAAAGGCTGCTGCCCTCCTCAACAACCTGAAACACGACTCTTTTGGCATGCTAAGGTTCTTCTCTGACGAAAAGAACTTTGACGTGGACCAAAAGGTAAATCCCAGGAATGATCGCTGGATCTGTAAAGACCCCTCAGAGATACCTGTCGTGATGCACACGAAATTTCCTGCCTCCGTAATGGTCCTTGCGTTATCAGCAGTGAAGGTGATGTCATGCCTCCCCATTTCTTTGAGAAGGGCCTTAGGATGAACGCTGACACCTAGATCAATGTTCTGGAGACCGTTGTGAAGCCTTGGATGGACATGGTGGCCGCAGGAAGAAAGTATGTCTTCCAACAGGACTCAGCTCCAGCCCATAAGGCAAAAAAGACACAATCGTGGCTGACACTTAACGTCCCTAGTCACTGGGGTCCTGATATTTGGCCCCCTAATTCTCCAGATTGCAATCCCCTCGACTACTATGTATGGGGCGTTGTTGAGAGAGATGTCAACAAAGCTCCTCATACCACCATCCAGTCTGTCAAGAAAGCAGTTCACACGGTGAAGACCCAAATGGACAAGGTCATCGTCGCAAGGCCTGTGCTTCATTCCGCACTCGCCTCGAGACTGTTGTAGCTAATAATGGAAACTACATTGAATAAATAAAAACTATATCCTTTTATCTACTACTGTGTCAAATTTCATTCGGATATTTTAATTTTTACTTGCAAAAAATTTCAGTTAAAATACCATTGTTGAAATTCCCAATTCACCTGGTACACCCTGTATATATAGACAAAATGAGAAATAAAACGATGATTGAAGAGGATCATCTTATACGAACTTTATTAGCAAGATTTCGGACGCATGTGTCGAATAAGACACTACTCTTCAATCATCGTTTTATTTCGCTATTTCAATTCGAAGAGTTTAATTTAGTCGATAGACAATATGTAAATATGTATGTTTATATAAATAAATATACTAGACGAATGGCCCGGGCAACGCCCGGGTTTTACCCGAGTGCGTATATATTTTTAAAATGTTTTAATTAAAATACTATTCGTTACAATTATAAATTGGCGCCGTGGATGTCTCTCTTGTGAAACGTCCCGCCCCAAACTGTGTGTGTCTTGAAAATATAAAAATAAAAATGTGAACGGAAAAATATGTCCAGGGTAGCCTAGTGGTCATGGCATCTGCCCGGTAAGCGGAAGGTCGTGGGTTCGATTCCCATCCCTTGACACTTTTTTTTATTTTATCCATTCTGACCAAAATCTATCCGTGAACTTCACACAGAGAGAATAAGGCAATTATATAAGTAGATAATCCAAATTGTGCCTTATCACACACTATTTTTTTTATTTGGCCTTATTACCTTGTGTTTATAATCTATGACGTAATGCCGGCGGCGCGCGCCCGTTGGCTGCCGGCGAGCACGTGACCTCCCTGTGCGCACGCATCCGTGACAGAACCGGCCGGCCCATGACGGTCGTGACTATATATATAATGGATGGATAATAATAATAATAATATAATAATAATAATTATTATTATTATTATCATTAGATAATGATAATGATCATAATGATGATGCGCGCGCACCCGTGACAGAACCGGCCGGCCGGCCCATGACGGTCGTGACTATATATGTTGATATGAAAAAAATAAGTGCGTCAGGTGTTGATATTAAAAATAAAGAAAGCATATCCTAACCATGAGTACATGTGCTTTACAGAAGGCAGAGCGTCATCTGTAAAGCACATGTACTCATGGTCAGGATATACTTTCTTTATTTTTAATATATATATATATATATTTCCATAGAACCTCCATGAGAAGACACTAGCGCTAGAGGACACCTCTCTACAAAGGACAGTTTTAATTTGTAAAATTACCATTTTTACTATTTGGCAACTCTCCGGTAAGAGGACACCTCTCCCTAAAGGACATTTTGGCTCTGCAATTAGGTGTTGTCCTTTACAGGGAAGTAGTTCTACTGTATATATACATAAGGAATTATTATTTGTTTATTATAGACCTAATATGTATATGCCAAATATTCAATACTTCGTTTAACGCTGAACTTTAAAGAAATTCATCATTTACATATAAAGATATTATAAATTTAGGCCATATTCGAATAGTAAATCTATATTTATTAAACGGTATACAATTTTATAAATTCTATATGTTTAGAGTGCTGTGGAAGAAATACTAAGTATTTGTTTTTAAATATTGAAAAATTGATGATAATTTTAAATATATATTCTACATTACTTTGTAGCATTAATATTTCTAAGAGTAATTTTGTGTTGATATGCGTTGAAATTTTTAGATGAATCAATATGTGATATAATATCAACTCTATAAATGAAAGTAAATAAAGGTTCATATATATACCATGGTATAGTTGGTATCAATAACTTTTGTCGCATGTTGTAGGACAATTAACAAGGAATTCTTTTCGAAAATAAACAACTGAGGAACTTTTTATCTAAGTAATTATTTATTGGGCTAAGAGTAATGGATTACAGAGTAAGGAATTATGGTTTTTATTTCAGATATAAAAATTGATATTATTTATAGGTTATTGTGTAAATCATTATTTACATGGAGATAGCTCTCTATATAATATGAAATTTGGAACTAGTTTACCCACTACTCTTTATGAAATTTATAATACAATATAATACGGCTTATGGTTGTAGAACGCTTTTTGAAAATTATCCCGCATGTGTTTCTTTTGAACGAAAAATCGATATTTATTTTAAGGAGAAATAACGATTATTTCTAACCTTAGGGATGAAGTATTGAAAGGATGAATAGTGAAGAGTAATGATAAACGGAAAAATAAACTTATTACTCTTCACAATTCATCCTTTCATACTTCCCTAAGGTTAGAAATAATCGTTAATTCTCCTTAAAATAAATTTCGATTTTTCGTTCAAAAGAAAACTATGCGGGATAATTTTCAAATGTTGTTCTTTATGAAATTGTTGGGAGAGCCTGGCTCATCAGTGGTGAATTCTACCAGCTGTTCTGCCAGTAAAATCTACAGTACTAATCTATTATTGTATGGGGTTATTCTTTATAAATTCGTTTAAAGTGACGTATATATAAACAGAATAGTCTAATACAAGAATAGAAAGGTATGGTAGGTCAAATATACAAAACCTTTAGAGGGTGTAACATAGATGAGCTACGTCAATATATTACCCATCGCAGAGAGGACAGTAGATATTTGTCTTATACCAAAAGAGATACATTTCTAGCTGAAATTTCAATGAAATAATGAATTTTGGCTCATCAACCCTGTATAGAATGTTGAGATGTTAATAAATAATATACCACAAGACGATATATTCACATAGAGAAAGATGAGAGAAGATATGCAAACTTTCATTTACTACAATGGTGTATTCTTTCATACTTCATCCCTAAGGTTGAAAATAATCGTTATTTGTCCTTAAAATAAATTTCGAATTTTCGTTCAAAAGAAACACATGCGGAATAATTTTCAAATGTCGTTTTACATTGGTGTAAAGTAACACTCTAACAACAGAGTAATATTCTTCATTGAAAGAAATGAATAAATGTCCACATTTAACAGTATTAAGAAGTAGAACCATGTAAAATAAACAATGACTTCGAATCTTCTTATTCTGATGACATTATCTATTTATCATTTACTGAATCAATACTCATGGATAAAACTTAAGAAAGTGTGAAGTCTTTGATTTGCCGGTTGTATCTGCATTTTTATTTTGGAGATAGAAGCAATTTTGTTCACACTTGGTTATCTCCTATGTCTTCAATAATGATCACTGTGTATCAAATAACTTTCAGAGTTATTGACCGAATTTCGATATACATGCTAAAATGTATAAATTCCTTAGGTTTTGTCTCCATGAATATATTTGTCCATGACGACGCCTTGGCCATCCTGGTTTCTACCAAGATATGTCTCTATAAGTATTATATCAACATTGAACTGACAGATTCTCTCCTTGTCTGGAGGAGGACTCTCTCAAGGTGGAGTAACCTCCCTTCCTGAGAACAACTTTTTATATTTTATCACAAAATTTTATATAATAGCAATTATCTTTGTTTAATTTCTCATTAAGTTTCGCAACAATTGAATAAGAGTGTCAATAAAAAAATTTGAATTGTTAATTGTCCATGAATGTATATAATTTGTACATGAGTGACATTTCTCATTTAAATAGATAATATTTCTATATTATATTGCGTTCCAGAACCCCAGGGATATGTAGAGTTATTTATCATTAAAAGAATTATATATTTTTAACGTAAATTAAAATTGCATTTATTTATTAATAGAATAAAATAGACTCTGAAATATCTAACGATGCTTAAATTTTGTGTTGGATTTAAAAATGGATAAATTCTTTGAAATTTCGAATAGCATCTCAACGCTATATCAAAACTAGCGGTTAAATATATATAAGGGAAAAGTTTTTTCTTTATGTGGACATATATATTTTTCTATTTTAAAATAAGGTCAATATAATATTTCATCTTTTTTTGATCCATTAAAAATCGTTACAAAGAATTTTTTCAATAAAATGGTAACTTTTCCTTCTCCTTAACACTTTTTTTAAGATTAAAAAAGGATATAGAGAGAAGCAAGAGAGAGCGACGTAATATTCTCTATTTAAAACTTTTTCTAAAAAAATATTTTTTTAAAAACTTATAAATAAAAGATAGGTTGTGTGCATTCGTCCGGATTGAAGCGAAGTTTTTTTTTATTCCATTTTTGGCTCCATTTACTGTTCTATTAATGAAGGAAGATTCTTTTATTTTTTAGTGAAAATCCGTTTATAAACGAGAGAAAGGCCTAAAGCTTATTTCTTTATATATTTTATTTTTCATCAGACGATTGTTATAATGGATAGCTGTTTGAAATATCGTTTGATATATTATATTTGGTAGATTTTTTTTAAATCTTATTATTTACTCTTGGGTTCTATAAATTTTCATGAAAAACATTGAGATATTACTTTAGAGAATTTGTGTAAAAAAAATAAATGAAGTGTATTAAATTTGAATACTAATTCATTTTATCGAAATATTCCTTAGATATGAGCAATTAATTTAAATGTGGTTAGAGATTTTTATATAAACTGACTTCCGACTTATCTTGACTTTTACTGGTATCAAACTGTTTAAGGAATTGTCCTTTGCAAAAATATGATGTCATGAATCACGTGAATTTTATTATAACACACAATAAACTTGATTCTATATTTTAAAAAAGGAGTACCTGAACTGAATGTTTGAAATAAAAATAATTTTCTTAAAATATTTGAAGGAATGCCTCCTCTTTTTCAATTAATAGGGAGGATTCGATAAAAGGAGAGTGAAATCTGTCGAAATATTTTATAAAAATAATTGTTTTTACTTCACAAATCTAGGGTTCTTCCTTTTTTATATATAATCATATTCAAAGAGAGAATCGCCTCTTATCTCAAACTTGCCTTAATAATAAATCACATCTAAGGGTCGTGCATATTTTTATTATTTACTCTTTTTATTTATTTTATTCATATCGTTGAAAAGAGACCTGGGAACAGTAGAAAAGATTATATGTACGATGGTACCGGATCAAGGAAAGAAGACCCATGTCGGACTGTCTGTTCCTAACTGAACAACTTTGATACCAGATCCATGCAAAAAGAGGCGAAATTTACAATTTCTAGAAAAGAAATCCACAATAAAAAATAGAATCAGACACCAGTACTAGAACTATTGGTCAGACATTAGTGCTATTACCTTATAAATTAACGGCATTGCTGGCTGGGAGAGAGAACAAACGGTTCATAAACAAACATCAGTTTCGGAACATAAGCAATAACGGACATAGCAGTTCCCGGCCGATGATAGGCTACCATTGACGGTATAATATACGGGCATCATTCCTAACCAAAAAACGGACATCAACGATGGACCAAAAAAACGGACATCAACGATGGACCAAAAAAACGGACATCAAAGATGGACCAAAAAAAACGGACATCAACGATGGACCAATAAACGGACATCAACGAGGGATTAATAAACGGGCATCCATTCCTAACCAATAAACAGACAACAATGTCTGACTAAAGAACCGACACCGGTTCAAGACCATAAAACAAACACCAGTCTAAGAAAAATGAATATCTCTTTAGTACCAAGTAATGGCCACCAGTATCAGATCAAAGATCAAGAACCAGTGTAGTACCACGGAGCGGATACCAGTGTTGAACCAAGAAACGAGCAGCGTCGAATTTAGAAATTGTAAATAAACCCTATTAAGACCCAGACATGTATACTTGAAATATAGTGGAAATAATATTATAATTGAATTAAATAAATATAAACATATTTGCAGAGTTTCTTTATTCAGAAATTGGTAGGCAAGCTTCCATGCTTTATCAGGCCACTGGCTCCGCAAAGGCGTGCAACATACATATAATAGAGATTCACAGAAATACATTTTCAAAAATCAAATATAAAATAGTTTCTAGTTGTAAAGGGTTAAATGAGTAGTTTCAATTTCATTTATTCCGAACTAAAGAACATTGTAAACCAAACTAAGAACAGATATTGTCGAACTAAGTAAAGGGTGGATATTGCTACCTAACCAAGTAATGGATAGTAACTAGATGGGGTCAAGTAACGGAAATCAGCGCAGATTCTAAGACTTGGAATGAGCAATCGACAAAGGAAAGACTACCGATGTCTGTCTATGGAACATGTTGTATCAAATAAAAACCACAAAACAACTGTATTGAACTATTCCTCCTTAGTGCATTGACAGTTTATTGTGAGATTGCTACCACATCAACTCCGCCTTTGCCGGTTCCAAGCCCGGATGAAAAAGGAGGAGGGGGAGCAGTAACAAGCTCACTAAAAAACCTGAGCTCAGCTGGCCCGGCTGATAGTACCCTGTAAGGGGTACTAATCCAGGGATACAGGATGAGCAGCGTTTGTATTCCATGTTAGGAGCGGCTGCACATGGCGTCTGTTCCTCATGTCAGAGGCGGCCATTTCTTTTGGAGCTAAGTCAGCCTGCCACTGAGTAGTGCTCCCAGTCTTAATAACAAAGGCAGACGCATTATACTTCACCCGGTCATGATGGTTGTCAAGTTCTCAAGCTTTACAAACTTGATACCCTAATATGATTGAGTGGAGATAAGTAAGAAGAAGAAGCTACCACATTTATTTGCCGAGAATAGAACTCTGAATGTGTGATATCGTTCAAATTATATTAAAACATTTGAAGAGTAATTCAAATAATCTCACGCCACTTTCATTAAAACTCGTTATATCATTTTTTATATAAAACATTTATATATTTAAAAATAATGAAACTTTTAGATAATATTAACTCAGAAAAAGAAAAGGATTTTCCTCATCATATTTTTGAAATTGTTCATTCAACCAAGATATTCTTTTACAGGCAAAAAAGACTAGGTATTTTTTAAGAAATAAGATAATTCGTAAAATTGAAAATTGAGATTTTATATTTAAATATTTAAAAAGAAAACACTTTTAAAGAATATATTAAACTATCTTCTATTCCTTCTTTTTTATATATTTTTCTGTATTAACCTTTTATGAGCTTTGTAATAAAGTAGTTTTTCATTCTCAATTTCTTTCTCTTGTTTATTAAAATTATTTGTATATAATTTAGGAGATCTTTATGATCAAAATTAGAGTCTTTCTTCAAAAAATATGAATCAAAATTAAAAGTTTATAATGAAACTTAAAATAATTAAAAAATTGTTATCAAATAGAATGGAAATTTTGCTTTTAAATTATTGGCAAAATATTTTGAAATTATTATTTCGCATATTGAATAAAATTTTATAATCGAATTCGTAAAAGCATTGTATCGGTAGGGAATTTATTAATATTTTCATTAATTTGGTTAAATATCTAGTAATAAGCAAAACTTACATTTGACTTTATTGTTCTTTCTTTCATTCATCAATATATATTCTTTGTAACCTTATAGCTGGGTTAGTTATTCTATTGGCATTTTCAATAAGGTAATCTATTTTGATCTTATAGAATAGGTGAAGCAAGAAAAATGATTATTCTTTGAGTGTTAAAGTTTGTAAAAAAAATAGGAACTTACCTTCTATTAATAATTTGTTTATTTTATTTTTGCCGTCTGTTTTTTGCACAAGTTGAATCTGGGTAGAACGATGTATCTAAATTAGATGATTCTTTTGTTGCCTTAAATACGAGGTAATTAACACGTTTCTCTTTATATCTAAAAATGTTCAAAGTTGAATAAATTAATTTTATAAATCTGAGAGTTGTCTTCAAAAACGATCCAACAATAGGCTTGAGAAAGTTTGGGACAGAAGAATGCATTAGCCAGAATTGCCTTCATTAGCGATGGCTTTCAAGATGAGAAACTCTTCTTGATACAATGTCTTCTTCAAGAAATTCTTGATGATCTCCATTTCCAGGAACTTCTAAGCCAAATCTTGACATTCAAAAGGTCCATCGTTATGGTCTGTTCTGTTCAAAATCAAAGGTCCATTTTGAAATTGATGTTTTGAGATAATCTTTAGACCTTGAGTCTTGAATTCTTATCTACCTAATCATAATCTCTATTAATAATCAACAATGAAGACTTTCCTAACAATCTGAAAGAATTTACTCATTCTCTAAAAATCTATACATATATATTCTCTCAACCGATAATTCTTAAGTTAAAATAAAAAATAAACAGATTTTGAATTTAAATAAATATTAATGGAAAATATGCTTGCGTTCAAATATCGATAATTAAAAATAAACTAATATATATATATATATGAAAAATTTGATCGATATTTGACACGTATAATTCTTTTTAAATAATTCAATTTATACTTTCTTTACTGCAATGATAAAATAGTGGGAGAGTCTCTGGCTTATTAGTGATGAACCCTCCAAGCGGTTTGCCAGCTTAATCTATCATACTGCTACCCATCTTTAATATCATGGTTTATACTAGGTATACTAAGGATATAATATAAAAAGGTTTCATAAAATTCTACAAAATGCAGTAAAACTACTTCTATAAAAGATAGCCAATTCGTAAATTCGTGTTTTATATGTGCACAGAGAATGTATAAAAAGACAAAAGTTCCCTGTAAGCCTATAATTTGATATAAGAGAGGGTGTTTTAAGGAAATCCACAGACTTGGAATTACTTAGGTAAAGTGGAGCAATAAATATCTGGAAATTTACTTCAGAGGCATTTACCTCCTTCTTTCCTTGAACCACCCGGATCTAAAATATTGATTATTTGGTCGATGGAGAAGAAAAAAAGCCGAAAATATCGGAAGAATAATGCAATTTTCAGGCAATATCTATAGAATTTATCTTTAGCTTCTAATTGACAAACAAAATAGTAGATATAGGATAAACCATATTGAAGAAAAAGTTAATTATTTTACATTATTATTCATATTTATTAGTAGTTATTTAATCATTTATAGCACTATTGTTAAATTAAACGTTGAAATTTAACATTTGCAATGAGATTTCAATCGCATATTTATTTATTATCAAATAAGACGCGATATTCCGATAAGGAATGCTTGCGTCAAGAAACAACACTAATCTATCTCCGTATAGCAATTAATATAAATGAAAAATATAAATAGTTTACAATATAGTTTTTAGGGGGGAGGAATATAAATTATAAGAAAATATCGATTTAAAAACACAAAAAGGATAATATATTTTAAACATTGACATGTTAAAACTTAATTTTTCAATTAACTAAACAATGTATAATAATAAATAATTCTCAATTGTGCAAAACAATTTTCTAAAATGAAAAATACAATTTCTTGTCATACACGATCCTTTCTTCTTACAGAAAATATTTTTCAAATCCATGGAGTATTATATATAAAGGTTATTGAATATATATTATATTTTCAAGTATAAACAAAATTTTAGTTGTAAAAATGTATTTATTATTATTAATAAAGAATAAATTAATTGCGAAAACAAAAGCACAAGATGGAGTACATGCTACTGTTGAGTTGGGCATAGACTAAAAGGGCAAAAAGACAAGCAATTCAAGACGAAAACTGATTAAGAAAATTCTTGTTTCTAATAGATTTAGTACACATGGGCCTTATATATTGTGTTAGGAACATGGGTCAAACAAAAGCAGATATACAATAACTATTGTTAAACAAATAGGCAAAACAAGCCTAGACGTAATATAATTGTTACTGGAATAGGCCAAAAAAGCAAGCATAGACGTAATATAATTGTTACAGGAATAGGCCCAAGAAACAAGAAAATAATGGAGCACAATATTCTCCCTAGAGAACGTCGCGCTGTCTAGACGTCGAGGACCATCCCTATTGGCTGATGTTCCCACAGGACAGGAGTATAAGCTAATGTGATTGGTTGACATTCTAGGAAGAGAATTATTGAATTGATTACTGGACCAATAGGGTTTTTGCATTGTTCATTATTATTTCACACCATAAAAATACTAACAAGTTTATGAAGAGAAACTAATAGGCAAATATTTATTCAATGTATGCCTATCTCTAAAAAACCAAAAGTCGCCTCTTTGTCAAAATAAACGCCAGAAACTAGGCGCAATCTATTGATAGTCAATTGCAAACTAGCTCTCCCAGGTCGGCGACAAAGCCACAACACCAGCTTTGACAAACTGAGAAGCGTCCACCTAGAGACCATGGTTTCGGGCTAATGGCCCTCTTCAGCCTAATGTGGACTTTATTCCATAAGATCCACACGGGATCTAATGAATCTTCACAATCTGCCATAGAGGTGTTTAGCTTGCAAATCTATGGCCAGCATATAAATGAAAATGTTCATGTTATTTTTTTCTATTAAGACGTTAATAATTTTCGTATTAAAATATAAAAACCGAAATTCAATCGTTTATAGTTAAAAAGAATAATTTTTAAATCAGTATATAAATAATATTTTAAAATTTAAATACATAGAATATATTAACATTTTATTATATATCTTCTATTCATATTTACATTATTTAATATTTAAATCAAATATATCATATAAATGATTAATAAACAATTATAGGCCTTGATAAGTGAATGAAATAATAATTTATTATTCAACATATCAACATATCTAAAATGGTTATTGTATCAGCATATTCATTAGTATAATTAGGTACAAGTAATATATTTCAAACGATTATTTCTGCGGTGAAAAAGAAACAGAATTAAGAGCGAGGGTAAAAAGAAAGTTAAAAGTTTTCTAATTAATATGAATAGAAGTTGGAGAGAATGAAGTTAATTTAAGTTTGGTCAAAGGACTCCTATGGGAATCTCAGCTCACACTTCTTAGTCCGGGGATTTCAAATGATGGAACTCCCTCCTGAACATGGCAATGTCAGATGGAACAGAAGCCTAGTATGGAAATAAACAACGTTAATCTTTTAACTAATAATTATAGGCGAAAAAATAGTACAAATGTAATATTGTACTGGGATAAGGTGCATAAATTAAGAAAAAGGCATCTCCTTATCGTGCAACTGAAGTTGCTGATGGCTTGCGCCATCTATCGGAATAAATATCAACTATTCTCGTTGATTTTTAATTATTCCAGAATTGGCCAAATACCCATTCGCATTTAGCGGTCTCACGCAATTCTGGCCTTAACTACCCGTTTCGTGATTTTTCAGGATGTCTTAATGACCTAATTTTTTTGGTCGTTGAGGTACAGCTTGCACCACGCTGATGAGGGCCAACAGGCCGAAACGCGTCCGTGGTTAGCTTTTCTTGATTAATCAAGAATGGGTATTTGGCCAATTCTGGAATAATTAAAAATCAACGAGAATAGTTGATATTTATTCCGATAGATGGCGCAAGCCATCAGCAACTTTCAGTTGCACGATAAGGAGATGCCTTTTTCTTAATAATTATAGGTTTTTGGGAAAATCGCATGTGTGTATAGTAAAATATTTATTATGAATGATTTTTTGCTATCCCTAGTACACGTGGTTCAGGCCATTATATTCATGGTGGGTAGAAGTAGGCGACTGCTTTTACTGTAAGTGCACCACATGTCTACACATGTGAAAAGCAATTTTGAATGATTCATTTTAGAATTTGGTTTGTTGGAATTAATTTCATTCTTACTTTTATATTACTTGTATTATATAATGCAAATTTGAACAATTTATATGTAAATATTTGATTTAAATGTTTTTTTTCTTTTTCCTTGTTAATATCATATGACTATTCTTAATGGCCTAAAATTATTGTAAATATGTATAGAAAAATGTAGAGGCATACATGTATGACAGTGCAAGTGTCCCTAGGGAGACATAGCTATTTGAATTGAAATAAATACAGACAAATGCACAGATTTAGCTAGTTATTCTAAACTATTGTCTAATCTATATTTGATATGTAAAATCTGTGACAAACAATATATTTTGAGCCAAAAAACGATCCATCAATTAAGTTTTATATAAAAAAGGGCGTACCTGGATCTGTAAAGAAATAAAAAAAATTTCTTTACAGATCCAGGTACGCCTTTTTATATAAACAATTTATTGTATTTCTACATATTTTATCTTTGGATATTTCAAATATATGCACAGTCTCTTATTACGGAACTATTTGTCAACACTTGAATAAGTTTTGCATGCAAAATAATAGACAGTTCATTAGAGCAAGATTTTCAAATTCAGTAAAGTTGCAGTTCTAGGAGGTGATGGACTCCTGCATATAGCGAACTCTCCACACGATAGTTGGACTGAAGCTTATTTGTACAGTCATAGGTGTTGGAATATTACACAGAGTAACAATGGCTATAGATGAGCTCGTGTTTGTAAAGGAGCTTATATATAATAATTATTGTTTTTGTTGTTTTCATGTAAAACATATACCAATATTTGTTTTGTATAATTGCTATTAATAATAAATAATATGCAAAGTAGAATTGGTTACGGATTCATCCTTCTTACTTATTTTAATAACATAACAATAGGAAATTATGATTAAAACATACAAGTTTATACATACCATGGCTAATCATGCGTTTCAATACAATTGTTCAAGTTATTAAAATAACTATTTGAACTTCAAAATAGCTTATAAACAAATAGAATAAAGCTTGACTCAACTTCGTTCAAGTTCTACCTAAGTGAAATATGTCCCAATAATGATGAAAATGAAAATACGAAACTATTTTAAACGCGTAAGATTCTTTTTGAAATTAAAAAAAATTCTACTGCCCTTACTGCAATGTGAAAATTAATGGGAGGGCAGTATAAATTGTTTAATTTCAAAAAGAATCTTACGCGTTTAAAATAGTTTCGAATTTTCATAACAGATGGCGCGCTAGTAAATCGAATGATGGAAATGTATTATATATGAATTATAAATATGACTATCATAATCGTTTTCCAATGCTATTTTGCTTTTTTCGGTTTAATCAGTTTGTTATTGAGCTAATATTGTATAGAAATTGAATAGCTTATATATTATTTATTGTGGGTCGATGTTGCAAAAACAGCCAAATAAGTGATTTTATAAATATATTATTATTATTAGATATAAGGATACATATGTTGACAAAAGAATAACAACCGCACACAGCAGTAGAACAAAGACAGTCTTGAGGTATATACAAGGAAGAAGACTGACGGTTGAGGTGGGCCGTTCCCATTGGTCAGTTATTTTCATGCAGCGCCTCCAAGCGGCGCCCGCGTCACGCTTCTCCCATCATTATTCTATATATTAAAATACCTAGATATTGTTAAATCTAATAATAAAATATTCAATAGACAAAAAAAATAAAGGCTTTCTTGTATCTTCACATATCAATAGATTGCATTTTATATATAAATTGAGATGTAAATAGGTTTATAATTAAATTCTCTCTCTCTCTTTATAATAATCAATATCTGAGTGTATGGAGAATGATATATTCATTATTGGATATGAAAGAATTACTCTTTTATCCAGACAAAACATTGAAAAACTTTCTTTTAAATTTAAATAAAAACTTTTGACCGAATCTCTTTCAAAACAGAATTAATCTCAAAAGAGAAGTTTTGATTAAAATCTTTTAAACTCGGTAAAGTTTTCAAATCCTACTTGGTTTTCGGTCTATTAATTCTTTCAGCAAATTGAAATCAAAACAGAGTTCCACAATAGTATTTATTCGATATTATCCATTTCTATTCATTTATATATAACAATGTGCTTATTTTTAGAACTTTTTTATTCACAAATTTTTAAAATTCTTTATACTGTGGTGTGTCGATTTATTAGTCCAGCGATGGCCCAGAAAGTATTTAAAAGTTAGTGTTTTATTGGAGTTATTTATTAGCTACATTTTTAGGGGAAGACAAAAGGACAACACCCTAGAATGTCTATTCTGGTTCTCATTGACTTCCGCCGATCTGCCGCGCCGCGGTGGTCATCTCCAATTTTATGGCCCCGCTTGTATGTTTGTTGACGGCGTGGTCTGTCATCCCAGAAGGCTGGAAGGAAATCTCTTGGCCCCCATAATACTTATAAATTACCTTTATATATGTAAAATAAAGACGAAACACTATATGAAAAAATGTGAAATTATATTAGGGGATCAAGTAAAGAAATTAAGAAAAAGGTATCTCCTTATCGTACAACTAAAAGTTGCTGATGGCTTGCGCCATCTGTCGGAATAAATATAAACTACTCGTTGAATTTTAATTGTTCCAGAATTGTCCAAATACCCATTCTTGATTAATCAAGAAAAGCTAACCATGAACTCGTTTCGGGCTGTTGGCCCTCGTCAGCGTGGTGCAAGCTGTACCTGTAACGACCAAAAAATGGTCATTCGGGCATCCTTTTTTTTTTTACTTATTTATTACAAAGCACACGCTATATCCTATGTGGATATTTGCATGTAAATATTTAATCTATTTTATATACATAGTTTTTAAACATATATACAAATTATTTTTAGTTTTAGAGAGAGATAGAGTGAAAGTTATTTAAATTTACATTTTAGAACAATATATTATACAAGAAATAAAGATTATTTACACACATATTATCAAAAGTCCAATATATCTTTAGAATTATAACCACTAAACCAGTGTCACAAATATAGAACATTCCATATAAAAAAAAATAATAAAAACAGCCAAAAAAAACTATTCTAATTAAATTTAGAAATTTCAATTCTTAGTGTGATTTCAGGCATCCTTAAAAATCATGAAACGGGTATTTAAGGCCAGTAATGTGTGGGAGAACGCTAAACAATGGGAAAAATGGTACAAATGTGATATTGTACTGGGATTAGGTGAATAAATTAAGAAAAAAGAAAAAAAAAAATCATTTTCTGATTGTGCAACTAAGAGCAAATTTTAGTTGAACGATTAGGGCATGCCTTTTTCTTTTTTATATATAACTATATCAATAGTTGTAATAATATATATTACTTAAATTTTTGAAACAAATTTCAAATATATTAGTGAAAAGCTATTTAAAGGTTTCAAATTAACAATTGTATAATATTTTGAGTCAAAAGGCGATCCATTAATTAAGATTATATAAAAGGGTGTACCTGGATCTGTAAAGAAAAAAAAAACTTTTTTTTCTCAAAATATTTCGAGAGATTGCTCCCTCTTTATCAATTTATTGTACAGTTATTTATTACAGAAATCTTTTGAGAAAAAATATTTTTTTTTCTTACAGATCGAGGTACGCCCTTTTATATAATTGTATAATATGTTTGAATAATATAGCTACATCAACCAATGATTGATTAATTCCCGAGGATTCAAAGACTCGCTTTTAATCTCCTCAATGGAATGATTATTTTGAATCCTATTTTATATTATTGCCACGTGGAAAATTAGGGAAGACCAACTTCAGGATGAGACAACAATTTATTTCAGGCAAGAACAAAACTATGAATGGTAAACAAAAAACAACAACAACAAAGCCTTTATTTAGGGCCTCTCGCCCTATACAGGATTCGCCAGTTCACAAGAGATGGGGAGAACACTGTGTGGCCTTTTTCCGGGATATAATCCTGTGGAATCCAAATATCGCCACCGCTATATACCTATTCTTTGATATTTTATTAATTAGTGCCGGAAATGAAGGACAAACAATGATAAACAAAAGATAAGCAAAAGAAGGAAGTGTACTGAGTATAGCAAAATAAAAACATAAAAAAGGATACTCTGCTAATAAATAATAAATACTTTATTACATTATTTTCCCGTTATTTTCGAATATGTATTCAAAACCAAAAGTAATAAACATTTAGAATATATTAGTATTTAATCTAAGAAAATATATTCAAAAATATTTTTCAAATTGTCCACACAGAGACCAATATATCTTATTCTGGTATTTATTTTATAATACAAATTACTTGAAGGGGGTTTTTGGCGATCCGCCAACTCTGGTCAAAAATCAATTTTTGTGACCGATCAGTGTTGCCAATTTGGATCCAAATTGTTCTTTTATATCCTCCTAAATTTGACGAAATTCCTTTAAAAATAAAACATCCACAGAGTAAGCAAATTGAGATGAATTGGAAAATAGAGGAAAGCTATCTCCAAGTATAGAATATTAATGTATATACGCACTACTTCTAACTCAACAGAAATAAACTACTTGTCATTATAATACAAAATACATCATGCCTAAGTGTGGTAATGAATTTTCGAAAATGAGATTAATCTTTAATCTATAGGATATATGTTCATTTTTCAGTATGATGATGAGAATTACTCTCTCCTCTTTATATAGACAACTATATATCATAGGTTGAAAAATCACCTTGAACATTATATTATCAAAAGGAAAAAAATCTTGAGACGAAGAGGATCTTAGTTTTTGTTTTTCTTGTGGCTGTGTGTGGCTGAAGGGCAAAAGGAAGTGTAATGGATATATGAAGGCATGGAGGTTTGTTGAAGACTGTTGTGTGGTATCTGAAAGAGGTTTTTATAACTAACTCCTATATATATATATAAGTCAGTGAATGTATGTATGTATGTGTGTTTGTCTGCTATACACGTTCACAATACGTAACTAATCTGACTGATATTTTAACAGTATATATAGTAGAATCTGTAAAAAAATTATTGTGAAAATTCAGGTCTCTTTCCCGAATATTCTTCGAGTTATTTGCAAATTTGCGTTGCAACTTTGCCCTTTCGCTCGCAAGCAGCGCATCTATCGGTGAAGATGGGAGGTAATATACATGTAAAGTTTGGAGCGGGACGTTTCACAAGAGTGACATCCACGGCGCTAATTTCTAATTGTAACAAATAGCATTTGAAAATCAAAATGATAGAATTTTCAAATATCGTTGTGGAAATTTACATTTTTATTTTATATTTTAAAAACACACAAAATTTGGAGCGGGACGTTTCACAAGAGTGACATCCACGTCGCCAATTTATAATTGTAACGAATAGTAAATGAATAAAAACATTTGAGCGGATAAAACCCGAACGTTGCCCGGGTCATTCGGCTAGTATATCTATAAATAGAAGAACGCCATTATGATCCTTTTCTAATGTGAAAGATATTTCTGGGTTGAGACTCTCAAGACTTTTTAAAATAAGGTGTTCATGGTGATGCAGGCAGATACAGAAAACGTCATCTACTAGTATGTATCTCTGCCGAAGAGAAATGTCTGATTGGTGCTGAAAGATGATCTATCTATCAATACAGATGACATGGATATTTCTGCTTCGCCTTACGATTTTATTCTTTTGTGATAATATATATATATATAGACAAAATATAATAATATAAAGATACAATTTGTTGTTTCATATTTGCAGTTTATTTGGCTACTATAATTGTATTTTTGATTTTGAAAATGGAAATGATTGGTATTAAAGTAGTTTAGTTTTAAATACGGTAGACTTTACATCGAGATGACTGCCTATAATTTTAATCTTTCTACACTAAGGTAAATTTGTAAATACAGAGATATTTGTAACAATCCATGTGATCGCCAAATGTGAAACAAGGTGAGAAATACCAATCCATATGATGGGCCAACGTGAGAAGAAAGTAATGAAGAAAGGACATACCCTGACATTAACTACCTCTGGGAGAACCTATGCAATCAGCTTCATTGTAATCATAATGGCTGTGGAGCCATTAGTGGTATTGTGGGCTATTGACCCGTAGATTATGTGGTCTACTACATATCGTCGTCAAAACCACTTAAACCTAGTAAGTTTAGTGTATTCTATACCTTATTATCTCATACACAATGCATTTACGAGCAATTTATATATCTTTTATAGTTGATGAATATAGTTGTTAATTGATCTATCATTATATACGTATATCAATTATATTATTATAAAAAGTCTAAAAGAGTCCACGTAATTCACTATTTATGAAGTGTTTTTTTTTTTTACTATTTTATTCAAAAATAATTACTCTCTTATGATTTATCTGTATCGAATATTTAAAAAGTATATAGAATTGGAAGGTCAAACAAATTATTTATAATTTTAAATTATATTTTATATATGTTAAATTGATTTAGATATATTCATTTTATAAATTTGATTTGTTTTGAAGGTATTATACATTACCAATATTAATTTTAGATCAAAATGTGTACATAGTGTGTAAACAAAATGCTAAACAATAATTGTTCAAAAATGGCATTGAATTGGCATTATTTCGTGAAATTCTCTAACAATTTATTTCATCCAATCCCTGATCAGATTTATTAATTACTGTAATTAGGCTTCAATCGGTTTATTAAAATAATTTGTCATGTTTTATGCTTTATAACCTAGTAACGCATGCGCAGTTCATTTCCTTTTTGTCCCCGTTGCTATAAGGATAGGAGAGCCCCTCAGTTATATTTAATTTTAATTTTAAGTATAGATATAAAAATAGCTTTATATCTTGCTTTGGGATATCTTTTTAAAAGATTTATCCTAATAGATCAGCTTCAAGTATTAATTTGAAATTTAATTATGATTTTATTAATTTATCAACTTTCTCTCTCCACAATACTAATTATTACAGATAATTTCATTAAATCAACTTCCATCATTGCTTAACATACTGTAAATAACTACCTTGCGATTTCTTCTATCTACTTATGTTGTTGCTTATTTGTTTAATGTATATGTTTGTTAAATGTTCTTTTTCTTAATTGTTTATTTTCTTTTAGACAATTCTGTTACCTACTCTACTACAATAAGAATTATTGTAAATAGTTTCACGCGCAATTATCCAGATAGGATATAGCGTGTCTTATTTGCATCTGGTAATAAATAAAAAAATGATATTTATTATTAATTAATGAATTATTAATTGTTAAAACTTCTGTAAGAATTAGAGACCAAAAAAATGGGCTATCCTTATCACTACATGAGAACTTAGAGACTACTGACTTAGAAGACTAGCTGTCATTTAAAATTTGTACCCTCGGAGTTAGGATACTCATATGAAAATATGTGGGCGTTGCCTGGATAATACTTTTTATTCTATGTAATGACGCGTATTTGCCGATATTATTTTTAGAGAGGAGAGATCACAGTTATTTTCTAATTTTTAGGAGATCACTATGTTAAATATGGAAGAATATAATATAATACATTATAAAATAAAAATAAATCTCTCAATGTCCAAAACAGACCCCAATGATATAGATTAGAAGAAATTTTCAAATTATTTAGAAATACAAATACCTGTTTTTTTTCAAAGGATTTTATATTACTTGAAATATAGAGTTTTAAATTTAACTTTCGGACATATTTATTGATATTCTTTTAACGATATTTATGGAAAAGAAACAAGGAAAAGTATTTCTAAATTAAAAAAAAAATGAATATTTTAAAGAATATTTTTACGAACCAGAAGAGCAATTTAGGACCTGACCAATGAAGTATAATTACCGCCATGTTAGCCCTGATTAGATTTCATTGGTCCTTTGATCCAGGGTGGCTCTACTGGGATTGGTTCGTTGTCGACAGGGTAGCAAAATAGTATATTGATTTCGGCGATATATTCACAGATCAATTCCTAATTATAAGCTATATATAAATATATAGATCCTGACGCATATATGCATTTATATATAAAGTAGGAAAATCTAAATTATATATTTTTAATTTATTTCTCTAAATATATATATTTTTTACCTCTTAAGTTAAGGGTCCATTCTAACAACGTTGTTTTAAAGGTATGAGCAATTTTTTTTTTATTAATTTTATTCTGGAATTTAAAAATATTATATGGATAAAGTGCATGACACAATTATATGTAATTCTACTGTCCTATAAGCTTATGTCCATAGTTTTCTTGAAACCCATTTATGAGATTCCACCCTTCAGTGCTGAGTATATAAGCAGAATTGTCCAATACTGTATTAGAGCTCTAAGAAGCAGTCTGGTGAATTAAATTGGCGAAACTGATGAGAGGGTTCACCAATGATGGGCCAAGCCCTCCCAATACATTTTCCATCGCGGTAAGGACAGTAGAAGTTTGTATTGTGTATAAAAGAAATATTCCTGCTTAAATCCTTTCACTTTATGAATAACAATAATTATAAACGGTTAATAGTGTAACGAAACGCCTGTTCTACGCCTTGTTCTAAGTAATATCATAGTTTTACATTTATAAAATGATCAAACCCTTTAGCGATAAGCTTTTTAATTTTAACATATATGATAAAATATATTTGAAAAAGAAGGCATATCCTGACCAGGAGCACATGTGCTTTTTAGATGGCAGAGGGCCATCTTGTATATTAGAGTGTATTTATTTTTAATTTTAATTTTATTTTCCATTATACAAACTTAACTAACGGTTTTTAATCATTTAATAATAGCATATAGCAATCTTCTTGCACTCAAAGTTTTACCTTAATTGAGCTAAAAAATAAAATATACAGACTATATGTTTTACTAATAGATTTTAATTCTACCAACTTTAAATAAATGTGAAAATTGAATATCAGGGGATATTTCACTTGATTATTTGTTATTCTTTCAATATTGTCGCAGTCTGAAGTCCTATGACAATGAGATATGCGTTATTTATCAATGATAGAATAAGCTAATTTACCAGAAATGTGATGAAATAACTAATGAAATAATAGAAGTGTCGTAACACCAGTTTTGATTATTACAATCCTTCCTCAATTTTATATTGTATTGATTGATAAATAAAGATAAAGAGTAAACTTTTTATGCAAAATTAGAGATACAGCTAAAAACCTGTCTATAGCGCCCCCTCTAATAGCGCCTTCCTCTTTATAGAGCCCGATTTTAAATACGTAGTACGATGCGATTTACATTAAAAGTTACCTGTCTATAGCACCCCCCTCTCTATAGTACCCTATTTTGGTGATTCCCAAGAGTAGGCGCTATAGACAGTTTTAACTGTATATAGTTATTTTATATTGACAAGGAACAATGATATGGATAAGACACCTCAGTTGACCGGTATTGTGATCAGGTTGCACGGACCGATCTGATCTGCTCCATGGACAAGACATCACCACAAACAATGATTATTTCTTAATAGACGTAAGTTATTTGTTATATTATTTTTTGCGTGTGGTTTAGGCTGGTTTCTTATTTAAAATGACATTTAAAGAGTTTATAACGTTCAAGAAAAATGCATTTAAAATGAAATGAAAGAATATCACGCAACGAAAATGGTAAACAACGGTGCAATGGATATTTTATGATTATCTTTTTTTAAGTTTGCCTTCTTGTTTCTTTTATAGCCTGTTTTTCTAACCACCTTTTGTCTCAGAATTTTGATACCATTTTTTTGTTTAGTTTGTTCCATTTTAAAAATATAAATCCGTGCTTAATATAGTTTCATTTCGTATATATTAGCGGCGCAGTATTGTCCTATAATACAATATAATGCGGCTATGATTATAGAACGAATTTAACAAGTTTTACCGAAAATGTTTCTTTTTACAAAACGAAAAATCGTAATTTTAATTATTTTAAGAGAATAACGACTATTCCTATCCTTAGGGATGAAGTATGAATGGATGAATTGTGAAGAGTAATGATGATTCATCATTTACACATTTAGTCTTCACCATTCATCCTTTCATACTTCATCCCTAAGGATAGGAATAGTCGTTATTTCTCCTTAAAATATTTAAAATTACGATTTTTCGTTCTGTAAAAAGAAACATTTGCGGAAAAAGTATTGTCTTATGTTTAAAATATAACTTGCATTTTCTAATTATTCTCCATTGTTTTAAAAATTGCAGAAAAAAATATTTCAAATATTTAATAGATTACTTCACAAAAGCTTCTTTTCCAAATTTATTATATTTTTATAACAAACTTTCGAGTTTAAGAACTCTTCAAGGCATTTTATTTAAAAAATATATTTATTTTAATGTATAAGAAATAGAAGCATTATAAAGCACGAATTTCTTTTTTCAAACACAAAAAACTTTTCTACTATCCTTACTGCAATGAAAAATATATTGGGAGGGCTTAGCTCATCAGTGGTGAACCCTCCCAGCGGTTTCGCCAATTTAATCGTCTAGACCGTTTCTCTTAGAGCTCCATACTGTATTGGAGCATTCTCTTATAAGTTGCACTGACGGTTGAAATCTTAGAATAGTTTAAACAAACTATGGACATAAGCATTAAATGTATGAATAATTTGGATGAAATGTCCGTTGAAGAGTTCTCAAACACGAAAACTTGCTAATTATAATAAATTTGAGAAAGAAATATTTTTCGGATAGTCGATTAAATATCTATATATATAAAAATGAATGTTTTGATGTTTGTCTGTTGTTGGTTGGTTTTGTATGTCCGGTATACAAATTCGCAGTAGTTCACTAATTCAAACCAAAATTTCAATACATAGGTAAAAAATAACGAGGAATGACGATAGGCTATTTTAAAAAATATAAATAATTATTAAAATATATACAAATTATTCAACTTAGCTCACGAGCAGCGCCCTCTAGAACGCGGCGATTTGACGACGGGCGGCGCCCATTGGCTGACGGCGCAGCACGTGTCTTCCTGCCCCCCCCCCCCCCCCCCCCCGAGTAAATGAGATCTCCCAGCTGCCGGCCGGCTGAGCTCACGAGCAGCGCCCTCTAGAACGCGTGGCGATTTTGACGGCGGGGGGCGCTCCCGGTTGGACATGTGCGCGGGGACAGAGTGACCTCGCGGATGCCCTCCGGGAACTACGTTGAATAAAAACATTTAATCGGTAAAACCCGGCGTTGCCCGGGTCATTCGTCTAGTTTAATAATTTAGAAACTTTTGCGGAAGAGCATTGCTCGATCCCATAATTCACATGTATTTCTACTGCCCTAAAAGCTTACGTTCATAGTTTTGCTCAATATACTCGTACATAAAACGAAAATTGAAATTATACCGCGAATACATACCCAAGATTCTTCTAATGTATCGGATATATATTCAGAATCTTCCAATACAATATAAGAGCTCCAAAAACGGTATATTGATCAAACTGGCGAAGTTGCTAGGAAGGTTGACCGCTGATGAGCCAGGCCCTCCAACATTTTTTTTTTTATCGAGGTAAGGACATTAGGATGTTTGTTTTTCATTTCAAATATTGTGTGCTTGAGGTGATTTTATTTGTTTGCTCGTTTATTGAAGGATTAAGATCTTTAAAAGTCTGGTGCTGGATTCCGTTGAACAACGGGACCGACATCCATATATGCATATGTGTATATATACATATGTTTATATTTATAGTAAGCAATATTAAAGAATTTTTTTATTTGAATTCTTAGAGATCAACATGCCTCTAATATGCATGTTTTATGACATTACAAGTATTCTGTAGAGACAAGGTTGTCCAAAAACACTTATTATATAAGATATATTGTTGCGGTGTTTACAAACCTCTGTGAAAACCTTATAATAATATTTTTCAAGTGTGGATTGGAAAACGTTGATGTTGGGCAAAATTAAAGGAAGAGAAGAAGATCTGCAATGAGCTGTCTATAAATGAGTCAAAAAACTACAAGGTCACTATATAATGAGCTGAGAGTGATGGTCTCTATCAGGTTAAATTGGAGAATATAGTAAATATAGTCACCAAAAGTTGAACTCAGCTTGATAGACGCTAACAACAGCAACATCTACAGTGAATATGTACATTGTATCTCTGCCACCGTTGTAGTGTTCACATGAATATCGCCAGTAGTCTTCAGCGATACCTTTACGGAAGAGCATTGCTCGATCTCATAATTCACATGTATTTCTACTGTCCTAAAAGCTTATGTTCATAGTTTGCGATAGGAAGGTCACCACTAATGAGCTAGACGAAGACAACGTAGATCGGGTGCTTCGCCGCTGAAAAGATGGAGCCATGGTCTTCGAGCCAAATGCGAATATCTCCAAGACTGAAGTCCGGTGGACGTCCGTTGAGAGAGGAGATGATTATTTCAATTAAAAAAAAAAACAAATGAATATGTTGGCTTATATTGAAATTAAGTCTATCTATTATACAACTTTAAAATTGTTTTTTTTTTTAATAACAAAGAATTGATTTTAAAGAATTTTTATCTTAATTTAATTGAAAATTTTATCAAATAGAGAGAAAGAGAAGCGCAACACAATTTTAAATCAAATTATAAACAACGCTAAAAACGTAGGACTCCAAGTATTATTTATACCCTCTCTGTAGAATGTTCAATTCAATCTTCAGCTCTGAAGATGAGTGTTTCGAAAGTACCAATCCAGGAAGTAACCATATATTCCTATTGATAGTTTCCTGTGTTTAGCGGAATTCTCTTTTTATTCCATCTGGAACCTGGACGATCTCCACTCTCTTTATGGTATCCTATACCTTATTCATTTGAGTGTTTACTGCCAGAAAATTGATACCTTTTCTACCTTCTCTATAATTTTATATATAATATTGCTACGTCATTTTTGATGACATCATACAGCAATATTTTATTGAAATTTTCTAAATTATTAATTTAGACTCATTGTAAACATTAGTTGCAAAGTATTTTCACTGATGTTTATTTTTTATAGAGTATATTATTATTATTATATATAGGCAATCCTTGTCACGACTTCACATGACTTGTCACATCAACTGTTGACAGAATGACTTAAGACCTCTGGACCAGATTGTATTCTTCAAGAAAAAAAGAATAATTATTTTTATATGTAATTGTTTTTATTATTATCTTATTTCCCTTATATTTTAAAATGTAAACTCGCTCGTGAAGGCAAATTAATAAGTGTGAAGAGAAAACCACGAGTAATGTTATTAAAAAGCAACATGGTGTAACAATATGAAACATATAAATAATAAACAAAACGACTTCAGAGGATGAGTATCTTCCTATTATCTCAAGCTTTCGGATATTGTAAACCCTTCTACAGGCGTATAGGATAAAATAAGTTCTTCTTTACTTAAAACCTAAAATTTTATGTGTATTTCAGAAAATTTATTTTTCTTAATATGAAGCATCTCTTGACCGCGCGATTGAAATTCTTTGTCGATTTACGCTCTCTATCGGAAAAATGTTGAAGTTAATTTTACCCAGAGTTTTTAATTTATCAAGAATAAGTTTTGTGGTCATTATTATAAAATAAAAACTATATTTTTAAAATATTCCTTTAAACTATTTTTGACGCATATGATTATTTTAGAAATAAAACAATTGAATGGGAAAAGGCATACTCTGACAATTTAAATAAGTACTAAAAATAGCAATGCGCCATCTTCCGAAAGAATATCAAATTATCGTTGAGTTAGCAGCTTATACGACTATATTGAACAACATATTCACTCAATAAATCAAGAATTTCCAACCATGTACGCCTATCGGGCTGTTATCCCTCATTGTAGTTAGATTGTATATACACCTCAACTCTTCCCTAAAAAGTTCTTGAAAAATCAAGAAATAAGTCCTTTAGGCCTAGGTTTTGCGTGAGTACGCTAAATATTTGAAAGGTGAAGGTAAAAAGATAATAAAGAATATAATTATTGACTTAGTAAAAGATATAATAGAACAACATCAAAAACCTTTCAATAAGATGCTGGATAAAACGATGTTTTCTTTTAGAAAAGAATGCAAACAGTGTTATCCTGTAATCAAATCTAGAAACAATCTTATATAAACAAAAACGAAGCAATATTCTAAAATAACTATTAAAATATAGAATTCTTGTCTTGGAATATGTAAATAAATATTGTTATTTCTGTATTATTGATATTTGTATTATTTATGATATATATCTATCAATAGAGAGAGAGAGAGCTCAGGTGTTGATATTAAAAATAATGAAGGAATATCCTGACCGAAAGCACATGTACTTCTTTTCATTTAATATCAGGAACAGTTAAAAATCAACGCTTAGTTGATTTCTGTTCCACTAGATGAACGCTCTGCCATCTAAAATAATCACATGTGCTTTTGGTCAGGATATGCCTTCATTAATTTTTTATAATATATATTTTTTAATATTTATATATATTTATATGTATAAAGCTCGCTTCTTCCGTCACCTTTATTTTTATGAATAAATTTACTCCTGGAAAAAATTTTCATGCTTATTGCCTTATGCTGAAATTAGTATTAAGGAATTTACATATAATATACAGTGCGGCAATAATTTTTTAAAGACTCGCGCTAGATAAAGGCCAATAGCAGAGCCAGTTATGAAATTGCGCATGCGTATATATATTCGAAGCCTTATCTAGCGCGTGACTTTGTTTCACGCATTTTGGTTAACTCTTTAAAAACATAGACAGGCATTTTTGAAAAGTAAAAATTTTTGTTCTCGAATTCTGAGATGGACAGAGAGCGGTCATTAAATTTAATGCAAAACTTGTAGAAAGTGCATCGGAAACATATATTTTGATGAAGCAAGTTTATGGTACGTTATGTTAGTAAATCAAATGTTTTCATTTGGCACAAACTTTTTCGGATGGAAGAAATACGCAGAAGATGTAAATGCATACTGGACTACCCAAGTTCTTCAAAGACACAGAAAGTAATAGAAAAAGTGCTAGAATTTGTTGAAAACAATGATGGCAGAGGTTTTACACATCAACAAAGAAACGATTCGAACCATTCTGCATAAAGATTCAGTAAAACTAAAGTCTGTACTAAATTTGTTCCACACACTTTAACGGGCGAGCAGAAATCAGTGTGAATTGCACATTGCAGGGACATCTTTCTGCCTATGAAAATAATTCAAACTTCCTGAAATCAATTGTTACGGGTAGAAACATGGTGTTTTCAGTATGACCCAAAGACAAAGCGCCAAAGTGCCGAATAGAAGTCAAAAAACTCTCCACAAGCCAAAAAAACGCGAAAAGTGCTATCAAAAATCAAAACAATGCTGATATACCTTTTTCGATAGTAGAGGTATTATCCACAAAGAAATTTGTTCCCGCTAGGACAAACCATACTGAGAGTATTATTTAAACGTTTTGAAACGTTTGATTGCTAGAAATCGTCGCATTCGTGCAGAATATCGCGATGAAGACAGTTGGTGTTTTGCTGCATGATAATGCACCGAGTCACTCATCACTCACTGTTCGTCGCTTTTGGCCAAAAATAACGTCTGTGTGTGAATCATCCTCCGTACTCGCCTGATTTAGCACAATGTGACTTTTATTTATTCCCAAAAATAAAATTGAAGTTAAAAGGTTTGCTTATTTTTTATGATATCCCGACCATCCAGACAGCTGCGACGAGCACTTGGAGGCAATTCCTCAAAGGGCCTGCAAGAGGCATTTAATTCCTTATTAAATCGTTGTAACATATGTATTGAATCCGAGGGGATTATTTTGAATAAAAAAATAGTAAAATTGAATATAGCTTGTTTCTTTTTAATTTTACAACCCATTCTTAAAATTTATTGCCACACTGTATATAATAGATATCCAGTTCAGCGTTATTATTTGTCTACACTATTCTCAATATTTTTCTTTAGGGGCTGGCCAGGAGATAAACAATATAGAATTGGTTTCTTTGACAGGGTAACAGTGGTCAAAATGTTGAAAAAGAAAAAAGAAAGGTTTGAAGTGAATACAGTAAACCTCTCCCTATAACGCGATTAATGTGTTCCGTGTTGTAATGGAAAACGCGTTATAGAATTCGCGTTGTACGAAATAAAACTTGTATAACAACGCGAATGTTGTTAGGTAAATTGTTTTATTTATAACGCTTTATACGAAAATTCGCGTTGTATAAATAAATTTGTCCGCAATTTTTTTATCGCGTTGTAAAAACATCGCGTTATAGGAGAATCTACTGATTTATATTCTTATTTATATATACATCCAACCTTTGTTGTGGCATATTGTTTTCTATAATATATCTATTTTACAACCACTAAAATGTAGCCAACATAGAAACCTATTAAAAACTACTATTTTTCTCACAATGAGTTTATTATTTTAAAATTCAAGATTTCAAGTGATAATCCCTCTCAATGGGTTTAATTAAAACATCGAGAATATTATTACAGGAAATATTTCAATATTTCAAACATTTCTCGATGATTTAATTAAGCCCGTAGAAAAGTGATTATCGCTAGAAAGCTGCATTTTAAAATATAAAGAAACTCATTGAGAAAGAAAAATTTGTAGTTATTATAGTTATCCTATGTTGTGACTATACATTTACGTGATGTAATATGAATGTGTTATAGAAAAAAACATTATTACATTTGAGATTTAATATAGATCATATATTTTTTAAACCTTTCTTTTTCTCTATTTCCAACCTTTAGTTTTGATCTATTGTCACCATTATCAAGGAAGCCAATTAAAAAAAGAAAGCTCATTGTAATAAAATATTTGGATTCAAATTAAAAAAGAGGAATCGCAGTAAATCATTTCTAAGAAAGAATAAAAACTAACAGGCGAATCAGATTCTTATTAATAATTTTCCTTTAAGAAAAATATTTTTAGTTTTTAAACGCCCAATTTTATCTTGTATAATAGACTAACTATAGATTATGTAGCATAAAGTGGGCAATTGGATAGACAAACGGTGTAACTATTAGGTTGAAGAGAATTGGTAGAGTTAGAAGGTAAATGATCCTTTAGATAAATGATGTCTGGAATTTGACAGAATAAATGTAGAATGTACCTCCTTGATGACAGTGTGAAATATTACCTCACAATCACTAGCTACACTTACTCTAATGATGGTTGTCAACTTTCCTCCAAACACAATTGTCTCCAAAACCCCTCTACACATTTATAGAGAGCCAATGTTTTTACTATCGAGATATATAGATTTATAAAGGCAAGGAATACCTCCCATTTAGAGAAAAATCACAGAACAAAATATTTAATTCATTGCGCTATACGCGAAGACCAAAATTAATAAACTTGATAGACAATAACATCCCGTTTAAGATAAGAGTACTCTGTATTAGCATATGAATACGTTTTAACATAAAAAACGTAGGTAGACGAGTGGGTAACACCCTCGATTCCCGACAGTCATGAACCGAGATTGAAACCCACGTTAACATTTGTTTAATAGTGAATAACCATCACATATTATTAATTGTTGCAATTATCATAAACTAGGTTGCTCTTGTTGAGCGATGCCTAATAAAGTGATTTTGGAACCGAACCAAATACGTTATCTCAAAGTAAAAATTTGCATATCAACATAACAAGGCACATTACCTTTCTCACAATTCGCTGATTAAAATGTTTGTAATCAACTTTAATATATTTCTTGAAAATGAAGATACTTCGGCCAATTTTTTACTGATAAAAAAAAACTCTTTGTGTGACCAATTATTAAATGATTCTAAAATAGTATTTTCAAATATGTGATATGATTTTATTATTTGATATATATTTCTATATAGTTCCATAAAATGTCTTTATATTTTATCTTAATAATTTGTTCAACAGAAGTTTATTTTCGATCACTCTCTATATAAAAATACTACAATATACTATAAAACTTTATCTGGTAGATTGAGCTAAACCGGCGACACCGCTGGTAAGATTTACCACTGATTAGCCAGACTCTCAATATCTTTTCACTGCATATAGTGGTAATAAAAATGTTTTATTAAAGGAAAAATGGGCCTTAAAGTAATTATATTTCGAATACAATAATAGTAATTTAGTATTGTGTTAATTAAATAATTCTCTAATATATAGCATATTTCATTCTAAAAATATTCCTTAAAACTTTTTTTTAAATCTGTAAATTGTTTTTCTCGAATACACCAAATACTTTACATTTGATTCTTTAACTTAATTTGCAATACCAAACCTTTGTTCATATATCAATTGTGTTGATATATGTCGTAGCTAAATGAAGATGCGCAGCCGTTATGCCTAGGAAAGCGCACCCGCGATGTCTGCCACCTTTATTTTTTGTCCAGCTTTTATACATGATGAATTTACATAATTACATTTTAAACACAATGGTAACATTTTTTACATACTTAGTTTGACGAAATAAATTATCTCTTTTGGCATTAACTATACAAATTATGACATATATAATATATAATTTTTAATCTTTATCTAACTAACTTGCATACTAATTCTGTACATATTTAAAATATCTTTATTTTTCTTCAAAATTTTTTATTACTTTAAAGTGCAAGTGTCCCTAGGGGACATAGCGCTCTAAGTCGTAATAAAGATATCTGTTTTTAAACTTTAAATACCAGAAATATAATATCGAGATTAATATTTTATTAGACAATAGTACGATATATATATATATATATATATAAGAAATAAAACCACAAAGCACGAATTTCTTTTTCAAATAAAACGAAATTTTTACTCTTCCAATCGTAATAAAAAATGATATATATATATTTGGAACATTGTTTGATTAATTATTTCTCCCTGTTAGCTGTTGGGGCCTTGTATTGTAGGTCAGGAAAATAAAGTATAAACTATAGAATAAACGATGTCTTGTAAAATTAAAGTAACAAACTATTGCGTGAATTAATCTGTAATGTAGTAAAGCATGTTTCAAAACGAAATTGTTACACTAAAAATGTGAAGCTAAAATCTCTTTTGAGTTTATATTTATAGTATACAGGTTTAAATTTTGTCTGTATTTGCCAAAAAATGGTTTAGTGGTTCATTATTTATCATCGCTAAGTAAAGAATTTCACATGGTGATAAACATGATACATCGTTCTGATCCATAATAGAGAGGAAATTTGAAATAGCAATCCATAACTAAATCTTCATAGATGGAAAACTTGCCGGGAGGAATTAATTCATAGAAGCAAAGGGCGCTTCTCCCGTCAAAATAAACGTCAAAATTCTGACGCCATCTATGACCGTCGCCGCTAAACTAGCGCTTCGGGTCGGTGACAAAGCCACAACACCAGCTTTTGCAAACTGAGAAGCGTCCACCTAGAGACCATGGTTTCGGGCTAATGGCCCTCGTCAGTCTAGGGCGACTTTATTCCATGAGGATCCACACTGGATCTAATGGAATCTTCACAATCTACCAAAGAGGTGTTTTCCTGGCAAGGTGGCTGGGTCCAAATCTATGGCTAGAATATAATGGAAAACTTGCCGGGAGGAAATTGATCCATAGAAGCAAAGGGCGCTTCTTATAACTTAATTAAAAAGGCATATATTGGATCAAAAATATCATTTATTTTACCATTATTTCAGTTGGATAACACAAACCTTTATCAAGGTATTATAATTTTAATTTGTAATATCTCAACTTATGTATAATACCTTGATAAAGGTTGGCATAGGCCAACTGAAATATTGATGAAATAATGATATTTTGATCCAATTATGACTTTTTATTTAAAAGAGAGAAATGTCTCTCATATCTCAATACATTATTGTGTTGAAATAAAAATCATGAAATTCTAATTGAAACCTCTACGTATTAAAATACATCATTGTTACACATTCTGGCTTTAATTACACCTTAGAAACCTTATATGCAGTCTCTTTGTGTAGAGCCTATACAATGACTATTCTCAGTTTCAAATATTCTTGAGAATTTTGTGTATAATATCCAAAAAATGAGAAGGGAACTAATAATTATACTATATATATGATTATTAAATAAATATTGGCACCAAGTTGCAATGAAACTATTAAAAGGAATGATGATAATCTAAAAAATCTGTTTAAATAAATATTAAATATCATAAAATATTTTGAATAAATGTAGGGCGCATTAAAATTGATGCAACAATTTTAACTAATAGATTTTAATTAAAAACGTGGTTAATTATTATATTAAACCCTCCTTTCTATTTTAAAGATTTACGTTTAAATTCAAGATAAAAACCAAATATTTTTTAATTCAAAACATGTTCTTCTATTTATCAACAGTCATTAAAAACTTTGTAAAAGACACCCAATGAAGATCATTATTAGAATTATGTTACAATTTTATAGAAAAACTAACTCTAAATAATCTTTATTTTAAATCAAACGAAGTTTTAAAAAAAAAGGCAGACGACGAGGTAGGAATAAAATCAGCCGATACATGACTAGACGGTTAATGAGACGAAGAACGCAATTACAACATATTACATCCTTAATACAACGGGCGAGTGTATTTTAATGAGGCTCATCAGTAGAAAAAAGCTTAATTAATGAGATAGAAGTGTAATCCTTGGAAAATCTCTAATTAACTTCCAGATTAATCGAATTTCTTTGAGTAGGAAATTCTGGTCCCTGGGGACATGGGAGTCTTCTATGGAGGCCATTGTAATCCGCTTACAACGATGGCTACCCATTACTAACGATGTCTAGGTTCATAGCACACTCATTAGTATTCCTATACTCCGCTATTTGCCTGAATCGTTTTATTCTTCAGTTTACCAGTTGTAGAAATTGGCGTCACATTAGCCTATCATATCCAAAAATATAAAGTTTTATAAACATTTGTAATTGTATTCCTTTGCCCCTTTACCTATAATTTTTTAATTCTTCTGGATTATCAGCTGTAATTGCATTTCTCTACCACTTTGCCTAGAATATTTTATTTTCAGTTTATTATCTGTAGAAATAGAATTCACTTGCCTATCAGCCTAAATTCAAGTTTTATAAACATTGGTAATTTTTCTACCTTACCCTCCTTTGCCTAAATCCTTTTATCCTTTAGTTCACCAGCTGTAGAAATAGGAGTCACACTTGCATTAGCTTTAATAAATCAAAGTTTTAAAAGCTTTTGCACACACACAATTCCTTTACTTCTTTTCCTATAATATTTTTAATCTTCGATTTACGGCTGTGGAAATAAACAGTTTCACTTGCCTATCAACTGAATCGATTAAAGTTTGTAATTGTATTTCTATACTATCATGCATAATTCTTTTTTTTTTTAGATCACCAGTTATAGAAATTAGCAGTCTCACTTGCCTATCATATACAAAAATATCAAATTTTTTAAACATTATTAAATTGCCTTATTTGCTCCTTTTTGTCTATAATCGCAATTATTATCATTTTACATCTTTAGAAATGGCAGTCAC